>JXCR01147555.1:7954-46124 GCA_002079205.1 Phalaenopsis hybrid cultivar | reverse complement strand
GCAGAGTGATCAGTGTGCACAACACATTTAGCTCCAATTAAATAAGATCTAATTTTTTCTAAAGCATACACAATGGCCAGTAACTCTTTTTCAGTAACAATATAGTTACTTTGAGCATCATTAAGAGCTTTACTAGCGTAGTATATAACTTTAAAAATTTTTTCATAACTTTGTCCAAGGACAGCTCCAATAGCATAATCACTAGCATCACAAATCAGTTCAAATGGTTTCTCCCAGTTAGGTGAAACTATAATAGGGGTTGTGATTAATTTTTTCTTTAATAACTTAAAGGAATTTAAACAGTTTTTAGTAAATTTAAATTTCTTGTCCTTTTCTAAAAGTTGGTATAGAGGTTTAGTAATTTTTGAAAAATATTTAATAAAACGCCTGTAAAAACCAACATGTCCAAGAAAACTCCTAACCTCTCTTACAATAGTAGGAGGTGTTAGTTTAGATATAACTTGAATTTTTGCAGGGTCTGCTTTCATACCATCTTCCAAAATCTTATGCTTTAACACAATTCCTTTTGCAACCATAAATTGACATTTCTCCTAATTTAGAACCAAATTAGTTCTTTCGTATCTCCAAAGCTTTTTCAAGATAATTTAAGCATGCGTCAAATGAAGTTCCAAATACAGAGAAATCATCCATAAATACTTCCAATCCATCATCAATTAACTTAATAAATATAAACATCATACATCTCTGGAATGTTGTAGGTGCATTACATAATCCAAAAGGCGTTCTTCAAAAAGAAAAAGTTCCAAAAGAGNTGATCATTAACTCTCATCATTAATTCTCTTTTTTGAACATCTATCATAGCTTTTACAGTAGCTAAAAATGGTCTCCCTAAAATGATAGGTATTTTGTTATCTTCCTCCATATCTAAAACAAAGAAATCTACAGGAAAGATAAATTTATCAACTTTTACTAACACATCTTCTATAACTCCCTTAGGATATGTGACTGAATGATCTACTAACTGAAAATTTATCAACTTTTACTAACACATCTTCTATAACTCCCTCACGATAAGTAACTGAACGATGCGCTAACTAACGAGTTATAAGTAGGTGAGACTTCTCCTAATCCTAATCTTTTGAAAATTGATAGAGGCATAAGATTAATGATGGCTCCCAAATCACATAAAGCTCTCCCATAAAATTTTTCACCCATAGCACACGATATAGTGAAACTACCAGGATCTTTTAATTTTTCAAGAAGCTTTTTTTGAATAATTGCACTATACTCTTCGCTAAGTGCAACAGTTTCATTATCAGTGAACTTCCTTTTCTTGTTCAGAATTTCTTTCCAAAATTTCACATAATTGGGCATTTGCTCTAAAGCTTCTGCGAAGGGAATATTTATTGTTAACTTCTTAAAAATTTCTAAAAACTTGAAAATTGTTTTATTCTTTTTATGTTGCTTCAATCTTTGAGAAAACGGTGTTGGAGGTTTCTCCACAGTGATTTTCTTTGGTGTAAGTGGATATTCTAAATTTGGGTACTCATGATCCTTTTCTTTATCGGTATCCACTTTCATTTTTTCAGTTTTCGTTTCTTTCTATACTTTTGTTTCCAATTCTTTTCTACTTTGTAATTGTATTGCCTTAATTTGTTCTTTTCCTTGATCTTTAGGATTTGGATCCATAGTACTAAGAAATGTTGCGCAGTAGCGATATGCCCTAATTGATGATAAATATTCATAATAGCAGTTCCTTGATTTTGCAATTGATTCCTTGATTCTGCAATTGTTGACCCATGTTTAATATCAGCTCTTCCATAGACAACTTCTTTCCTTAACTTTAGTGTTACTTTTAAATCTTGTAGGATAAGAAGGTCTAAAATTAACATTTCCTTGGTGGATGAATTTCCTAATGGGTTTTCATGGGTTATTTGCCCATTGTTGATTTGAAGCAGAATTGTTATTCCAATTAAAATTTGGATGATTCTTCCAACCTGGGTTATAATAGTTTCAATAAGGGTTGTTGGGTCTATTAATAGCATTTAAAGTCTCATATGAAGATTGAACGTCCACAAATTGCCCAAATGAATTCTCTTCCATCATAGTAGGTGTTGGAGAATAATTCATTACATAATGATCTAATTTCTTCTTCCATCATAGGAGGTGTTGGAGAATAATTCATTCCATAATGATCTAATTTCTTTGATATTACAGCAATATATGAAGCTAACATATATATTGCATCAGAATCATGAATACTAGCTACTCTTTTAGGATTTACCCTTTCATAGGGCAATTGAAAATTGTTGGTAGACGTCTCTTCTATTAACAAATAAGCCTCATCAAAAGGTTTTAACATTAGCAAACCACCTGCCGCAGCATCTATAATTGATCTAAGTGATCCCACTAATCCATTATAAAAAGTTTGAATTGTCAACCAATTTGGTAATGAATGATGAGGGCATTTCCTAAGAAGATCTTTAAATCTCTCTCAAGCTTCATATATTGACTCTCTATCAATTTGACAGAACGATGTTATGTCATTTCTAAGTTTAGCAGTTTTGAATGGAGGGAAATATTTGGATAGAAATTTCTGTGAAATTTATCCCCATGTTTTAATAAATCCTGGTGCTAACAAAGTTAACCACATCTTTACCTTATCCTTAAGTGAAAAAGGAAAAAGTCAGAATCTAACAGCATCATTTGAAAANTTAAAATTATTGCACAGTAAAACAGTTAACTAAATATAAAAATAAGTTGCAATTCAAGTAAAAATTTTCTAATAATTCTAATTTGTCTGTTACTCTAATTGTGATTCTTGTTCGCTCCCCGACAACGACGCCAAAAACTTGACAGCGACTTTATATATGCAAAAAAATACAAGTGTTTAATACAACTGCTGAAAGATTTAATTCCTCAGCAACTGGACCAAAAACTTAATAACAGTTATAGATTCAATAAAGATGTATGTATGAAATATTCAGTAATTATAAAGTCACCTTTATCAATGCAAGTATATGTATCGCTCAAGTAATATATGGCTCTAATGGAGTCCTAGATATCGATCCCACATGANCAACTATACAGAGATCTAAAAGAATAATTCTAAAGCAAAGCAAATGCAAAGTTCAAATCAAATTACATACATGGACAAACAGGTAGCAATATAAATCTACTATTCTTCAGACTCAGTACTAGATTCTCCTCTGAGATCACCCATTGATTGCACATGAACGAAGAGTTTATAGAAAGGTCGGTATGAAAATTCTTCAGTAGATACCTCTTCTATCAATTTCATCCTCCTCATCAGCCGTATCAGACTATCTTTTATATGTTCAGAGTGAGAAAAATGTTCTTTCATCCTCCAGTATAGATGATCGAAGAAATTGGAGATATTATTAATTGCATTCATGATATTTTGTACCTCCTTCTCCAATTTCTTGATTCTGCACAGGATCACGAGAGTCTTGTCCGAAACTAAAGATTGAATCTGCAGTGAATTCTGAGATGATTGATCTATCATAATAGTGCCATATTTTCATCTTCAAAAGCTGGGAATCTCTCAGTTGGGTCCAAATGCTTCCAAGGTAGAAGTATCTTTTCCCAATTCTCATAGGATACTTGGAACTAGATCAAAGTGAGAAAATTGTGGAAGGGTGTCCAAGCCCATAAGTTGATCCATGAATGATCAGGCCTAAAATTGACTTGATAATTATTGATCCAATATCAATCGTCAGTCCCATTTGGATGCAGTAATCAAAATAGTACTTCATCGATCTTCATCGTCGGTAACAGTTTTACAGAAATGAAGAAGTGCCAGTATTTCAAAATGGGATTTAGGAAAACTAACATACTCGTTTTCTCTCATTTCCCAGTCTTCAATTTTATTCGTTAAATATTGGTAAATCTCATTCATCTGGTTCTTGTCGGGACAAAGTTAGAATAAAGGCAGACAGGAACNATTTCATTTCTTCTAGATATATTGCCTACTCGTTGACATCGATCACAAATTTTTATGTATCTATAAACTTCTCTAAAGATAATAGGCCAATAAAATGCAGCTTGTAAAATTTTATAAGCAGTTTTATCAGTCCCAAAATGTTCTCCAAATTCAGAATCATGACATTTCTGAATGATTAACTCAGTTTCTTCATAAGGTACACATCTCCTCATAATCAGATCCTTACATTGTTTATATAAATAAGGTTCATCCCAAAAATACGCTTTTGCATCATGAATGAATTTCATTTACTGTTGCAATGTCAGCATAGGTGGCAAAATATCACTTACAATATAGTTAACAATATCAGTATATTGTTGTTGCAATGTCAGCATAGGTGGAAAAATATCACTTACAATATAGTTAACAATATCAGTATACCATGATATTTTTCACTCATTAATATTATAAAGTTGTTCATCAGGGAAACTATCTGTAATTTCGTTGTCAGTGTCAGATGATTCTTGGTTTTCTAATCTTGACAAATGATCTGCAATTTGATTATCAATTCCCTTTCTATCAATAACCACAAGATGAAATTCTTGCATCAAAAGTATCCATCTAATCAACCTTGGTTTAGCATCCTTCTTTTGCATCAGATATTTAATCGCAGAGTGATCAGTATGCACAACACATTTAGCTCCAATTAAATAAGATCTGAATTTATCTAAAGCATACACAATGACCAGTAACTCTTTTTCAGTAACAGTATAGTTAATTTGTGCATCAATAAGAGTTTTACTAGCACAGTATATAACTTTAAAAATCTTTTCATACATTTGTCTAATGACAGCTCCAATGAGTTTTACTAGCGTACTATATAACTTTAAAAATCTTTTCATACTTTTGTCCAAGAACAGCTCCAATAACATAGATCACTAGCATCACACATCAGTTCAAATGGTTTCTCCCAATTAGGTGAAACTATAATAGGGGTCGTGATTAATTTTTCTCTTCACTAGCATCACACATCAGTTCAAATGGTTTCTCCCAGTTAGGTGAAACTATAATAGGGCATGTGATTAATTTTTCTTTTAACAAAAACAGCTTTCAGTAAATTCAAATTTCTTGTCCTTTTCTAAAAGTTGGCATAGAGGTTTGGTATTTTTTGAAATTTTTTTAATAAAACGTCAGTTCCTTTTCTAAAAGTTGGCATAGAGGTTTGGTAATTTTTGAAATATCTTTAATAAAACGCCTGTAAAATCCACATGTCCAAGAAAACTCCTAACGTCTCTTACATTAGTAGGAGGTGTTAGTTTAGATATAACTTGAATTTTTGCAGGGTCATGTTTAGAGGTTTGGTAATTTTTGAAAAATCTTTAATATAACGCCTGTAAAAACCAACATGTCCATAAAACTCCTAACCTCTCTTACATTAGTAGGAGGTGTTAGTTTAGATATAACTTGAATTTTTGGAAGGTCTGTCTAACCCCTCTTACATTAGTAGGAGGTGTTAATTTAGATATAACTTGAATTTTTGCAGGGTCTACCTAACCTCTCTTACATTAGCAGGAGGTGTTAGTTTAGATATAACTTGAATTTTTGCAGGGTTTTAGTAATTTTTGAAAAATCTTTAATAAAACGCCTGTAAAAACCAACATGTCCAAAAAAACTCATTCTCTTACATTAGTAGGAGGTGTTAGTTTAGATATAACTTAAATTTTTGCAGGGTCTGCTTCCATATCATCTTCCGAAATTTTATACCCTAACACAATTCCTCCTGCAACCATAAATTGACATTTCTCCTAATTCAGAACTAAATTAGTTTTTTCGCATAAGTCTAAAACTTTTTCAAGATAATTTAAGCATGCATCAAATGATGTTCTAAATACAGAGATAACATCCATAAATACTTCCAATCCATCATCAATTAACTTACTAAATATGGACATC
This sequence comes from Phalaenopsis hybrid cultivar, assembly GCA_002079205.1. NCBI lineage: Eukaryota > Viridiplantae > Streptophyta > Magnoliopsida > Asparagales > Orchidaceae > Phalaenopsis > Phalaenopsis hybrid cultivar. The sequence goes on along the minus strand of JXCR01147555.1, from coordinate 40,267 downwards.
ATCAATCTCTGAAATATTGCAGGTGCATTACATAATCCGAAAGGCGTTCTTCGAAAAGCAAAAGTTCCAAAAGGACTAGTAAATGTTGTCTTTTCTTGATCCTCAGGAACAATTCTTCAAAAAGCAAAAGTTCCAAAAGGACTAGTAAATGTTGTCTTTTCTTGATCCTCAGGAGTAATATAAATATGGACATCATACATCTCTGGAATGTTGCAGGTGCATTACATAATCCGAAAGACATTTCGAAAAGCAAAAGTTCCAAAAGAACTAGTAAATGTTGTCTTTTCTTGATCCTCAGGAGCAATATATTCCAAAAGGACTAGTAAATGTTGTCTTTTCTTGATCCTTAGGAGCAATAGGAATTTGATCGTAACCAAAAGGACTAGTAAATATTGTCTTTTCTTGATCCTCAGGAGCAATAGGAATTTGATGGTAATCAAAAAGGACTAGTAAATGTTGTCTTTTCTTGATCCTTAGGAGCAATAGGAATTTGATGGTAACAGGTATATCCATCTAATAAATAAAAATATTTGTGCTTAGCAAGTATATCTACTATTTGATCTAAAAAGGGTAAAGGAAAGTGATCTTTTCTGGTGGTAGTGTTTAGTTTTCTATAATCAATGCAAATGCGCCACCTCGTAACTTGTCTGACAGGTATTAATTCATTATTTTCTTTTGTTTCAACAGTCACTCCTACTTTCTTACGAACACAATGAATTAGACTTACCTNTTAATGCAAATACGTCACCCGGTAACTTGTCTGATAGGTATTAATTCATTATTTTCTTTTGTTTCAACAGTCCCTCCTTCTTTCTTAGGAACACAACGAATAGGAACCCACGCACTATCTGAAATAGGATATATAATTCCAGTGTTTAACCATTTCAAAATTTCCTTAACTACTTCTTTCATCATTGGATTTAATCAATTTTGTGGATCAACTCTTGGTTTATATTGTTCATCTAGTATAATTCTGTGCATACAGATTGAAAGACTGATTCCCTTAATATCAACTCAAGTTCAGGTGATTTTATAATTGACGGTAACAGATTCTTATCGGCATTTTTCGTAATATCCAACATCACAAATCTTTCCTGAACATAATCTAATTCTTCATTTTCTAATTTGTTCAAAATAACTTCACTACTCTCTTCAAATTGTTCTTTCTCTTCAAAATGTTCTTTAAAATGTTTTTTTCAATAGATTTTATCTCTTTCAACAGCAAGGTATTTCATAGATTTCACATTTCCATGCGAAAACATTCATTATCTCTTTCAACAGCAGGGTATTTCATAGATTTCACAATTTTAAAAGTCATNTTTGTGGATCAACTCTTGGTTTATATTGTTCATCTAATATAATTCGGTGCATACAGATTGAAGGATTGATTCTTTAATATCAGCTAAGGTCCAACCAAAAGCTTTGTTATATCTTTTCAATGTATCTAACAGTTTTTGTTCTTGCAGATCATTTAATTCTGAAGATATAATAACAGGTAACGTAGATGAGTTTCCTAATAACACATACTTCAAGTGGCTAGGCAATACTTTCATCTCAAGTTCAAGTGTNTTATGTGCATACATATCAAAGGACTGATTCCCTTAATATCAACTAAGGTCCAACCAAAAGCTTTCTTATATCGTTTTAATGTATCCAAAAATCTTTGCTCTTGCAAATCATTTAATTCTGAAGATATAATAATAGGTAGTGCGGATGAGTTTCTCAGAAACACATACCAAGTGGTTAGGCAATATTTTCAACTCAAGTTTAGGTGGTTTTATAATTGATGGAACTAGATTTATCAGCATTTTCTGTAATATCCAATCATCAAATCTTCCCTGAACATAATCTAATTCTTCATTTTCTATTTTGTCCAAAATAACTTCATCACTATCTTCAAGTTATTCTTTCTCTTCAAAATGTTCTTTAAAATGCTCGTTCAAANCCACCCAGTAACTTGTCTGATAGGTATTAATTCATTATTTTCTTTTGTTTCAACAGTCACTCCTTCTTTCTTCGGAACACAATGAATAGGACTTACTCACCGCACTGTCCGAAATAGGATATATAATTCCAGTGTCCAACCATTTCAAAATTTCCTTCTTGACGACTTTTTTCATCATTGGATTTAATCTTCTTTGTGGATCAACTCTTGGTTTATATTTTTCATCCAATATAATTATGTGCATATAGANAATATGATATATAATTCCAGTGTCTAACCATTTCAAAATTTCCTTCTTAACTACTTCTTTCATCATTGGATTCAATCTTCTTTGTGGTTCAAATCTTGTTTTATATGTTCATCTAATATAATTCTGTGCATACAGATCGAAGGACAGATTCCCTTATTATCAGCTAAGGTCCAACCCAAAGCTTTCTTACATGTCTTCAATGTATCTAACAGTCTTTTCTCTTGCAAATCATTTAATTTTGAAGATATAATAACAGGTAATGTATACGAGTCTCCCATAAACACATACTTCAAGTGGTTAGGCAATATTTTTAACTCAAGTTCAGGTGGTTTTATAATTGATTAGGCAATATTTTCAACTCAAGTTCAGGTGGTTTTATAATTGATGGAAATAGATTCTTATCAACATTTTCCGTAATATTCAGCATCTCAAATCTTTCCTGAACATAATCTAATTCTTCATTTTATAATTCGTCCAACATAACTTCATCACTCTCTTCAAATTGTTCTTTCTCTTCAAAATGTTCTTTAAAATGTTCATTCAATAGATGTTCACTAATTTCCATCAGAAAACATTCATTATCTCTTTCAATAGCAGGGTATTTCATAGATTTTGCAATGTTCAAAGTTACTTCTTGATCGTTAACTCTCATCGTTAATTCTTCTTTTTAAACATCTATCATAGCTTTTCTAGTAGCTAAAAATGGTCTCCCTAAAATGATAGGTATTTCTTTATCTTCCTCCATATCTAAAACAACGAAATCCATAGGAAAGATAAATTTATCCACTTTTACTAACACATCTTCTATAACTCTCTTAGATTTGTAACTGAACGATCCACTAACTGAAGATTTACAGAAGTAGGTGAGACTTCTCCTACTCCTAATCTTTGAAAATTGTTAGAGGCATAAGATTAATCACATAAAGCTCTTCCATAAAATTTTTCACCGATAGCACACGGTACAGTGAAATTGCCAAGATCTTTTAATTTTTCTGGAAGCTTTTTCTGAATAATTGCACTACACTCTTCACTAAGTGCAACAGTTTTGTTATCAGTGAACTTCCATTGTTCAGAATATCTTTCATAAATTTCACATAATTGGGCATTTGCTCTAAAGCTTCTACGAACGGGAATATTTTGTTTGTGTTGCTTCAATCTTTGAGGAAACAGTGGTGGAGGTTTCTCTACAGTAATTTTCATTGGTGTACGTCGATATTCTAAATCTGGGTATTCATGATCCTTTTCTTTGTCGGTATCCACCTTCTCTTTTTCAGTTTTCGTTTGTTTTTGTGCCCTTGTTTCCAAATCTTTTCAACTTCATAATTGTATTGCTTTTATCTGTTCTTTTCCTTGATCTTTAGGATTTGGTTCCACAACACTAGGAAAAGTTCTTAATGTTCGGTTACTAAGTGCAGTAGCGATATGGCCTAATTGGTNTATTTTTCACTCATTAATATTATAAAGTTGTTCATCAGGGAAACTGTCTGTAATTTCATTGTANACAGAAGTAGGTGAGACTTCTCCTAATCCTAATCTTTTGAAAATTGATAGAGGCATAAGATTAATGATGGCTGCCAAATCACATAAAGCTCTCCCATAAAATTTTTCACCGATAGAACACGATATAGTGAAACTACCAGGATCTTTTAATTTTTCAGGAAGCTTTTTTTAAATAATTGTACTATACTCTTCGCTAAGTGCAACAGTTTCATTATCAGTGAACTTCCTTTTCTTGTTCAGAATTTCTTTCCAAAATTTCACATAATTGAGCATTTGCTCTAAAGCTTCTACGAAGGGAATATTTACTGTTAACTTCTTAAAAATTTCTAAAAACTTGAAAATTGTTTTATTATTTTTATGTTGCTTCAATCTTTGAGGAAACGGTGTTGGAGGTTTCTCCACAGTGATTTTCTTTGGTGTAAGTGGATATTCTAAATTTGGGTACTCGTGATCATTTTCTTTATCGGTATCCACTTTCATTTTTTCAGTTTTCGTTTCTTTCTGTACTTTTGTTTCCAATTCTTTTCTACTTTGTAATTGTATTGACTTGATTTGTTCTTTTCCTTGATCTTTAGGATTTGGATCCATAGTACGAAGAAATGTTGCGCAGTAGCGATATGCCCTAATTGATGATAAATATTCATAATAGCAGTTCCTTGATTTTACAATTGATTCCTTGATTCTGCAATTGTTGACCCATGTTTAATATCAGCTCTTCCATAGACAACTTCTTTCCTTAACTTGAGTGTTACTTTTAAATCTTGTAGGATAAGAAGGTCTAAAATTAACATTTCCTTGGTTGGATGAATTTCCTAATGGGTTTTACNATTTGAGTGTTACTGTTAAATCCTGGAGGATAAGAAAGTCTATAGTTAACATTTTCTTGGTTGGATGAATTTTCTAATGGGTTAACTGGGTTGTTTGCCCATTGTTGATTTGTAGAAGAATTGATATTCCAATTAAAATTTGGATGATTCTTCCAACCTGGGTTATAATAGTTTCAATAAGGGTTTTTAGGTCTATTAATAGCATTTAAAGTCTCATATGAAGGTTGAACATCCACAAATTGCCCAGATGAATTCTCTTCCATCATAGGAGGTGTTGGCGAATAATTCATCCCAAAATGATCTAATTTCTTTGATATTGCAGCAATCTGCGAAGCTAACTGAGATATTGCATCAGAATCATGGATACTAGCTACTGTTTTAGGATTTACCCTTTCAGAGGGCCATTAAAAATTGTTGGTAGCCATCTCTTCTATTAATTAATAAGCCTCATCAAAAGGTTTTGACATTAACACCACCAGCCACCATCTCTTCTATTAACTAATAAGCCTCATCAAAAGGTTTTGACATTAAAGAACCATCAGTTCTCTTCTATTAATGAATAAGTCTCATCAAAAGGTTTTGACATTAAAGAACCACCAGCCGCAATTTCTATTAATGAATAAGCCTCGCAAAAAGTTTTGACATTAAAGAACCACCAGCCGCAACATCATAATCGATCTAAGAGATCCCACTAATCCATTATAAAAAGTTTGAATTATCAACCAATCTGGTGACAATCAATCTAAGAGATCCCACTAATCCATTATAAAAAGTTTGAATTATCAACCAATCTGGTAACATCGATCTAAGTGATCCCACTAATCCATTATAAAAAGTTTGAATTATCAACCAATCTAGTAACGAACGATGAGGGCATTTCCTAAGAAGACCTTTAAATCTCTCCCAAGCTTCATATATCGACTATTATCATCCAATCTGGTAACGAATGATGAGGGCATTTCCTAAGAAGATCTTTAAATCTCTCCTAACCTTCGTATATTGACTCTCCATCAATTGACAGAACGATGTTATGTCATTTCTAAGTTTAGCAGTTTTGGATGGAGGGAAATATTTGGATTGAAATTTCTGTGAAAGTTCTCCCCAAGTTCTAATAGATCCGAGTGCTAACAAATTTAACCACATCTTAGCCTTATTCCTCAGTGAAAAAGGAGAAAGTCTATGTCTAACAGCATTGTTTGAAACTCTGTCATATTTAAAAGTAGTACACAGTTCTAAAAAACTAGCGAGGTTTAAATTAGGATCTTCATTTGGTGTACCTTTGAATTGATTGTTTTGTATAATTTGGATAATAACACGTTTAAGCTCATGAATTAGCAGCTACATCAGGATTTTGGATAGATATGTGAATTTCATCTGCTGTAGGATTTGCATAATCTCGTAGGGGTCTAGGTTGGTGTTCATTTTCTATTCCCTTATTGTTCAGGTTCTTTTCCATTGTATCAGATTTTCTAGGTTCTCTTCTCAATCTTCTAATCTTTCTAACAGTGCGTTTTACTTCTGAATTGTAGGGTAAAAGATTTTCAGGTCCAAATTTACGCATACAATTTGAAATCAGTACACAGTAAATCAGTTAATTAAATATGAAAATAAGTTTCAATTCAGGTAAAAATTTTCTAATAATCCTAATTTGTCCGTTACTCTAATGGTAATTTTTGTTTACTCACTCCCCGGCAACGGCACACCGTGACTTTATATATGATTCAAAATATAAGTATTTAATACTGCTACTAACAGATTTAATTCCTCAGCAACTGTACTAAAACTGAATAACAGTTATAGATTCGATAAATATGGACGTAATAAATATTAAAAAATTGTAAAGTCGCACTTATCAACGCAAGCATACGTATCGCTCAAGTAATATATGTCTCTAATGGAGTCCTAGATATCGATCCCACAGGGTGTAAGACGAACTACAAACTAAGATTTTAGAAAAGCAATACTTTAATCACAACAACGAAGTTCAATTTGCATATCTGTCACTAATAGGCAATTGAAATAAATATGTACTTTTAATAACTATTAAATAACTAATTCTACTAATGAAGGTTCAAATGTGATTTTCAATATATAAGAAAGCATCCTTCTCCTTGTTAAAAAATTATAGTGAATGGATAAAGTGAACTAGTTCAAATTATATTGTACCAAATAGGAGCATACCTATTCTTTACCCTTTGGTACAGGCATAAAGAACATTATTAATCATACGCTTGTTTACTGAATCTGCGGCTAGGCTAGGAGGATACCGGCTCTCACTTCGGAGCTCCCATGTTCCCCTCACCTAAGGGCTAACATCTACACTTCAGCACCCAACTGATACACCGGAATTGAGGATTTTAGTCTATCACTCTAAAATCTCCAATTCTACGCCCGATAATTTTATTTCCATATTTATTTGCACCCAACTTCCAAGGGTTTTGACCTCTCTGAATCTTGGATGTAATCTTCACTTTAGTTGTAAAATTCAACATATTTTAAAAAATCAAGTGGCTAGATTAAAAGTAAATTAAGATCGAAGTGAAAAGATCATCACAATTTCGTTAATATTTTTATGGCTTCAAATTACCATTTCACAAATCTCAAGATAAGGAGAAAGATAGCGAAAACAACTCAGATCTCATGGGAAAAACACAACAAAACTCAGAATTCATATATAAAGTCAAAGTCATACAAACTACAACAATAAATAAACTTATCTCTACTTTCTCCCAAAAAAAAACTCCTCGAAGTACCTCTGAATCTCTTCCTTCCATTACAGCAAACAAAATTCCTCTTCGAAGCAGCAAGGAGGAAGAAATCTCTCACTTTCCCTCCACCCTTACAATCTCTCGAAGAATTCCTCACATTTTAGACTCTCTACACTTGTTTCACACTTCAATTTTTGAGTCTCCCCTCTCTATTTTAGGCCAAAGTCTTCTCTTTAAAGATGCAGATGAGCTTTCCCAAGAGTTACCTAAGCATCCCTTCAAAATTTGTCCTCATCCAAAGCATAGTTGGTCATAACCGCCGAGCTCGCCGTCGGCGGCCTCGAGGGCGCCGTTGGCGGACCTTGTTAATGAATTAATTCTGGAGTCTCGGGAAAATCTTGCCGTCAGCGGGGTTGATGGCGCCGTCGGCGCCCTAGTTCAATTCTTCACATTTTGGTCCTTTTCGCTCCAAATTCGCTCCTTTTTGCAACTTTTTGCTCCAATGACCCTATTTCATCATTACTGTAACAAAACTAATTTGCTCCTTTTTGTATATTTTTGCTCCAATGACCCTAATTCATCATTCCTACAACAAAACAAAATTCACTCTTTTTTGCATCTTTTTGCTCCAATGACCCTAATTCATCGTTCCTGCAACAAAACATATATCTTTCTTTAAAGTGCAATATCATCAAAAATAGTATAAAATAGGTATGAAAATCTCAACAAATTTTCCTTTGGTCAATTATTCAATCCTTGATTTATGAATCCTCGTTCCTTCATTTATCTTTTCTTTGTCAATACCTGGTTGAACACTTGCATTCTATGGTTTTCAAGGGAATTGGACACCATAGGGATGAATTTGGTGTAGTTTCACTTTGTTTTTGGGGAAATATGAACTTATGAATCGAATTTGGAAGCTTAAAAGGAGTAACTCCCACCTAAGACCACCAAAAATCATCCATTCAAACTTCAGAAACTGTCAGCCTGCCGGTCTCGCCGTCGGCGGGCCTTTAGAATTTAATTGCCTGGACTCTCGGGAAAACCCATCGTCGGCGCTTAAGGCAAAAATTGCACAGTTTTACTCTGGTCCGAATGCGTTCTAATTTTTCTCCATGGATCCAATTTTTATGATGATTCAAGGGTAAATAATAGTAGTAGAGTTCAATACTACAAAAAACTAACGAAAATTTCAAATAAAACTACTATAATCTCAATAAAAATAAAGATAATTACGGGTTGCCTCTCATAAAGTGCTTAGTTTAACGTCGTCAGCCCGACCTATTCCGGTATTATTCAGGTTGACTGATCATTAAAACCTCTTTAAATTTTTGTCCTTTACCCTCAAAATACAGTTTTAATCTATGTCCATTTACTTTAAATCTATTTCTAGTCTTTTGATCTTCAATTTCAATAGCTCTGTATGTATAAACTTGAGTCACAGTAAAAAGTCCTAACCAACGTTACTTCAATTTCCCAGGGAATAACTTCAGCCTTGTATTGTAAAGCAAAACTTCTAGTCCTGGTTCAAAGTTCTTCTGGTTAATCTTCCGATCATGCCATAACTTTAGTTTCTCCTTACAAATTTTGTCGTTATCATAAGATTCATTTCTTAATTCTTCCAATTCATTCAATTATAACAATCTCTTCTTACCAGCATCTTTCAAATTGTAATTGAATTCTTCAATTGCCCAATATGCTTTATGCTCCAATTGTACTGGTAAGTAACAAGTCTTTCANTCAGCTTCCCCATAATGACCCCACCTACTAAGTGCTAGAGGTTATGACCAATATGTGGAACTTTAAGTTGAGAAAAGAAGATNCCATAATGACCCCACCTACTAAGTGCTAGAGGTTATGACCAATATGTGGAACTTCAAGTTGAGAAAAGAAGATGGTAGAATTTCTAATTGTGAGGGTTCCTTTTCTAGTTTTCTAGGAATACTCAACAGGAAAGTCTTATGGCTAGACCCTAGGCTACTAAAGAGGAAAAACTAAACCTCAAACAAAAGTGAGGTCAACAATACCTAATTAACTCCTGCCCTCATTGGGTCTTTTTGTTGTCATGTGCACGTTCTATGAGGCACACTAGAGCATAGATCAGACGCCGACGAGCTTGGAGCATGCAAATAAAATGCGTCTGCAACCATTATGGTGGTGAGATTCCTTACCTCTTAACCAGCCTTATGAATAATGGAGTCTAGGCGTGTGGGTTTGATCGCCCACATGGGGTGCATGCGCCGGCATGGGTCAGCGCGGCGATGTGCCTGTGTGATGGATCGTTGGTTTCCCTAGAGCAAGACTTTAGGTTAGGACTTCCTGTGTGTGACCAAACACCCCCCGNTTCCTTACCTCTTAACCAGCCTTATGAATAATGGAGTCTAGGCGTGTGGGTTTGATCGCCCACATGGGGTGCGTGCGCCGGCATGGGTCAGTGCGGTGATGTTCCTGTGTGATGAATCGTTGGTTTCCCTAGAGCAAGCCTTTAGGTTAGGACTTCCTGTGTGTGACCAAACACCCCCCATAGAGCCGAGTGTCTCCCATTTTATTGTGACCTTTAACACAAGTCCCGATGGGTCGGAGTCTCTCACTCCCTTTGCTTTGGATTCCCCAGCTTTACTTGGAGAAGTTGGGAGGTCGGACTTGGCAAAGGGAGAGAAGCTTTGTGGCTGGCTCACTTTTCAAAGTCTGGAGGATTTTATAAAATAGAAAAGGGTTTGTAGCTATCCTATATCGTGACGCCACAGAGAGTTTCCCCCTTAAAAATCCAAGGAGAAACTCCCCACATTTCCTCACCAAAGTAAGATCCGGCTGTGCCGCACATCCGAGGTTCTAAACTTTAAGTCCCCCAGGTGAGGTCATTAGCACGAGCCCAATTTGCTACATGTATGTTGGTTTGTTGCATATTACATTTTTTCTTGTTGCATGTTGCATTTCACTTTGCTTTGATCGGTCGCCCCGACTTGGTGAGGATTTCACTTAGCTCCAATCAGTCGTCTTGGCTTGGTGAGCCTCTCACTTAGCTTTGATCGGTTGTTCTGTCCTGGCAAGCATCTTACTTAGCTCTGACAGGCCACCCTNCTTGCTTTGGATTCCCCAGCTTTACTTGGAGAAGTTGGGAGGTCGGACTTGGCAAAGCGAGAGAAGCTTTGTGGCTGGCTCACTTTTCAAAGTCTGGAGGATTTCATAAAATAGAAAACGGTTTGTAGCTATCCTATATCGTGACGCCATAGAGAGTTTCCCCCTTAAAAATCCAAGAAGAAACTCCCCACATTTCCTCACCAAAGTAAGATCCAGCTGTGCCGTACATCCAAGGTTCCAAACTTTAAGTCCCCCAGGTGAGTTCATTAGCACGAGCCCAGTTTGCTACCTGTATGTTGGTTTGTTGCATATTACATTTTTGCTTGTTGCATGTTGCATTTCACTTTGCTTTGATCGGCCGCCCCGACTTGGTGAGGATTTCACTTAGCTCCAATCAGCCGTCCTGGCCCGGTGAGCCTCTCACTTAGTTTTGATCGGTTGTTCTGGCCTGGCAAGCATCTTACTTAGCTCTGACAGGCCACCCCGACCAGACAAGCATTTCATTTCGCTTCGATAGGCTGCTCCGGCTCGATGAGCGTCTTACTTTAGTTTGGCTGGCCGCTCCAGCCCAGTCTACCAATCACTTTGGTTCGACAAACCACCATGATTGGGTCGACCAATCACTTGCATGTTTATTTGATTTTGCATTATATCACATGCTTGTCTGCTTGTATGTTGCATCTTGTATGTGTTAGCTTGCATGATAATTATCATTTTCTTGTGTTGCACCTTCCTTGGTCTGCTGCCGCCACGGCACGCCCATCCCTTTCGATCACTACCTCTTTGGCACACCTTCTTTGGGTCGCTGTCGCCACAACACGCCCATTCCTTTCAGTCATTGTCACCTTGGCACACCTTCTTCGGGCCGCTGCCTCCACGGCAGGCCCACTCTTCGGGTCACTGTCGCTACAGCACACTCATTTGTTCGGGCCTGCCTCCATGGCATGCCCATCTTTTCCTGAGTACACTCATCACTTTTGTCACATGGTTGTTTGCATTTACATTTGCATGTTTGCATCGGTAGCAAGCCGGTCTTGTTAGGAGAGTGACCCCGTGTCAATTGCAATGCCTTAACGAGCATTGCTTGCTGGGTTGATCCTGATGAGCAATGCGAGTTAAGTCATCAGAATTGACATGAGAATGACTATGTTAAAGATCTAATAGATCTAACTCATGTCACCACTCTTCGTGACACCCTTCAGATCATTCAAATCTTTAGGATGGGGTTGGTATGGTGACCCCGTCAAAGTCATACTATACCAGACTTACCCCGCACTAGATACTAGATTGACGCACTTTTCGTTAGATTGTGCGCTGGGCTGGGATTTAGGGTGCAAGGTAGTCTTTTTGGTACTTGGCTATTGTTCTCTGTTGGATTTGTTGCTCTAGCGAGTCATCTTTCTTTTGCATTGTGCCTATGGTGCGACTACATGTTCCATATGCATGGTAGTGTGTTAGGGCGTTCTTCTGCAGGGAGCCATGCCTATTTATATGCACACACACCCGCTACAGGGGGCATGTGATGATTTCNTCATCTACTGTAGGATTTGCATAATCTCTTAGGGGTCTAGGTTGGTGCTCATTCTCTATTCCTTGATTGTTCGGGTTGTTTTCCATTGTATCGGAATTTCTAGGTTCTCTTCTTAATTTTCTAATCCTTCTTACAGTGCGTTCTAATTCTGAATCATAGGGTATAAGATTTTTAGGTCCAAATTTACGTATATAATTTTAAATCAGTACTCAGTAATATAATTAACTAAATATAAATATAAAAATAAGTTGCAATTTAATTAAAAATTTTCTAATAATCCTAATTTGTCCGTTACTCTGATCGTAATGTTACTCACTCACTCCCCAGCAACGGTGCCAAAAACTTTGACAGCGACTTTATATATGCAATAGAATATAAGATAAAAATGGATGTATTAAAATTCAATAATTGTAAAGTCACACTTATCAACAAAAGTATACGTATCGCTCAAGTAATATAGGGCTCGAATGGAGTCCTAGATATCAATCCCACAGGGAGTAGTTTAAAATTACGGACTAAGACCTTAGATAAATACTTTAATCATAACAACGACGTTCAATTTGCTTATCTGTCACTAATAGGCAATTGAAATAAATAGATAATTTTAATAACTAATAAATAATCAATGTAAGGAGAGGTGCGGCAATTTAATAAATATGTAATTTTAAACTCTTAAATAACTAATTTTACTAATATGTCACTAATAGACAATTGAAATAAATATGTAATTTTAATAACTCTTAAATAACTAATTACACTAATGAGGGTAGGCAATTGAAATAAATATATAATTTTAATAACTATTAAATAACTAATTATGCTAATGAAGGTTTTATAGGCAATTGAAATAAGTAAATAATTTGAATAACTAATAAATAACTAATGATAGAAAGTTAGGGTTAATAATAGACAATTGAAATAAATATGTAATTTTCTTAATAACTCATAAATAACTAATTATGCTAATGAGGGTTTAATTGAAATAAATATGTAATTTTAATAATTATTAAATAATTAATTATACTAATGAAGGTTCGACGTGATATTCAATATATAAGAAAACATCCTTCTCCTTGTCAAGAAATTATAGTGAATGGATAAAATAATTAGTTCAATTTATATTGTGCCAAATAGGAGCATACCTATTATTTATCCTTTGGTCTAGGCATAAAGAAAATTGACTAATCTTATGCTTGTTTACTGAATTTGTGGCTAGGATGGGAGGATACCGAATAAAGAACATTGACTAATCCTATGCTTGGTTACTGAATCTACAGCTAGGCTGGGAGGATACCGGATCACTTTGGTGCTCCCACGTTCCCCTCACCTGAGGGCTAACATCTACACTTCAGCACCCAAAAGATAGAACCGAATTCAAGATTTTAGTCTGTCACTCTAAAATCTTCAATTCTACGCTCGATAATAATTTTTCCCTATTTATTTGCACCTAACTTTCAAGGGCTTTGACCTCCCTGAATCTTAGATGTAATCTTCACTTTAGTTGTAAAACTCAACATATTTTAACAAATCAATTAGCCAGATTGAAAGTAAATTAAGATCAAAGTGAAAAGATCATCACAATTTCTTAAATATTTTCATGGCTTTGTCAATTCAAATCACCATTTCACAAATCTCTAGACAAGGAGAAAGATACCAATTCAAATCACCATTTCACAAATCTCAAGACAAGGAGAAAGACAGAGAAAACTACTCGTCACCAATTAAAATCACCATTTCACAAATCTCGAAACATTTTCATGGCTTCACCAATTCAAATCACCATTTCACAAATCTCGGGACAAGGAGAAAGACAGAGAAAACTACTCAGAACTCATGGGGAAAACACAACAAAACTCGGAATTCATATATAAAATCAAAGTCATACAAACTACGATAATTAAATAACTTATCTCTAAATTCTCCCCAAGAACACTCCTCAAAGTTCCTCTGAATCTCTTTCATTTTTTACAGCACACAAAATTCCTCTTTGATGTAGCAAGGAGGAAGATATCTCTCACTTTCCCTCCACTCTTACAATTTCTCGAAGAAATCCTCACAATTGTTACACACTAACGGAACCTCTCAAACCTCTAGGGCCTCTAGACTCTCACCACCTCCTCTAGACTCTCTCAATTTTTGGTCAAAATGTTCACTTAAAGTTGTGGATGAGCTTTCCCAAGAGTTGCCTAAGCATCCCTTCAAAATTTGGCCTCATCCAAAGCTTGAGTAGGCATAACTGTCAATCTCTCCATCGGCAACCTCGATGGCANTTCTATGAATAATATTAAACTTTTCTGCCAATCTCTGAATATATTTATTCCTAAAATGGGATCCTCCGTCAGAGATAATCATTCTTGGCATTCCGTATCTAGTGAAAATATTTTTCATTAAAAATCTTGAAACACTTTTAGCGTCACAACGAGGTAAAGCTTGTGCTTCAATCCACTTTGAAACGTAGTCTTTAATCTTGAAACACTTTTAGCGTCACAACAAGGTAAATCTTGTGCTTCAATCCACTTTGAAACGTAGTCTACTATAATTAACATGTATAAGTTCCCAAATGAAGGAATAAATGGTCCCATGAAATCTAATCCCCAAACATCAAATATCTCAACTTCTAACATGAAATTCAGAGGCATTTCATTTCTTCTAGATATATTGACTACTCTTTGACATCGATCACAAGTTCTTATGTATCTATAAAAATCTCTAAAGATAGTAGGCCAATATTATCCAGGTTGTAAAATTTTATAAGCAGTTTTATCAATCCCAAAATGTCATCCAAATTCAGAATCATGACATTTCTGAATGATTAGCTCAGTTTCTTCATAAGGTACACATCTTCTCATAAAAAGATCCTTACATTGTTTATATAAATAAGGCTCATCCCAAAAATATGCTTTCACATCATGAATGAATTTTCTTTGTTGTTGCAATGTCAGCATATGTGGCAAAATATCACTTACAATATAATTAACAATATCAGCATACCATGATACTTTCCACTCATTAGTATTATAAAGTTGTTCATCAGGGAAACTGCCCATAATTTCATTATCATTGTCAGATAATTCATGATATTCTAATCTCGACAAATGATCAATAATTTGATTATCAGTTCCCTTTCTATCAATAACCACAAAATCAAATTCTCGCATCAAAAGTATCCATCTAATTAATTTTGGTTTGGAATCCTTCTTTTGCATCAGATATTTAATAGCAGAGTGATCAGTGTGCATAACACATTTAGTCTCAATTAAATAAGATCTAAATTTGTCAAAAGCATACTCAATAACATGTAACTCTTTTTCAGTAATAGTGTAGTTAATTTGAGCATCATTAAGAGTTTTACTAGCGTAGTATATAACTTTAAAAATCTTATCATACCTTTTATCCAAGAACAACTCCAATAGCATAATCACTAGCATTACATATCAGTTCACAGATTTCTCCCAGCAGCTCCAATAGCATAATCACTAGCATCACACATCAGTTCAAATGGTTTCTCCCAGTTAGGCACTATAATAGGGGTTGTGATTAATTTTTCCTTTAATAACTCAAAGGCATTTAAACAGCTTTCAATAAATTCACTAGCATTACACATCAGTTCAAATGGTTTCTCCCAGTTAGGTGAAAGTATAATAGGGGCCGTGATTAATTTTTTCTTTAATAACTCAAAGGCATTTAAACAGTTTTCAGTAAATTCAAATTTATTGTCCTTTCTAAAAGTTGGCATAAAGGTTTAGTAATTTTTGAAAAATCTTTAATAAAACGCCTGTAAAAACCAACATGTCCAAGAAAACTTCTAACCTCTCTTACATTAGTAGGAGGTGTTAGTTTAGATATAACTTAAATTTTTGTAGGGTCTGCTTCTATTCAATTTTCTAAAATTTTATACCCTAACACAATTCCTTATGCAACCATAAATTGACATTTCTCCCAATTTAGAACTAAATTAGTTCTTTCGCAGAAATCCAAAACTTTTTCAAGATAATTTAAGCATTCATCAAATGATGTTCCAAGTATAGAGAAATCATCCATAAATACTTCCAATCCATCATCAATTAACTTACTAAATATAGATATCGTACATCTCTGAAATATTGCAGGTGCATTACACAATCCAAAAGTCATTCTTTGAATAGCAAAAGTTTTAAAAGGACTAATAAATGTTGTCTTTTCTTGATCCCTAGGAGCAATAAGAATTTGATGGTAACCAGGTATATCCATCTAAAAAACAAAAATATTTGTGTCCAGCAAGTCTATCTACTATTTGATCTAAAAAAGGGTAAAGGGAAGCGATCTTTCCTAGTGGCAGTGTTTAATTTTCTATAATCAATGCAAATACGCCACCTAGTAACTTGTATGATAGGTATTAATTCATTATTCTCTTTTGTGTCAACAGTCACTCCTTTCTTAGAAACACAATGAATTGGACTTGCCCAAGCACTGTTTGAAATAGGATATATAATTCTAGTGTCTAACCATTTCAAAATTTCCTTCTTAACTACTTTATTCATCATTGGATTTAATCTACTTTATGGATCAAATCTTGGTCTATATTGTTCATCTAGTATAATTGTGTGCATACAGATCGAATGACTGATTCCTTTAATATCAGTTAAGGTCCAACCAAAAGCTTTCTTATATATATTTTAATGTATCTAACAGTCTTTGCTCGTGCAAATCATTTAATTCTGAAGATATAATAATAGGTAGTGTAGATGATTCTCCCAGAAACACATACTTCAAGTGGTTAGGCAATAATTTCAACCCAAGTTCAGGTGGTTTTATAATTGATGGAACTAGATTCTTATCAGTATTTTCTGTGATATCCAACATCTCAAATCTTCCCTGAACATAATCTAATTCTTTATTTTCTATTATTTCTAACATAACTTCATCACAATCTTCAATTTGTTCTTTCTCTTCAAAATGTTCTTTAAAATTCTCATTCAATAGATGTTCACTAATTTCTATGCAAAAACATTCATTATCTCTTTCAACAACAGAGTATTTCATCGATTTCGCAATGTTAAAGTCACTTCTTGATCGTTAACTCTCATAGTCAATTATCCTTTTTGAACATCTATCATAGCTTTTCTAGTAGCTAAAAATGGTTTCCCTAAAATAATATGTATTTCTTTATCTTCCTCCATATATAAAACAATGAAATCCACACNAAAGTTTGAATTATCAACCAATCTGGTAACGAATGATGAGGGCACTTTCTAAGAAGATCTTTAAATCTCTCCAAAGCTTAATTTATCGACTATCCATCAATCTGACAGAACGATGTTATGTCCTTTCTAAGTTTAGCAGTTTTTGATGGAGGGAAATATTTAAGAAATTTCTGTGAAAGTTCTCCCCAAGTTCTAATAGATCTAGGTGCTAATGAATTTAACCATCTAGTAGAAGGTTCTCCCCAAGTTCTAATAGATCCAGGTGCTAATGAATTTAACCACATCTTAGCCTTATCCATAAGTGAAAAAGGAAAAGGTCTAAGTCTAAAAGCATCGTTCGAAACTCTATCATATTTAAAGGTAGCATAAAGTTCTAAAGGTCTAACAACATCGTTTGAAACTCTGTCATTTTTAAAGGTAGCACAAAGTTCTAAAAAACTAGCATAAGTTCGGATCTTCATTTGGTGTACCTCCAAATTGATTGTTTTGTACCATTTGGATAATAGAATTAGGATCTTCATTTGGTGTACCTCCGAATTGATTGTTTTGTACCATTTGGATAATAGCAAATTTAAGCTTCATTTGGTGTACCTCTGAATTGATTGTTTTGTACCATTTGGATAATAGCAGGTTTAAGCACAAATGAATTAGTGGCTACATCAGTTGGTGTACCTCCGAATTGATTGTTTTGTACCATTTGGATAATAGCAGGTTTGAGCTCAAATAAATTAGCAGCTACATCAGGATTTTGGATAGATAAGTGAATTTCGTAAGCTGTAAGATTTGCATAATCTCGTAGAGTTCTAGGTTGATGTTCATTTTCTATTCCTTGATTATTCACAGTGTTTTTCATTGTGTCAGATTTTCTATGTTCTTTCCTTAGTTTTTTAATTCTCCTAACAGTGCGTTCTAATTCTGAATCGTAGGGTATAAGATTTTCAGGTCCATATTTACGCAAACAATTTGAAATCAGTACCACAGAAAAATAGTTAACTAAATATGAAAATAAGTTGCAATTCAAGTAAAAGTTTTCTAATAGTCCTAATCTGTCCGTTACTCTAATTATGATTTTTTTAAAAAAAATCTAATTTTTACTCCCCGATAATGGCGCCAAAATCTTGGCAGTGACTTTATATATGCTTAAAAATACAAGAATTTGATACTGCTGCTAGAAGATTTAAATCCTCGGCAACGGCGCCAAAAACTTGACAATGGTTATAGATTTGATAAACATGTGTATAAAATATTCAATAATTACAAAGTCACACTTATCAACGCAAGTATACGTATCCCTCAAGTAATACAGGGCTCTAATGGAGTCCTGGATATCGATCACACACGCAGTAATATTAGAGGCTACGAACTAAGATTTAAAAAATCAATACTTAATCACAACAATATAGTTCAAATTACATATTTGTCACTAATAGGCAATTGAAATAAAAATGTAATTTTAATAAACTCTTAATTAACTAATTCTACTAATAAAATTTCTAATGTGAAGTTCAATATATAAGAAAGCATCCTTCTCCTTGTCAAAAAATTTAAGTTAATGAATAAATTAAATTAGTTCAAATTGTATTGTGCCAAATAGGAATATACCTATTCCTTACCCTTTGGACCAGACATAAAGAACATTGACTAATTCTATGCTTGGTTATTGAATCTGCAGCTAGGCTGGGAGGATACCGGCTCTCACTTCAGAGCTCTCGTGTTCCCCTTGCCTAAGGGCTAACATCTACACTTCAGCACCCAAACGATAAGATCGAATTGAGGATTTTAGTCGACACTCTAAAATCTCCAATTCTACGCTCGATAATTTTTATTTCCCTATTTATTTGCACCAAATTGGGGATTTTAGTCTGTCACTCTAAAATCTCCAATTCTACGCTCGATAATTTTTTTTCCATATTTATTTGCACCCAACTTTTCACTCTAAAATCTCCAATTCTACGCCCGATAATTTTATTTCCCTATTTATTTGCACCCAACTTTCCTCTAAAATCTCCAATTCTACGCCTGATAATTTTATTTCCCTATTTATTTGCACCCAACTTCTAATCTAAAATCTCCAATTCTACGCCCGATAATATTATTTCCCTATTTATTTGCACCCAACTTCCGAGGGCTTTGAAAATCTCCAATTCTACGCCCGATAATATTATTTCCCTATTTATTTGCACCCAACTTCCAAGAGCTCCAATTCTACGCCCGATAATATTATTTCTCTATTTATTTGCACCCAACTTCCAAGGGCTTGGTCCAATTCTACGCCCGATAATATTATTTCTTTATTTATTTGCACCCAACTTCCAAGGGCTTTTACAATTCTATGCCCGATAATAATATTTCCCTATTTATTTGCACCCAACTTCCAAGGGCTTTGATCATTCTACGCCCGATAATTTTATTTCCCTATTTATTTGCACCCAAATATTTTAACAAATCAATTGACCAGATTGAAAGTAAATTAAGATCAAAGTGAAAAGATCATCACAACTTCTTTAACATTCTTCTTCCAAGGGCTTTGACCGCCTTGAATCTTGGATGTAATCTTCACTTTAGTTGTAAAACTCAACATAACTTAACAAATTAATTGCCCAGATTGAAAGTAAATTAAGATCGAAGTGAAAAGATCATCACAATTTCTTAAATCAATTGGCTAGATTGAAAGTAAATTAAGATTGAAGTGAAAAGATCATCACAATTTCTTTAACATTCTCATAGCACAACCAATTCAAATCACCATTTCACAAAATCTCAAGGCAAGAAGAAAGACAGAGAAAACTACTCATAACTCATGGAGAAGATATGACAAAACTTGGAATATATATATATAATTAAAGTCATACAAACTTCAATAAGTAAATACAACTTATCTCTAATTCTTCCCCAAGCAAACTCCTCAAAGATCCTCTGAATCTCTTCCTTTCTTTACAGCACACATAATTCTCTTTCGAAGTAGCAAGGAGGAAGAAATCTCTCACTTTCCTTCCACTCTTACAATCTCTCGAAGAATTCCTCACAATACTAACCACTCTCTACACTCTAATTGGCACCACAAATAACAAAGACTCAGCGGACACCCCCTTTGTCAGCCTCCAAATGTTTCTTTTAAAGTTGTAGAAGAGTTTTCATGAGTTGCTCAAGAGTCCCTTAAAAAATTGTCCACATTCAATGCATATGTTGAGGAATCCGAAGTGCTCTCCATCGGCGGCCTCGATGGCACCGTCAGCCGCCTTAATGGCGCCGTCGGCGGCCTTGATGGTGCCGTTAGTGGCCTTCTAGAATTTTTAATTTTGGACTCTCGGGAAAAACCTGCCGTCGGGGCCCAAGATCAAATCTTCATATTTTGGTCCTTTTTGCTCCAAATTTTCTCTTTTTTGCATCTTTTTGCTCCAATGACCATAATTCAACATATCTGCAACAAAACATCAAAAATATCTTTCTTTAAAGTGCAATAATATCAAAATCAGTGTAAAATAGGTATGAAAATCTCAACATATTTTTCTTTGGTCAGCCTCTTTTTATTTTCTTTGATTTATTGCAATATAGTTGCATGATTTAAATGTTATTTGTAATCAAGAATCTATGTGTTTTCTCTATGCTTAGTAAATAGTTTTCCTTACTCTTTTATCTTATAATGAAGCATTCGCATGTGTAGGAAAATATATTTTATGGTAGAATAATTTTAATTTCTATGTGATGAGTAATATCTCCATTGCTTCATTAACATAACGTACTTCCATAGATTATGTTAAAATTTGCTGTAAGTTGAGACTGAGACTCAGAAGAGCGGTGACTTCACAACTTGAGTGTGTTGTTTGGCAACCCATGTATTAATGAGGACATCATCCATGTAGATTTCTATATAACAATCTTTTTAATTCAAAACCATTATATCCATTAGATTATAATAAGTAGCCCTAACATTGTTAAGCTCTAACTACATTTCATTGTGAAAAAATATACGCTCACTACTAATAAAGGTAGTCTTCTTTATGTCAGCTGAGTGCATCTTGGTCTGGTGGTAACCGGCGAAAGAAAAAGCTCATCACTTAATATGTTGTTGTTGAGTCCACTGGTGTGTATATTATTGGTAGGGGTAGCTATCCTTTGGGTGAGTGGAGTTAAAATTGATGAAGTTAATTCTCATCCTCCACTTGTTGTTGGCCGTCTACACTATGACTACATTGAAATCCCAAAATGAGTATTGCACCTTCCAGATTTAGCTAACTTCTTTAAGCTTCAACACCTCCTCCCGGATCAGTCATGTCAGCATCAAAACTGATGACCTGATCTTCTGCTACGATGGTTTGGCAGTTTGATTAACATTGTACCTCTACAATACCGATCGCCTAAAGGTAGCAGGTCCGAGACTACTCTAGATTTTCTCATACGGTGATGAACTTGACACCACCAGTAAACATCACAGCTATATTGTACACAAAGACCATGGCATTGTACTCATTTAAGAGTGGACAACTAAAGACTGCATTGTATGTTGGTGGCGAGTCAACCACTAAAAAGTCTTTCATGTGCTTGAACTATTTGTCACCCACTCCATAGGTGACTGATAGCACTATCACTCTAAGGGATTCTTTCCTTTCACCCAAGAATCCAAAAGGTTGTCTAGCTAATGTTGTCCACCTGTCACTTGGAAGATTCATGTTATTAAGCACTGATTTGAATAGGATGTTTAATGAATTATAATTTTTGACCAAAATACGACCTATCTGAAAGTTGTTGATCATGATTTTGATGAAGATGGAGTGGTTGTATGGGTTTCTATTTAGAGGAAAATTAGTGTGGGTAAAGATACTCGTAGATGAGCTTCGTGCCTTGGAATAAAGACAATCGTACACAGGTCACCCATCCTAAACCTCTTTTTCTTGGTGTGTTTAGGTGGTTCTCCTACTCTTTCAAAGATAGTTGGAACAAATTGTTAACCTCATTTTTGGTGAGGTCTAGTTTTCCTTTTAGGATTTAGGATTTAACCATAGACTTTCCCTTTTTTTATCTTAAAACCCTAGTGATGGGACCCACCTCAATTTAGATGCTCAAACCACTTCTTGCTCTTCTTGGCGTTTGACATGTGTGGTTTTTTTATCTCTATCACTTAGGAAGTTGAGAATAACATGAGGGACCTCAAAAAGAGTCTACATAGGGCCATTAAGACCCTAGGATTCCTTATTTTCCACACTCTCCACCATTCCCACTCTTCACACTCACACCAACACCCTAACCTTAAATTACTTCAACCATCCCAAAATTGGCCTAATTACAAACTCAAGTTTCACCAAAACTACCACAATTCATAAATCTAATTCAATTTTACTCAATTCCTAGTCCCAAATCTAAAATTTCCAACCTCAATCCAAAGCCCAACCCAATTTCCTCCAATTTTAAGCCCAAATAAAAAATTGTTAAACTTAAACCCAAATCAAGCTTGAATCAAACCTAATTTCATCAAATCTCAAGCTTAAATTGATTTTTTTCTAAATTGACCCTTTTTAAGGGTTCAAAAAGTCACCAATTCTGCTTTTTCGTATGAATACAAGTCAAAAAGAGGAGAAGAATGAGTTTAGGTCCATTTGGGCTGTGTTTAAGCTAAACCCGAGTCAGTAACACCATGAAACCACCTCCCAAAACATGAGTAACACCAAATACCCCCGCGAACTTGATCCAAATAACATCGAATCCAATATCCCTCAATAGTACCATGAAACTAGGTAAAAAACCTCCAATAACACAAAAATCCATCTGCAATCCAACCCGTAATAACCATACCTCCATGCTCTCGCCGTAACACCAAGGAACTGCACTGTCATCCAAAAATACACCCTTATTAACACCAAAATTCAACTAAAAAATACTACCCGCCATAATGG
Source organism: Phalaenopsis hybrid cultivar (assembly GCA_002079205.1). NCBI lineage: Eukaryota > Viridiplantae > Streptophyta > Magnoliopsida > Asparagales > Orchidaceae > Phalaenopsis > Phalaenopsis hybrid cultivar. Next base: position 17,351 of record JXCR01147555.1, on the reverse strand, counting down.
CGTGCACAATAGCCTTTCTCCCATGTCAATCTCCAGTACAATAACACCGGATCGTTGAGTAAAATGTGCCAATACCACCAACCTTTCCAAAAAATCCCTGATCCAACAAAAACACTACTGCATTACAACCATAATAACACCAAATTGCCAACTTTTTTGAAGTCATAACACCAAAATTACTTCACATCTTATCATTTAAACCATACCACATGACCTTGCCCATGGTCCTACATCCTAATACCATTGAAGAAGCTCAAATACAACCAAATAAGCATCGACCTACCAAAACCTATAACACTTCCAAAACTCCTCAAACCTAAATAAATCCAATTTTTCATAACACCAACTAGCCTTAACCATGGTTCTACATTCCAATACTCCCAAGAAGCTCAAATACAACCAGATAAATACCAAACTTCTGAAATACAACTCAATAACACCAAAATACAACTCAAAAATACCACCCGCCATTATGGCATGCACAATAGCCTCTCTCTTGCCAATCTCTAGCACAATAACATCGGATTATTAAGTAATATGTGCCAATACCACCAACCTTTCCAAAAAATCACCGATCCAACAAAAACACTACTGCATTACAACTACAATAACACAAAATTGCCAACTTTTTTGAAGCCATAACACCAAAATTACTCCACATCTTATCAATTAAACCATACCACATGACCTTGCCCATCGTCCTACATCCTAATACAATCCAAGAAGCTCAAATACAACCAAATAAATATCGACCTATCAAAACCTATAACACATCCAAAACTTTTCAAAAATAAATAACTCCACTTTCTCATAACACCAAATAGCCTTAACCATGGTTCTACATCCCAATACTCCCAAGAAGCTCAAAAACAACCACATAAATACCAAACTTCTGAGACCTAATAACTCCAGCCAAAACTCAGTAACACCTTTAATAATTCCAAAAACCTCTGTGTAACTCCTCCCTTGCATTACCCCTGTGTTTTCACGCTGATAACACCACGATACAACTAAATTAAAATGCCCAATAACACCAAAGTAGACCAATTTGTGTTTTCTGCCTCTTAAGTTGGCTCACTTATATAAGACAAAGGACAAGTTCAACTTGTCCCTCACCTTCTGCCTGAGGTATTCTATTTCTAAAGCTACAGTCTTCTTCATTCTTTCGGGAAGGCAAAGTCCCATTTTTATGAAAATGGACCCTTTGAGCTTGTCTTCATGAATCATTTGGAGGGCAAATCACCCATCTTTTGACTAAAATTTTTTGCTCAACAAATCTCCCTCTGCCTCCTCTCCCCTTAGCTTTGCCTACAAAAGGAGATCCCATCCATGGCCAAAAAATAGGACTTCGTCAGCACTTTGGGGAAGCCCTTCCAAAATTGTCCCAGACATTCTTGTAAGCCTCAACAACCATCCCCCACATCTTCAGACACTCGTCCTCATTGTCAAGCCCTGATTTTGAAATCCAAAATCGGGACTTTTTTTGCCTTTTCATAAATCTCAACAAAAACTTCAATTAAACTATATCAAAAGCCTCACTAGACACTAAAATAACATCCTACAATAAAAGCCATCCTTCCTGAGGCCTTTAAACCACACTTAGACCAAAGCTAGGCCAATTTTGGTCAATTTCTTATTGGGACCTATTACTAGAGAAAACCAACACATGGAGCAAGTTTATATGACCCAAGTGAAGCTTCTCCAGCAATACAATCAAGGCCTCACCTCTTGGACAAAGGAATTGACCCAAAAACTCCATTTTTCATCATGGTTTGGACCTTTATATAAAAAAATTGCATGTCAAGATAAAGTATTCATATATATGGTTTCTTCATACTCAGATGAAGGTGTAGGAACAAACCACAATCAAGAGAGATCTTAAGATTTAAAGTTGATGGTTCATGTATTCTGGCGCATTTGGGATGATGACAGTATTCATGTTATTCATGTTGTATTTTGGTAGTGTTCAGGAGTTATTTGCACTGTTCCGTTGATTTACTTATTTCGTTTTACCTGCATTGTATTTTAGGAGTGTTCTCGAGCTATTTGCACGGTTAAGTCATTTTATTTACGCAGTATTGTGATATTATTATTGTTCTATCAAAGTTTTCCCATTGTTAAGTTAAAAACTGTGATTTTTTATTTAATAAATACTAAAAATTGTTTTAAACTTTGAAAAATCATATATTGGTGTAAAAAAATCATTAAAAAAAATAAAAATATGTTATTGCTCAGTGAACAAAAAAGGAATTACCGATCCAAAAAATTAAAATTTTTACTTAATATTTTTCTATAAATATTCTTCCAAAAATTATTTTAGTCATAAAAAACAAAATATTAATCATTTTGAGTTGAAATTTTGAGGTTTGTTCATCATGATATTAGAAGTGTTCCCTAATCTTTCCAAAGTTAGAGAACACCCCTAACTTAGAAACCTTATTTTTTTAATGGAAATGTCTCTATTTTGGTTAAAATAATTATTAAAAATAAACTATAAATCAAAAAGTTATAAAACTAAGTATGGTGAGTTATTTGTGGTTATGGTAATCACAGAAAAATAAATTTTTTATTTTAAATTGAAAATATATTTTCTATTTAATTTTCCTTGAAAAATCATCTAAAAATTATATAAAGTTAAATTATATTTTCAAATAACACAATTGCTTTTGATAAGTCTCCTAACCATGAGCAACCTCATTAAATTTTTCTGAGGACAGAGAACCTATTTTGAGTAGTTAAATTAATTTTTATGTTAAATTCATTATTTTTAGAATAAATAATTCAAATAAATAAATAAAGATAAGAAAAATATAATTTCTTCTTTGTTGACTTAATTATTCCATGAATAAGAGGTCAATGAAGTCTCGTGTTCATTTGACTTATGAATTGAAGGTTAAGAGGTGAAACCCTAGGTAGAATTGTAATGTTAGGTTTTTAGACTTTAACGCTAATTTTTTAGTATTGCTCAGAGGGGAGGGAACTATAAAATGATTATTAGTCCACTAAAATAATTAAAATCTAAGGGAAATTTTGGTAGTAACCAATTTGCAATAATTTTTACAAAAGTGTAAAATTACTTTTATGGGAATTGTGGAGAATTGGAAAAAACTATGAACTTAGATGATTCGAGAGTAAGGGGTATGAATTGGAAGATTAGTCAGTATCAATTGGGACCCCTAATCATTGGATAAATTAAAGTCAAAATTTTTAATTAAGATTAAAGCACACCTCATAAACTTTTTGCAAAAATTACAAGTTTGCCCTTAAGTCTTGAAGCTTGATAGTGAGCTAGATTTAATCAAAAGACACCTGAGGATTAAGTTAGAAAACACTTACATAATAATGGAACACCTAAAACACTTTAATCCCAAGCTAGAGTGTAAATTCCAGAAGTCTCAAAAGCACACCCAAGATGGGTTTGCCCACTCAACTTTCAATGGGAAGTTGAAATTACTTATTTATCCTTAATCCATGTGTTAGTTAAAACATTGACAACAACCCCAAACATAACAATGCAATCTTAATTCAACATGAGGTAATTGATCCAACCATGTGATAAGACCTAATGAACATGAAAAATCCCAGAAATTTGATGGTTGTCTAGGATCACTCTCTGATCATCTTTGCAAGACTTTCGATATCTCAGAGGACATTTTGACTTATCACGATTTGTTGGAAAAAATCATCCTTTAAAGATGAGTCAAACCAAGTGAAATCTTTTAGAACCACCAAGACATGATCCGAGACCCTGTTAGCTAAATCAACAAATGAAAATCCTCATTTTAACTTAACTTACAATAAAGCCCAATGCTACAGGATCTAAGCTTAAACCTTACACTCAGATCCTCGTGGCAATTAGGAACACTTTTAAATGCCACAGATGGATCATTGAGCTGGTGCAAGTTGGTGGTCTTGGTGGTAAGAGCGATGATGAGAATGGTATCTACATATGTGAGGAGCAGGAATTGACATTACTGCCTCCTAGCATTTAATAAAAAGTTACCCCTCATTCTCATGAGTGATCAATAGTCCTAGTCTGTCAGTGTGATTGAATCATGAGTGTATGATTTTTCAAAATACAATAAAAAATGTACTTTTTGAATGGAAACTTGTATTTTGTTTGTTAAATGTTTACAAAATTCAAACTGCTTTTGCATGACAAATTAAAATTACACTTTTAAAATGTTATTCCGGATAAATTCATATGTCCTACTGTTCTCTACCCTATGTTGGGTCTCACAGGCATGATACTTATAAGTTGCCTACAGAGTTCCTTCACGAAGAATTTCTAGGGCTTTAGTCTTGGTTCTGAGGTCCCCCACAACTTAAATTCTTACACCAACCTAAGTCTTTTAAATGTGACACCGCATTTCTTTAATTTTCTTGGGTTTTTTTATGTCTCTTTGAAGTTTTACTTCGATTTTATTTCTATTTGTTTAAATTTCATGCACATTAGTATATTATGTCATACTAACCTTGCACCAGCGACAAGAATCCCAAGTACGCATGTTTATTTTACGTTTACTTAACTTTACTACATTTTTACTTAACTTTACTCCTGCATTTATTCAAAGAGCTTACAAAGCCCCTAGGGTAGAGAACAGTAGGACATATGGTAGGTGATATGCCACTACAGACAGTATGCCATGATAGGCCTGGACTCAATAATCTGAATGTTCACATAAACTTTAAATCCAACAGGATCTGAAATTTGGGAAGCATTATGCAGTATTGAAAGCTCTAAAGTAACTGTAATTGATGGGTACACTTCTGCATTCTATAAAAAAGCCTGCCCTCTTGTAAAAGGTGATGTTATTGCTATCATCCAGAGCTTCTTCCTACGGACCCCTCTGCCTACTTATTTCTGTTCTTCCAGCTATGTTCTCATCCCAAAATCTACTAAGTGCAGTGATTGAATTAACTTTAGACCAATTAGCCTCACCAATGTTTTTTGTAAGATTATTAGTAAAATTTAAGTGGTCAAGCTTCAAACTCACCTAATCCATCTTATAAAACCAAACCGACTGCTTTTGTAATGGCAGAACAATTGATGATAATGTACTACTTGCACAGGAAATATTCTTGGACATTGATCATCCTTGTAGAGGAGGAATATCATCTATAAATTGGATCTTAAAAAAGCATATGATATTATTAATTGGTCCTTCATATTAGATATCCTCAAAGCAAGGGGATTTTTGCAGCCTTATTTCTAGATGGTTGCAGTTTAACAAACATTCAATCTTGCTTAATGGACAATCCCATGGTTTCTTCTCTGCCACAAGAGGGTTTCAACAGGGATACCCTTTACCCCTTCAATTTTTATTTTGGCTATGAATTATCTCTCAAGATTATTAGATCAAGCCATGCTTCAGAAATCGTATGTTAGATTTCATCATACATCCAATGTGGAGGTCACTCATCTAATATATGTAGAAGATATTATATTGTTCTCCAAAGCTAATAAAAATGCAATCAAGTTAATCCAAAAATGACTTCAACATTTCCAAGAAACCTCTGGTATGAATACATCTAAATGCCAACTATTTTTTAGTAAGCATACTAATTCTGCAACCAAAATCTGGATTGGCTAATTCACTGGATACTCAACATCCCACCTCCTTTAAGTATCTTGGGGTACCACTTATCAAAGGGAGAGCAAATAGGGTGCAGTTTGATGAGGTCCTAGCCATAATCAATACACAACTTAACTACTAGACAAACTCCTTCTTATCAAATGATGGAAGAATTACTCTCTTAAAAAGCATATTAAAATTTTTTCCATCATACCTCCTACAAGTCAATACTATGAAGAAATCTACCCAACTGCTACTTGAAAGAAGCTTCAATAGGTTTCGTTTGTCTGGCCAAAAGGCATCAATTACATTGGGCTAGTTGGCAAAAAACAAAAAAACCAACATTGGTTAGGGGTCTGGGTTTTAAAGGACTGCAACAACTTCAACAGGTGAACATGTGTAAATTATGGATGAAATTCAGACTACAATAATCACTTTGGGCCAAATTTATGATGGCAAGTACTGCAAACATTCTTATCCAAATTTGATCAACAGAAAGTTGGGAGATTCCAGAATTTGGGTTCAGTTATTAAAGGTTAGGCAGCAGGCTGAGAAACTTTTCTTATGGGACCTTGGAAATGCGAGAGTGCATTTCTAGTTGGACCATTGTTGTCCTCAGGATTATTTATCACCCAGATCAACTATTTATGATCCTAATCTATTAGTAGTTGACTGCTGGAATGGTGATTTCTGGAGTGAGGAAACTCTCCTTTCTCTACTGAATCCCACTGCTACTGCATGTATATCTAAAATACCATTCAATAGAGAACAATCTGATAGGTTGTACTGAAACTGTACACCTTATACAAAGCCATCTATTCCAAACTATTTAGTTGGGAATATGTTCCTTGGGGGAAATCTATCTGGAATAAGTTCCTTACTTCCTCTATGTCTTTTTTTCTACTGGAGAACATTCCATAAGCTACTTTCTGTTGATGATCTCCTTAAGCTTAAGGGTCTGATAGGCCCTTCTAGATGTCATCTATGTATCACTACTGAAGAATCTATCCGTCACCTTTTCTTTGAATGCAATTATGCTCAGAAGACAAGAACTCACTAAGAACTTGAGGTTGAATCTGATGTCATTGGACTGGTTTTCCTTAAATTCCTGCTGCCAGGGGTGGAACCATGTCAAGCTTGGAGTTGTTCCTTTTATAGTGGTTTGGTTCCTTTGGATGGCTAGAAACAAGGCAAATTTTGAAGACTATCTCCCCTTAGTGCACCATACTGTTGTCAACTATAATGCTTTTATTGGCAAATTGATCACTTACAAGGGATTTTCTGAAGTAAGCAGTACTCAAAGCTTCCCCCTACCCAACACTTTTGTTGTCTCTAAGGTATTCTGGATAAAGCCTCATCACCCTTGGATCAAAGTTAACATTAATGAGAGTTGCACTGATATCAGGGCTGGCATTGGTGGTGTGCTCAGAGATTTTACTGGGGCTTGTAAACCATTTTTCTGCAGTCCAATGATTGCTCAAAATGTTCTTGAAACCAAAGTTGTTGGAATCTGCTAGGCAAAATATATTGTTGTCAAGATGAAGTGGGAAAACATTCTTGTTGAAACTGACCGTGCATTGTTCATTCAGATGGTTGAAGGGGTTACCCCCTGGCACATCCTTCAATGTTTAAAAATTATTCAATCTTTCAAAAACTCCTGCCAATTCCATTTAGTCTTTAAATATAGAGAAGGCAATATACCTACTAATTGGCTTGCTAGAATGGCAAGCCATGATGATGGTGCTTTAATTTTTTTCAACCCCCCCTCCCCTTTCTTTTTTTGTTGAATGGAGACCTCCTTGAGGCTTGACAGCAACTTTTTTATATACCTAAAAATACAAGAATTTGACACCATTACTAGAAGATTTAAATCCCCGACAACGACGCCAAAAACTTGATGCAACTTTTAATATGCAAGAATTTATGAACCCAGATTTATATATTTGTAAGGATTTTGTAAAGTCACAATTTCAAATGCAAGCATCTGTATCGCTCAAGTAATACAAGGCTCTAGTGGAGTCTCGTTTATCGATCCCACAGGGAAGCGAGGTAAGAGTTCCTTAGTCAAATTCTAATCTACTACTACTAGTCCTTAGTTTGGAAGTGCGATTTAAGAGGTTTTACTAATAAATACTCCTAAATGTAAGTCTTAAGTTTAACACAACTAATAACTACTCTTAAATGCAAATATTAATTCTAAAGATAAGTCTTTTTGGATGAATTGGTTTGGAGAATTTTGAGATATTAAAAACTACTATTCTTATGTAACTAATTGGATAATGTAAATGAATGAGATGCATTAAATATTGTATGTGTCAAATAGGAGCAATCCTATTTTTTACCCTTTGGTCCATGCATAAAGAATATTGACTAATCCTATGCTTGTTTACTAAATTTGTGGCTAGGCTGGGAGGATACCGACTCTCACTTCGGAGCTCCCACGTTCCCCTCGCCAGAGGGCTAACATCTCCGCTTCAGTTTCCAAACCCTAGGACCAAATTAGGGATTTTAGTCTGTCAGCCTAAAATCTCCAATTCTACGTCCATCAAAGTATAGTTCCCTATTTATTTGCACTCAACTCCCATGAATGTCCCCATCCATAGAATTTGAATGTGGTTCCACTTTGTTGAGAATTACACCGCCCTTTCAGATCAATGAAATTACAACAAATTTTAACACTACAACGGGTCCCTTGTTATAATGTAAATGAAGTGCAAGTAAAAACCATCACATTTATAATTAAATCTTCTTTTAACAAACATCCCAAAATCCTAAACAAGAATTCACCTCATTTCAAAAGAAAAGTAAAATGAAAATAATGGCATAATCTTCTCATGCCACAATTTTTAAAGAAGAAGAAAGAGTAAGAGAAGCCCATCACAAAGCACGAAGAAAACACAACGGAAACTTTATTTAACCAAAACAAATTCACTAAATAAGCGTTTACAAAAATCAAAAGATAATGATGAACACAATACTTAGCTTTTTCTCTTTGAAAGAAAGAAAAATATCTCTCCCACAAAGTCTCCCGTCGATCCATGCAATGCTAGAACATCTCCTTACAAATTTGTTAAAATCTCCTCTCCAATCTCTCTAAAAGGGTAGAAATCTACATTTCTACTCCTATTCTAAAAAACACTAAACTTTCTCCACACTTTTCATAACATTCCTCTCACAAAAAACCTCTAAAAATCGCCACTTTTCTAACCTAAATTCGTTCTTTTAAAGTGTAGGGATGAAGTTTGAAGAGTTCCCACAAGAATCCTTTCAAAAAGTGTCCAAATACATTGAATTTCGGCACATAACCACCAAAAGTCGGTCAATAGTCATCCCGGGCGCCGTCGGCGAGCTTTTCTGTCATTTTTCGGTCTTCTCAGGTAAATCTTGTCGGCGGCGCCGGTTTAGGCACCGTCGGCGAGTAGACTGTGCAGCTCCACCGTTTTGCTCCGTTTTAGCATTATTTTGCCCCATTTCAGTTGCATTATGTTCCTAACAGATACCCCTACAAGATAAACATGAAACTCTGTTTCGCCTCATTTCAGTTGCGTTGCGTTCCTAACAGATAGCCCTACAAAATAAACATGAAAACAACCTTTCTTTAAAGTATAATCACATTCAAAAATATGCAAGAAGTGTAAAAGAGATTAAGCATCGAAAGACTTATCGAAAGGTGACAGGGCAAAATTTTATTTCTTGCTCGTTTTTTCTCCAAATTGCACCGTTTTTGCATCTTTTTCTCCAAAAGTCCATTTCTTGTACCGGAAACTAAAAAAATGCAAAATACCTTCCTTTAAAAAGTAATATCATTAAAATTAAGCATA
>JXCR01147553.1:38996-60073 GCA_002079205.1 Phalaenopsis hybrid cultivar | reverse complement strand
TAGACCTAGGCTACTAAAGAAATTTCTAGACCTCAACCAAAAGTGAGGTCAACAAAGCCACAAACACATCTACCCCAAGCCATTTCCACCCCAACATATGCCACATAACACCATGCCACACCTATGACACCATGTTAACCCGCTAAAGTCAAACCCACTCAAAACTAGCCAATGCAGAAACAGACAGAACCAACAGAACCAAGCATTCACGTTGAACCAACAGAACCAAACATCCAAGTTGAACCAACGAAACCAATTAGTATCGTGCCAACCAACAGAGCCAACAGAACTAACAACCCATAACATCATGCCACCAACATAAACCAACAGAAACAACAGAACCAACAGAACCAAAACCACTTAAAGCAATGCCAATTCATGCTTTGTATTTGTTGGATCCTCATACATGGTGTTATCAGATTGTTGTTAGATTGTTGTCATCCCCAATCCATGAACGAAAATTAATATTATTTTTGTTTCGTACAGCTAACCAAAATAGAATCAAGCCACCAAAAATCAAATCCCTACATCCAAGCCACCAAATTTTTTTTTTGTTCACAGAGCTAACCAAACAATAAATCATAACATTCACATCGAATCCCTACATCGAAGCCATATAAGCCATTCACATATATTCTAGTAAAAGAGTTATTCACATTCGCACAGAGGAGGAATGTGACGAACCAAACCAAAAGTAAGAAATCAAGACATTCACATATTATGTAATAACATAGGAGGAAGATGACGAATCAACAAGTGTGAGATGCGTCTAGGAAGAGAAAGGAGGGGAGGCTGGGGGAAGATCACACCTTTCTTATGAAAGAGCCGAAGGAGGTAGGAAGGGATTAGGGCAGAATTGAAACAAAACAGGAGCGGACTAGTAAAAAGCAGAATGGAGAGGACCGAGGGGTCGAACCCGCGATCAACGTTTACCCAAAATCACACTGCATCAGGGCTGCCTCACCGCACTAAACACTGCAAACTTGCCATCCCCTCCTCCACCGCCCCAAACTGGAAAAATTATTGCATACATACACCGCATATAGAGATGCATGCGGTATCCGATTCTGACCATAGATCACGGTGATCTACGGTCAGGATGTATTTCGTTGGACCCTACTTTAAATATATATTTTTTTTTCAAAAATATCTTGATTGCATCCTGACCGTATATTACGGTAATCTACGATCAAGATCGGATACCGCATACATCTCTGCATGCGGTGTATGCATGCAATAAATTTTCCCCAAACTGGGCCTAAAACTCACAAGAAAGCTTCTCTCCCGGCCCAGCAAATGAAAGAAACAAAATCTAGCTCCGCTCGGTTTAAGCACATTCGACGGTTAAGATTGCCCTTGGGGGCAGCTCTAATTCATTGGTGTGCCCATCGATATAAAGTCGGCTCTAACCAGTCATCTTCGTCAGAGCTCCTTGGTTGCCCCAAATCTCGAAGTAACCCTAGAAGTTAGCCGTCGCAACTCGAATTGAAATGGCATGGCTCTATTCTACCATATCTCAATTTATAATTTATTCAGATTTTCTTCGATTTAGTTTTGAGATTATTGTTACGAACATTGCAGGCTCCGAAGAGAGGAGGTAAGGCACCGGTCGCGGGGAAAAAGAAGACGGTAGATTTCGTTCTTGTCGCATTTTTTTGGGTATTGGTTTGGTGATTTTTGGCGTTATTAATGCATGATGGATTGCAGGAGAAGGTTGTGAATCCGTTATTTGAGAAGAGGCCGAAGCAGTTCGGGATTGGAGGTGCTCTACCTCCAAAGAGGGATTTACATCGTTTTGTCAAATGGCCTAAGGTGGTAAGAATTCAGAGGCAGAGGAGGATTCTTAAGCAGCGTCTGAAGGTTCCGCCAGCTATTAACCAGTTCACCAGGACCTTGGACAAGAATCTTGGTAACCATTTTCATCCTCTTTTTTAATAAAATTAATGCTGTAATTGTTCTGTCTGCTTCATGTGGAGGGGCTCTTCTAGTGAGTTTAATCATACTTCATATGTTATTATTTGTGCTATTATTAGTCAATCAATTTCTGCTTCAAAATCTTTAGGTGTCAATGTGATAATTTTTGTCTGATATGTACTAAAATGGCATCTTTTTTAAGTATTGGAAGTAACCTCTAGCAACAACCAGTAGGAAAGAACAAAAATTAGGATTCATGAAGTCATTCCCAAATAGTTGGTATAGGGCTAATGACGATGATAGAATATTTGGACATGGCCCAGTGTCAATTGAAGAAGATTTAAGTTGGTTATTTGGTAATTCTGAGTTCCAGTTCTGGTTAGCATACTGATTTCAGGTCATCTAAAGAAGATTCTGTATAAGTTCTTGAACATTGTTTAACGGGCTTTGTCTACAGAGAAAAATAATTTTTTTGGTTGTTATGTATGGTTAGTATGCAGGAGCTGTAGATATTGTTCTCTCTGTTCAAACTGATGAGGTTACAAGGTTTGACTGTGAGGATTCAGACTTCAGTTTTTAGCATTCTGATTTTAGTTTGAACCTAATGAATGGACTTAGCCTTTTTGATAGAATGCTTTCCTTAAAAAAGAGTTTTATGAGTTATGAGCAGGTTAGAAGTTTTCCTTTGCGACCATTCTGGTTTCGTCATGCCACTTCAAGAGCAAATGTCTATTGAGAAGTGTACTATTGATAATTTAATACTATTATTTATTTTTCTCATTAAATTAAATATTGGCCAATTTTTTATCAGGAATAAATTAATAGCAATTCTACACAACAGGATCATTTGTCCAAATTTTATAGGAAATGGAACAAGTCGCTCCTATAGGGTGCTAGTTTGCATATTATTATTTTTTAATGTAATTACTCATCAACCATGCAAATTGTATCATTAATATTTTGGGTATAGTTTTTTTGCTTTGAAAGTATATTGTGCAATGTAATACCTAAATTTTTTTGCATTGCAAGTTGGAAGTGCTACTCATTTAGATTTTTAGAGTAGAACTTCCTATCTTAATTATTATGCTTGACGATTAATTAGAATTTTTTTTTTATAAACACATGGGAAACATTTAATTACAATATGAAAAAATCTTATATTATCTTTTCCTTGATTGAAAAATTCATTCATTTCCAATTTGAAATAGTTTCAAGAATAAATTTGATAATCATTGAAATCCAAATAAATTACAAAATAGCTCATATATAGGTTGTAAGTTCTATTTTGGGTGCATTACTACCTCATAGTTCTATATTACTAATTAGATAGATATGATCATCAACAATCATATCCTGGTAATTATTGAATTTTAAGTTTTAATGTGCAAATTGTGGTTCCTTCGTGCCATATAAATTTGGTTTCTTAGTACACTGAGTGCAAGCACATGGAGCATGTGGTTCTCAACTACTCACTCTTTTGTGGCTTGATTTGCTCCCTTTAGGTTAACAGAAGTGGTTCAAGTATCTAGGACATTTTCAACTGGATTAAATAATAAATTTGTACTAAAATATGAAGAAATTTCTTCTATTAAATTTCATGAAGTGCACAAGATTATAAAGTAGTACACATGATATAGGTATGGTAGTTTCAAGTGCTTCTATCCATCTATTGTTTACACTTATACCTAGGCGGTATAATATATGTCGTTGGTGTGCAATGATTTGATTCATGAATTGATAATCTCATAAATTTGCCACTGTGCTTCTTCGTTAGATTTATCATATTGTGACATTGAATAAAACGTGAGATATACTACTAAATGTTAGTGTAGTGGCATTAAAATAGGCTGGGGTTGTAGCACATATTTTTAAAATTTTGGATGAATTAGATTTTGTCAACCCTAGTAAAATTCATTCATAATGGAATTGACACATTGTGACTTAATGGTTTGCAATTGCATTGATATAGGGCCCATTTGGGGAAGCTTAAAATAGCGGGTGACGTTTTGAAAATATTGCCGTACTGTTTATTTTTAACGTTTATACGAAGTTTTTAAAATCACAGTTTTGAATTAACGAATAACGTCGCTCGCGGGATGATCTCTGCGGGCGGCGTTCTTTCATCGCGTATCAGCCCAAATTACTCCGCTGCCCTCGTCATAATGAATTGCGTTCGAGCTCTGTCCTAGGTAAAGGCCCTAAAATCTTCCCCTGCGTTAATCGGAGCTTCTATTCCTGTTTACTAGATCCTGTTTAGGCCTAGAGGGAGATCTCTTTCTTCGACAAAATCTAGGCCTCCCAAGCCATGGCAGGATAAGAGGTTCTGATGCTTGAGACGCCGTCAGACCCTTCGCTCGAGAGCTGGTCTATGAAAAGTCAGAAGGAGTTCATCGATGCGTTGCGCTTCATTGACGACAACTATTGGCGTTCCTAGGGTGAAGGCGGAAATAAACATGCTTGTCGAAGCTGAAATGCGCAAGAGCGTCAAGAAGCTCGCTAATTTCCTCAAGGATCTCCATCCCCTTCTCAACTTCGGCTTCAAGGTGGGACAATCACCAATTTCTTTTTCGTTTAGCAGATTAATGGCTTGTTAGAGTTATAATTGTTAGGTTTTTGATGTAGAAAGTTTTATGTGGATGCTAATTTTTTATTTGACTTTAATTCTATTGCGAGTGTTTGGTATATTACGAGCTGGTTTCGTTTAGTTCTCGGGTCAAAAGAAATTCAAGCTGTGTTTGGTTTGAAGGAATAATGTGGAAAGAAAATATTATTTATCTATCTTGCAATTACATTTTTTAACTTTAGGATTGGTTGTAGTTTACAGGCAGAATTGCGTCTGCTGCTTGAAAAAATAACTAACTGTCTGGGACTTACTTGAATTCTATTCTTGCCCAAAAGCTTGATGTTGAATTTGCTGAATTCTAGCTTTTAGTTCATGGTTTGGCAAGTGCTAATCTGTTTATTTTCTTGCTAGTCATCTTTATTTAGATTGTTGAATAACAAGATGTAGAAGGGAAATAAGTTATTCATAGATGAATAAGCCAAGAGATTGGCATGCTTTGAGTTGTACAACAAATATGGAGTAGGATACATCAAAAAGTTACATTTTGAGCTTGTGAAGTGCTATGACCATCCTTATTATGTTATTATTTTATATTTCAATGATGTGTGAAGGTGATCCTTATGTTGTGTTATATAATCAAATTCCATTTTCATATATTCCACATTTGTATCTATGACAATGGCTCTTTTTCATACATTGTTATGATTTATGGTGTTAGAGGGGGTTCTTTTGCATTTTATGTGTTTGATTTTTTGTTTGGTTCAATATTTGATGCTAATGTTATTGAAGTTTTTCTTTTCTAAAAAAAAAAATGCAAATCAGCCGTTTTCCGAACGCACAAAACAAACAGCTAAATAACTTATCTAGAGCAGGTGCAGAATCGTCATTTATTCAAAAGCAACTACAAACTAGTTGTTTTTTAAACACACAAACCAAACGACCAAACAACTTATTAGGATAAGCTGCTGATCAGCAACTTATCAGAATAAACTGTTTATCTGAATAAACTAGATAAGCTGCAACTGCCCCAAACAGACATATAATCACTTTGAAGTTTCTAATGATGCTGGTTTGGTTATTGGACTTCAATCTGCATATGTAGGTGGACCAAGTTCTACTTTTGCATGGATTGGATCTACATTTGTTAATGGATTGTGATCCCCAATGAAGTATGTACTTGAATTAGCATTGTCCTTAAATTTGTTTCCCCCTAAATGCATTATTTACTAAACGCTACTACAAAAGGTGTCCACCTTGGCTATTGCCACCTTTAAGGTACTTACATCATTGCATATGCTCTATGTATGGTGATACTAGAGTTATTCCAAACAAAAATAAGCAAACAAATATTATGACTGCAAAAGCCAATAGACGGTTACAACCAACACCATAGAAAAAAAAAACAAAAAACACGACACATGGCGCACAATTAGGGAGAATCTAGGAGGTGGTGGTGACTGCTAGGGACTTAGAAAGGTGGCAGCAAGGTGGTAGGTGGGCTGTACAACGAAGCAATAGTAGAGGTACTCTGAAGTTGCTAGAACAACCCCAAGGAGGTTTTTGGCAGCTGTTGCAACAATAGGGCTGCAGGAAGAATGATTTGCGTGGTTGTCAGTAAGGTGGCAGCAACGGGGATGGTTTCAGGCGACTGGGATTGCATCAGGGGTTTTAGAGGAATGATTCTAGGTGGATGGCAACAAGGAGTGGGTGATTGAGATGGTTCTAAGTGGCTGGAATTGTAACACGGATGATTCTGGTGGCTGGAGCAACAACAAAGATGCAAATGACTTCTTGATGATTAACAACAATGAGGGGTCAGTTGGAAGAACAAGAGCTACAAGAAAACAACAAGTAAGCAACTGTCGGGATGTTGCAGAGGAATGCGTGGCAACAAAGCGGGAGGAATGCAAAGGAGTTGGGGAAGGATAAACACTAACTCGAGAGTGAGATATAGTCAGAGCATTACTTGACTCTTGGAGGATAATCAACACCTCAGAATGAGATATAGTCAGAGCACTACTCACCCTCGGATATAGCCTCAGAAGGGAAAATAAGGGACGCTTATTGCCCTGGTAAAAACACAAGGATAAATTAAAAATTTAAAATAAAAGTATCTCATATATAAGCCCTAGATAATTAGAATTTAGTCCCTCTATGGAGAGGCCCCAATCCGTCGTGGAAGCGCGACCGACTCCCAAGGCTAAATCAGCTCGGCTAGTCATTCTTGAACGTGGAAGATCTCCTGCGCTCGCGTAATTCTACGTCCAGAAACTCTTTCTTGAATCATTCTCCGGCTCACATATTCACAAGTTCTTAAACCCAGATTCCCACTTCAGTCTCTCGGGATTAAGGGGAGCTTCGATCTCATCTGTTGAAGCTTTTTAAATTCTAATGATATGGTATTAGGTATGCCACATTGCAGGTAGTGGAACAGGTAGTGGAACTACTGTAACCTCTTGGTAAATAACTCCTGTAGGTGTTGTTATTCTAAAACACATCTTGATAGAATAAATATCCCTCCTCTTTTGGCATGACCCGAGCTAGAGTTGCATATAGGGTAGATTTTCACTATATAACTTTTGAGCTAATAAATCTGTAATTTGCCTCTTCCACTTGTATTTGGCAGAGCGCATCTGACAAATAATTTTTTTTGAAAAAAAACTAACTTTTGACTAAAATCTTTGGGAGGCTAGACCGCACCGAAGTGTAACCACTCATGAGAGACCTCTTTTTTCTGAAAAAACCTAGATCCCACTATAGGATACTTTTTGCCCCCAAAGATCCTAAGGCAATTTCTAATGTTGTGACTCATCCATCCTTTCTGATATACTGTCAGTAGGTACACAACTGAAATGATTTTAATACCTAAATGACTCTATATAGTCTTTCAAAAGTGGCGCAAAAGCTTCTTATCTCTGACATGTTGTACCTCCCTTAATATGGGCAACTCAGGAAGTAGATTATATATTTAAAAAGTTTGAAATTATTTTATTTGAGTTGTAATGTGTTTGATGTCAGTTTCTCGGACTTAGGGCCATTTTGGATCACCAATGCTAATTATGTTGGGATCTTTCTTATAAGTTTAGCTGTGACTCATCCACCCTTTCTGATCTGCTGTCAGCAAATACACAATTGAAATGATTTTAATACCTAAACAACTCTATATGATCTTCCAAAAGTGGCGCAAAAGCTTCTTATCTTTGACATATTGAACCTCCTTTAATACAGACAACTCATGAAGTAGACTATATATCTAAGAAGTTTGAAATTCTTTTATTTGAGTTGTAATGTGTTTGATGCCAGTTTCTTAGACATAGGGCCATCTTGGATCACCAATGCTAATTATGTTGGAATTTTTCTTATAGGCTTAGCTTGAATCGTTGGTGTCTCTTCCTCATCAGTTGGAATTTCAGAATGCTCTCTGAAATCTTCATCTTCTTCTGGATCACTATTTGTTTCTTCAACTGCTCCCTTATTATTGAAAGTAATCATTCTCCTGGCTGTACAATCGAAGTCAATATGTCCAAATTCGTGGAACTTAAAACACTTTCTGACTGGGATGAATTTGGGAATGCATATTGGTTACATCTGTTTTCCACTATGAACTAGTTTCTCCTCAAGCGGGGTTGGCTTAGATATTCATCTGGGCGTACTCTGGCTATAGGAACTTAGAGTTGAACTCTGTCTGTAAGATGTGACGATCATCCGATGATGTTTCTACTCTTTTGAAGCTGAGGGCTTAACATCCTGTATGTAATGAATTGGTGGATATTGGCTCTGCATATCTCATTTTATATTAGATCAGGTAGTAATTTTACTCTTTCCGTATTGCTGTCAAAGAATCTTAATGTTCTTTCATCAAGATGCGCTATTTGTTATCTTGTTGGTAACTAGTTTCATCACTTTGCCCAATGGGGCGTCCTTGTACTTGAAGACACATTCCACGATCTGGAGCTATTTGATGACCTTAACCTAGATCCAAGTGGTCATCAAAATATGAGAAATCCACCTTTATTTCAAGATCCCGATTTTTCAGGTATTTCAGGTCAAAACTTGAGAGTAGTGGTTCTTCATCCTTGGAATCCACCTGGTGCCTGGTGGAAGGGATTTGCTCCATTTTTTTTATCATGCGGGTCATTATTGTGGCTACATGTAACCCTTCTAAATTGTCTCCTCTCGAAGGCGGTAAGCCTCTGTTGGGGTTGGAGGATTTTTGTTTGTACCTCTTTCATTGTAAGTTCTCAAATATTTCCTTGCGAATTTTCATAAGCGGCATGACTAGGGTTTAGAGATGGAGAGGTATAAGGTTGTGTATGAGTGTTGTAGGGTTGGAAAGTAATTTTGTGAGTCGTCGGTTTGATAGGGTTGTGTATTGGTGGATATTAGAAACTCTCAAATAGGACTAAAGTTAGAATAAATCTGATATAAAATGATACCAGAGTTAACCCAAATAACAATAAACAAACAAATATTATTATTGTAAAATTTAATAGGCGGTTACAACCAACATCACAAAAACGGAAAATAACAACAAAAATGGCACACGATGCACGACTAAGGTGGATCTTAGGATGTGGTGGTGACTGCTTGGGACTTGGAAAGGTGGCAACAAGGTGGTATGTGGGATGGACAGTGGAGGAATGGTTAGGGTGGTCTGGAGTGGCTGGAACAGATGCGAGGAGGATTTTGGCGGCTTTCACAATAGTAGCGTTGGAAGAAGAATGATTCTGGGTGGTTGGAGGTGGCAAGGGGGACATTTTCAGGTTGTTGGGACTGTGTAATAGTGCTGGAGGGGAATGGTTCTAGGTCACTGGCAGCGGGGAGGCGACAAGGGAGATGGTTTTTGGCGGCTGGAACAATAATAAGGACGCAAAGGGATGTATTCTGGGTGACTGTCAATAAGGAGGGGGCGAGTGAGAGAGCAGGAATTGCAGGAAAAAGATGGGATGTGGTCGTCGGGGTGGCTGCGGCGAGGAGTGCGTGGCCGCAAAGCGGGAGGAATGCTTAGGAGTTAGGGAAGAATGAACACCATATCAAGAGCAAGATATAGCCAGTGCACTACTTGATCCTTGGAGATAAATTACCACCTCGAAACTGGATACAGTCGGAGCACCACTTGCCCTCGGATACAACCCTCATAAGGAAAATAGGGGATGTCGATGGTTGTCTTGTTAGAAACACAAGCAAAAATTGAAGACCTTAAATAAAGGAAATACATTTACAAGCCCTAGAGAACTAGGATTGGTTCCCTATGTGGAAAGTAGGCGACAATCTCTCCTGGAAGAGTCAGTCGGCTCCCCCAAGATTGGACCAATTCGGTCCCGACATTCCGGAATGTGAAAGATCTCTCACGCTCGTGAAATCTCATGTCCTGATACTCGTTGCCGCATCATTCCCTTGCTTCCACTTTCTTGACTACTCACATCAATTAGAGTCTTAGGGTGGTATGCATTTTGGAGGAGCATTAGGAGCTTTAAGTAGATACAATGATGACTATGCCTTATACCATTGCATGTACCATGATGTTGTGGCTTTGTTTTCACCTACATTTGTAATGCACTTGACAACATAACACTAGTTGATTGTTCTGAATCTCTATGTACCTATGGTGGTATTCAAAAATGTCCCTTCTCTATCAACACTCTTATACCCTTGCTTCATAGGTTTGATATTGATTTATTGTGCTCGACAAAATTGTCACATTATACAATTTGGTAAGTGCCACTTAACACACTTTCATAAATTAACTGAACTCTGACACTCTAAATATTTGATTCATACATGTTTCATTGCTTATTTTAGTTCGTTATAGTGGTGTGCCAACACAGAACTACATACAGAGTAAATCATGAATACATTCAAGCCCTTTATCAATGATAGATGTTATAAGCGGACTAAAAACTTTTGATTCTTTCGCAAGAGGAAACAAATTTTTATGAATAATATGTATGCTCAAACATCTTATGTAATTCTTCTTCAAATAAATCTGAATATAATTCTATCAAATGCCCACTTTAGCCACCTAGGGGATAAAGCATGTTTGACTGTGTATGTTTAGAAGATTCATTCAATATTTGGCTTGTATATGATGCTCTTCTTTGGATTTAACTCATTTGTAAGAGTCATGTCATTATTGTTTTATCTTGCTCTCCTCAATAACTATGTGCCCAATCAACATTGTACCATCAACCATGGTTTTACAAATCAGGCCAGAAAAATCAGTTCGATTGGTTCTACTGTAAACTGGTCATTCAACCAGTTTGCTCTAAGCTCAAGACTATTTTCACATAAAATCGTGATTGAATCGATCACAATCAGGGTTGAATCGACAAACCAGTGATCTGGTCTGGTTTCTAGAGAATTGGTTAGTTCAAATATTGTATAATTTCCATCTTTTGATTTTGATTGGATGGTCATAAATAATATATTTAAATTAAAATAGAGAAAATATCATGCCTTAAATTTATTTTATATTGAATATTGTTCATAATATTCATAAGTGTTGTCTTAAATTAAAACATTATTTGTTAAATAGATAAAAAAGATATTAATATATCATTATTTTATTATTTAAATTATATTACATCACGCAGTTAAACCTCCGGTTCAACCTCAATTGAACCATTGAACCTTGAACCTTGAACCTTTCTTTCTTTCGGTTCGATATCTAGGTTGATTTTCACAACCTTGCTAGCAACCTTAATTCATAAGATAAGCCCAACATTCTAAAGGGTTGAGATCATCGCCTTACCAATCAACAAGTTGAATTTGTTGGTTTGTGAGGACGAACACTTGACGAACACTGATAGAAGATGTTGTAATCTTATGTAACATATATGATGCAAGTAATGCCTATGAGATAATGAGCATCAATGAACCTGGCACACATAATTGGTCGTTAACCATGAGAAGGTTCAATTTAACATATAATTTATTTTTCCTTGCGTACAAACTAAAATATGTTGATAATAAGGTTACATATCTGTGTTATTGGCCCACTAATTCATATTTATCTAGTTTGAGTGCGCAAGTTTATGTGTTTCACGTAATTTGGCTATGTTTGGATAAACACCTATGAAAGCAGGATTAATGACATATTTAAGAATAATAAGTTTATAAAAAAATACAAAGAAATAGGTTGGAGTATTTGATTGTTGTAAAATATGAGTACTTGGAATTTTTTAAAACATTAAAGCATGTCTTTTTATTATGTACATTTATCTTACAAATGCTGCAAACTGTGCTACCATGGTCTTTTTGTTCACCCCTTGTGTTATGACAATGAAGTGTGCATGGCCGACAGAATCTTTTTTGTGAAAGCAAGAGCAAGTCAACTATTTATGTATCCATGTCTCGTATTCTAGCCATGTTGAGCACTTTGCAATAATTGTGCGTTCTGTAGCATCTTTAGATCTAGGCTTGGTGATTCAAATAACTTATCCCTGATACAACAATACCATGTGAACATGACATGCGATAGGTTCAGGGATGATTGCATATGCATATACCAGTTTCATTGTCAGTTATACCAACATAGGACCAAGATTTTTCCAAAACTTGATACTTTTGATTGTTAATACATATATGTTCTAGATATCTTCTTGCTTCGCACTCAAACAGGTCTTTGTAGTGATCTCTTGGTCCTAGTAACATCAGGTTATGTTCATTTTCATGGTGCTTAGCATCATTAGATGCTTTGGGGGAATAATGCCACAATGTTGTAGTAAATAGCAAAAATAAGTGCTTGTATTGATAGTCCTTGCGCTCACTTTAACACACCATGAATGCATTTTGAAGTATTACAAGTCATCATTCCAAACCTAAAGCAAGCATCATAAGATAATGTCCATTTGGTTATGTCTATCAATTAGCTAAAACAAATGTTTCCTTAATATTTTTTATGTCTGTGGCATATTTTTGATAAAAATCTTTGATATTATCACTATTTCTAGCCAATTACATTTTAACATGAAGGCTTTAATGACATGTAGAGCCATACTTCCCAACTTTTTTAAACTTCTCCCATTAATGTTTGAGTCAATGATGATATGTTGCTCTAGGAACATAATAACCATAGAGCAAACCAAAATTTCTATTCGATATCAAATCTCTTCTTATTCAAACGAGTCAATTAACGCTTATAGTGTGTTGATTCATAATCAAGACTCATTGCACGTTCACTTGACAATGCCAACTTCCATGATAAATAAATAATTTTTTGAATTGATTTCAACTATAGTCCATAATGTCTCCTGATACCTACCAAGTATGAAAGTATAATCCAAGCCTGATCTTGAACAACAAGCATTACCATGTGTGTAGATGTGTGGATGACCAACCTTAAAAATTTTTCATATCTCAATCATATGCTACTTGTCGGTTGCATTTAACGCCAAGGATTTAATATTAATAGATGATTATCATATTGGACAAATATCACAATCAATCTACTTTTCTTAGAAAAACCTTTTCGTACAACATTATTAATTATTTGTACATAACACACCAACATAGTCATTGTTATAAATCATTGGATCAATCTCTACAACTATAAATAAGTACGATCACACTTATCCAATCATGACCTGCAAGCTCATTGCTTTTGTGATCATCCGTTCTATCCGTGCAAGTATCTTTATCATTACTGCTAAATCCATCATTACAATTTATTTTTTCGTTTGCTTCATCAATATTAGTAAATTGGCTCTGGCATTCTATGTCCCACAGGATAATGTTGAATGGGCAGTGGATTTGTCATTAAAGATTTATGTGAGTGAGAATGGATTCCGATGGGATATTATTACATGGAGCAGCAATCCCGTATTTATCCAATAATACAGGTGTAGGATTATAATGTGTGGGCCAGTGATCCACATACGTATCTAGCAACAAAGGTGCAGGCCGGTTGAGTTGGTGAAAAGTTATTGTTCATAAATTAAACAATTAATATAGTAATTCTATGTTATACTAACTAATAAATGTTAATGTCAATAAACCTCAGTTACTCCAAGCATGACTGACAAATTTTTGTTAAATTGAGACATAATGCATTCTACCATGCGGTTAACATTCTAAATAAGGGTCAATTTCTACACACTACTAATGTATGCTTACTTGTGGCGGCTAAGACTACACATATCTCATCGGTAATAGGTGTTGCAAAATATTCACGATTTTTTAGATAATAAATTATATTAAGTATAGCTCTTGACTTACCATATTTTAATACTTAGTGCATTCTCTATTTAAGGTCTTCTAATGTGGTGTCTTTTTGGAACTTTCATAAGATGATTTTTTTTTCATCCGCATAGGATGTTACAAAATCTTCAATAATTCTCAATTTTTTATGAAAAAGAAGCAGAAATTTTGCAATCATTTTGGCAAATTTAATATTTAGAATAAATAAAATTAAAGTTAATAATTAATTAAGAAAATATACACTTGCCGCTATGCTTTAATGGCTTTGCATTATAATTTATGTTTATATATTTTAATCCTTGTATGATTTTACCATTGTTGCTTCATCAGTTTTACACACTATTATATACGAACTACAAGGTACATAAATTAACATAAATTAAGTGAAAATTTAACAAAAGAAAGCATTCCTGAACTTGAGTTACTAAAGATAAATTCGTTATGGAAAATCAGATTACTTCTCCATGCTAGGACTGTAGAATACTCAAGATGGAATAAACTTAGAAAATATTATATGTTAGCAAGGGAAGGAATAGTATTGGGAACAGAAAATGTGTTGGCTAAGGGGAAAGTGATGAGCTTTTGTATAGGGAGGGAAATATAAATATCGTTATTTTACTGGTGAGTTGTCCCAAAAAAAATATAAAAAAAAGGCAAATTCATCCTTTAAAGGGTGAGTCTTTTTCTCTTTAAAAAATAGTCATACGATCTTTCTGCAGTATTTACTATTATTTGGATCCTAATAAAGTTTGTGCTGCATCATTTGTTGATGAATGAATGCAAACGCCTGGTCATGAACTCGTGCACTGAACAATTAATCCATTGTTGACTGGCTCTATAAGGCTTACTAATGAAAGTTTTGAGTCAATTCCTGATATTATTCTTTGTTATGTTATGATTTTTTCATCGTGCATGCAGATTTATATTTGCACGATGGTGTATATTTATGATGGTAGATATTCTATGGCGTGAAGGAAAGGATATGGCTTCAACAGTGGGTCTGGCAACGTGTCCTTTTGATTTTGTGTAGTTAAGGAAATACTCAAATGGTTGAGAGAAACATTTCTCTACTCATTGGACCTTTTCTTCATGTTGCTTCACTCATTGGTTCTTATCTTTCGTTTGCATTATTATATTTGGTCATATTTAAATTTTTTATTTTGATATTCTGTGGAAAGAAAGGTTCATATACATGAAATAGGGAGCCAGTTTCTCAAATAATCAGGACCATCCCGAAACTGGTTTTTGTTAATTTGTTAACTACGTTTTCCTTCTTGCTTGCCTTTTTGAGCAATGTTGATTTTTAATACGAATTCCAGACGGATGCTATTTTTATAGGCAACTATGGATTCCTCATTTTTGATGTTGTTATTTTGCCTCCTCTTAGGAATTAATTGCTTATGATATTCTATTTTTCTATGCAGCAACAAATCTGTTTAAGATGCTTTTGAAGTATAGGCCCGAGGACAAAGCTGCCAAGAAGGAACGTCTTTTGAAGAGGGCACAAGCTGAGACTGAAGGGAAGACAATTGAATCCAAGAAACCAATTGTTGTGAAATATGGACTTAATCACGTCACTTACCTCATTGAGCAGGTTTAAAATTTCTTGTGATTTATGTGCTTTATATTAGTACTCTACTGGATCTTAATAACTGTTAGGTCTTTCAATTCTGTATAGTTTTTATTTTTATTTTACCACGCTTTTGATTAATATTTTAACCTTCTCTCAGAACAAGGCCCAATTGGTTGTTATTGCTCATGATGTTGATCCAATTGAACTGGTTGTTTGGCTTCCAGCATTGTGCAGGAAGATGGAAATCCCCTACTGCATAGTGAAGGGAAAGGCACGTTTGGGAACAGTTAAGTATTGATTAACCATTTTGCTTTCCATTTAAATATTGAACTGTGAAAAATCAAATTTTAATTTTGCCATCTCTGTTATGGATTCCTGTATAGATTGTTCACAAGAAGACTGCTGCTGTATTGTGCCTTACCACTGTGAAGAATGAAGATAAGCTTGAATTTAGCAAAATTTTAGAGGCTATTAAGGTGAAAACAAATCAAAGAATGGTTTCATTTCAAACTTGAATGAGCTTCTACATTCATTAATTTCTAATTTTAATCCACAGGCCAACTTCAATGACAAGTTCGATGAGATCAGGAAAAAGTGGGGAGGCGGAATTATGGGTTCCAAATCTCAGGCAAAAAGTAAGGCAAAGGAAAAGCTCATGGCTAAAGAAGCTGCTCAGAGGATGAGCTAGGCTGTTTTTCAACTTTTGAAATATGCATTATATAACTGTTTTGTTCTTTGATCCGTATTTTATTAGATTTTGATCCCCGTCGGTGGCTGCGTAGACTATGTTTTATGGACCGAAGTTTTTTTTTTTCACATACGTGTATTAACTATTTTATTCTGGGGCACAATTTTCTGTGAATCCTACTTGCTGCTTAGAAATATTGCTTGATAAGAGTTCTTAGATCAATGGAGAAGAGGATACGAGCATTCATTTCAGGTTAGACTTTGTTACCATTACATCAGCGAATAGTTGGTTAGCAACTTTTAGTTTTAGCTGCAGGTCATGTTTGTGTGATGAAATCCTAGAATTTGATTTGTGGATGACCATTTTGCAATCATTAGGGGCTGTTAGTGATGCTATTTTGTTTTTGTTTTGTTATTTTTATTTTGGTGCATTTAGATTTATATGACCTAAACTTTTATCACATCAAAAATATTATTATTTTAATTTTTAAAAATTGAAGCTTATTTTCATGCATAAATAATGGGGCATATTTGTACAAATTGAAGTATATGGGTTAGATCTCTAACTGCATAGGAAATGAGTGGTATGTCATGTTTTTCTTTCTTTTATTTTGTGTGCAATAAAAGTAAATTTAATATTTTTAATGTGTTTTGATTGTTTCTTTTATTTAATATAATATTGCTTTATGTTTTTGTGATTTGGAAGAGGATGATGGCAATGTGGGTGTGGGTGTGGGTGTGGGGGTGGTTAGAGGTGTTAGCTTAAAAAAAAAAAATTACTTTAGGACTATGGACACATTGTTGCGTTTGGAGTCCAATAAATTTTCGCCACATGCAAGCGGCGGGCCCATTAAATAAAAATTGAAAACCTCTATTTCAATGCATGACCCAACTCGTTCGAGCCGTCTTTCTTCGAAAATAAAACATTTCGCGCCAAACAAATCTCCGCTTTCTTCTTACGCAATCGGGTAAGGTTTCACATAGTGATTTTCTCAGTCGCTCTCTTTCGCCGGACAACAAACATTAATGATGGA
The DNA here is from genome assembly GCA_002079205.1 of Phalaenopsis hybrid cultivar. Taxonomy (NCBI): domain Eukaryota; kingdom Viridiplantae; phylum Streptophyta; class Magnoliopsida; order Asparagales; family Orchidaceae; genus Phalaenopsis; species Phalaenopsis hybrid cultivar. The sequence goes on along the minus strand of JXCR01147553.1, from coordinate 43,104 downwards.
TTCTGTAAATAATAAGAAGAAGTTTGAAATGAAAGTGATGGAATTTGAAAATAATGATGAGATGTTTGAGATAGAGGTGATGAATTCTAAAAATTTTATCGAGAAATTTGAAACATAAGTGAGTTTAGTTGCATTTGAAATCTCATTAGAGGTGCTAGCTTTTAAAAAAAAATAATACTTTCGGACTCTGGGCACATTGCTGCGTCTGGAGTCTAATAAATTCTCGCCACATGCAAGAGGCGGGCCTACTGAATAAAAAATGAAAACCTCTATTTCAATGCATGACCCAACTCGTTCGAGCTGTCTTTCTTCGAAAATAAAACCCTTCGAGCCAAATAAATCTCCATTTTCTTCTTACGCCATCGGGTAAGGTTTCACATCATGATTTTCTCAGTCCCTCTCTTTCGCCGGACGACAAACTTTAACGATGGAATATGTAAATAATAATAAGAAGTATGAAATGGAAGTGATGGAATCTGAAAATAATGATGAGATGTTTGAGATAGATGTGATGAATTCTAAAAATAATATCGAGAAATTTGAAACATAGGTAAGTTTAGTTGCATTTGAAATCTCATTAGAGGTGTTAGCTTCTAAAAAAAAATAATACTTCCGTACTCTGAGCACATTGTTGTGTCTGGAGTCCAATAAATTCTCGCCACATGCAAGCGGGGGGTCCACTGAACAAAAAAATGAAAACCTCTATTTCACTGCATGACCCAACTTGTCCCAATCGTCTTTCTTCGAAAATAAAATCCTTCGCGCCAAATAAATCTCCACTTTCTTCTTACTCCATCGGGTAAGGTTTCACATAGTGATTTTCTCAGTCCCTCTCTCGCCAGACGACTAATATTAATGATGAAATCTATAAATAATAATGAGAAGTTTGAAATGGAGGTGATGAAATCTGAAAATAATGATGAGATGTTTGAGATAGAGGTAATGAATTCTAAAAATAATATCGAGAAATTTGAAACATAGGTGAGTTTAGTTGCATTTGAAATCTCATTAATTTATGTTATTGTGGTATTATTGAGATATTTGTGTGGTGTTATAAAGGTAATTTTGAGGTGTTTTATTATTATTGTGGTGTTATTGAGGTGTTTTTTTAGTGATATTGTCGCAGTTATTTGGTGGTATTTTAGACCAGCTTTATTATGGTGTTTTTTGCAATTTTTTGTGGTATTATTGAGGTGTTATTTAGTTGTTATTGGAGCTTTATTGGGGTGTTATTTTAGTGGTATTGTGACAATTCTGTGGTGGTATTCGATTGATGTTATTAGAGTCCTTTTACGATGTTATTTAGGTACTAGTATAGTGTTATTCATGTGTTACTGAGGTGTTATTGTGTTTCTTTTGTGGTGTTATTGAGATATTTCTGTAGTGTTATTGGAGTGCTATTGTGATATTATTATAGTGTTATTGCGGTATTTTGATATTATAGCCTAAATACAGTGATATTATTATGGTGCTAAGGCGTCCCCTGTCAGCAATGCGCTGTATAACCTGAATAAAGTGAAAAGTGTGCAATGGCTGTTACACCGGCGTCTGGGTGTAGTGTCAAATAAGCAAGGGTTCCCATATTACGGAAGAATGTGGGGGTTACCACATTACGGAAGAATGCAGGTAAAGAAATTAGTTCATAAAATTAATGAAATTAATATTATGTTAGGATCTTGGAAGATAGGCACTCTCAATGGTAAATTAATGAAATTAGTTGATTTTATGATTCATAGAAATATTAATATCTTATGTATTCAAAAAACTAAATGGGTTGGAGAAAAGACTAAGAAGATTGATAACTTGGGTTTTAAACTTTGATATTCTTGTAAGAGTCGCACTAGAAATGGTTAATAGAGTTGGAGATAGTATTATAACCCTTAAGATTATCATTGATACTACAATTTTTAATATAATAAGTGCTTATGATCCTCAAGTAGGTTTAGATATAGGGCGGCCTAAAGATAAATTTTGGAATGAATTAAAAGACTTAGTAAAATTGATATCTCTTGAAGAAAGAATTTTTATTGGAGGAGATTTAAATGGACATGTCGGTAGAGTGGTAGAAGATTTTAGAAATATTTATGGTGGCTACGGTTTTGAAGTGACTAATGAAGAAGGTAGAGCTAATTTAGATTTTACTTTAGCATATGACTTTGTTATTACTAATACTTTATTGAAGAAAAGAGATGAGCATCTTATCACTTATAAGAATGGTATAATAAAACACAAATTGATTATTTTCTTTTGAGAAGAAGAGATCGTCGAGATTGTAAAGGTTGCAAGGTCATTGCAAGTGAGGATTTAAGTACCCAACATCGTTTATTAGTTCTAGATTTAAAGATAAAAAGTTATAAAATAAAGAATATTATGACTCATCATCATAGAATTAGATGGGGGGACCTAAGAGACAAATAAAATTATTTTTATGAGTAAAACTCAAGATTTCAAAAATTTGGATTTTCATGATGAGCTGCCCAAGATAAACAAGATTCCTTTTTTACAATTTCTTTATTTTGTTGAGTATCTCGAGATAAGGTTGTTTGTTTATTGTCTGCTCCATCAATGGCAAGGCTAACATGAGTTGAACAAAACTTTTTAATCTCAAAACATTTCTTATCAACACATAAAGATGCTAATACTCTCTAATACCAACGTTTATGAGAACAAATGGTCGAAACTCAACTTTAATTATTGCATTGGATATTTACCCACAATTACTCTTTATAGCATGGGATCAGAGCGTTTGTTTGAAGGTAAGAGATCATGAATTTATGCACTAACTACAAAATAAATAGCTATTGGCGGGGAAAAGGGTGTGTGCGTATCTTTAAATTTAATATACATATAAATTTGAACTTTTATAAAATTAGTGTTTTAATTTTGAAAAAGTAATGTTTTAATTTTAGAAAATATGAGACTGAACAGCTCCCATATAGATAATAGTTTAAATGATCGAGCACAATACTACAAGCAATATATATATCCCGAAAGATAGTTACACTACTTGCTGGTGAAGACTTAATTAAATAAACTAAAGAATTATGACATATGTTTGGCCCGCAAACCATTTTTTTATGTGCCGACAAATTCCCCTATCTAATATGGAAGATTAGATAGGGTTTATATTAAACTGGGTTCTTAAAGTTTCATATAAGGGCAAGCTCCTATAGTTACTTACATCTTAAATGACTGAAGTCACTTAAGAAAACTCTCAATTTAGATCATAAAATCATGCCTTCAAGAATTTCAAAAGGTGAGACTTTTCAAAGATCGGACCAAGAAATATCAAATGGGAAATGCTCAAATTTGGAACATTTTATTTGGAATCCAGAAGAAGAAAAACTAAGGGATGCACAAATCCTGAGGAGAACTTCGTAGGCTTCCTAAGCTATCCTATAGTTTGGATTCAATTTCGGTGAGAAGATATTAAATTTTTCATCATGCTAATTATTATTATTTATTACTTACATTTGCATGACATAATCATATAAATAGTCTGGAAGATAAGAGGATTTATGTCATGACAAATGACAACCTCAGAACCTAAGGGGAGTTATGGCTTAAATTGCACAACATAATTGTGCAAATGCATAAAGATAAAGATGAGGATTTATGTTACACTAGGTAAACAACCTCGAAATTCTATGACTTGTTGTTTAATTATAAGGAAAGATGTGATGTTATAGATCTTTGTGTTGTTGTAGATTGTTGTTGTAGAAGGCTGCCCATAGAGTTAGCTCCAAGCTTCTCGACGAAGTAGCAGTCCTAAAGTCTAAAGATTTAAAAAATTTTACCAGGTGTGTTTAAGTGAAAAGTTTAAGTTCAAACATTATTGGGGGGCTAAAGTTGATTAGAGTGACACCGACTAGGATCTTACGGTTTCCTCATTCTGGTACCACTATTTTATTTTAATTTTAGCTAGTTTAAATGAGTTGTTAAACTCATTTAAACCGGGGAGATCTCGTTAACAACCTTGGATTGCCTCATTCGATGGACTCCCATAAATTCAAAATGACGTGCAATGAAATTTTATTTTTCAAAGGATTTATGGTTACCATTGAAAGAGTTTAATTTAATTTTGAGAATTGTTGATTAATTTTGAATA
>JXCR01147553.1:6266-31972 GCA_002079205.1 Phalaenopsis hybrid cultivar | reverse complement strand
ATATATATATATATATATATATATATATAAGAGTATTTTTAAGAAATTATTTTTGCTTATTATATTTGTTTATGCGAAATATTGCAGAATTAGAACGTACTATTAGAAAAATTTGAAAACAACAAAAAGAAATTAAAATTTTAAACAAAATGGCGAAAAACTTAGATAATCAAATTAACGAAAATCGACAAAGACCTTTAAAAGATTATGCTAATCCGACAACAGATGAACTTCACTTGACTATTTAAAGTTCTAATATTGTTGCTAATTCATTTGAGCTTAAACCTGCTATTATCCAAATTGTACAAAATAATCAGTTTGGAGGAACATCTACTGAAGATCCAAACTTACATCTTGTTAGTTTTCTTGAAATTTGTGTTACTTTTAAATATAACAGGTGTCTAATGATGTTGTTAGGCTTAGACTTTTTCCTTTTTCATTAAGGGATAGAGCTAAAACTTGATTAAATTCATTAGCACCTGGATCTATGAGAACTTGGGAAGAACTATCACAAAAGTTCTTGGCTAAATATTTTTCACCTTAAAAAATCGTTAAGCTTAGAAATAATATTACATCTTTTTATTAGTTTGAAGGGGAATCAATATATGAAGCTTGAGAGAGATTTAAAGATCTTCTTAGAAAATGTCCACACCAGATTGGTTAATAATTTAAACATTTTACAATGGTTTAGTAGGATCACTTAGATCTATTATAGATGCTATTGCAGGTGGATCACTAATGTCAAAACTTTTTGATGATGCAAATTCTTTAATCGAAGAAATTGCTACTAATAATTTTCAATGACCCTCTGAAAGGGTAAATCTTAAGAGAGTAGCTAGTATTCATGACTCAGATGCAATGTCTGTTTTGACATCTCAAATTGTTGCTATTTTGAAAAAGATTGATCAAATTGGTGTGAACTATTCTCAAATACCCCAATATTAGAGGAAAATTCACTAGGATACTCAATCATCTTATGAAACTTTAAATGCTATATATAATCAAAATAACAATCCCTATTCTAATTATTATAACCCTGGATGGAAAAATCACCCTAATTTTAGTTTGAATAATTATAACAATTCAGTGAATCCCTCCAGAAATTTGAACAACCAAAGAAGTCCTAATTATCGACCTTATTATCCTCCTGGATTTAATTCTAACTCTAACCCACAAGTTAAGGAAAAAAAGTTGACAATGGAAGAAGTAATGTTGAACATAGGAAATCAAAGACAAAATCAAGGGGTTGCTATTAGAAATATTGAAAATCAATTATGACATATTGCTACTGCACTTAGTAACAGACCTTCAAAAATTCTTCTGAGTATTGTGGAAGTTAATACAAAAGGTCAAAATAAGAAGCAAATTAAAACTATTCAATTAAGAAGTGGAAAAGAAGTTGAAATAAGGATTCAAGGAGAAACTGAATTGATGAAGAGAAGGAAGAAATGGAGAGTGACCAAAATGAACATGAACAAACACAAGTTTCCTTAGAAAAGCCATTACCTTTATTTCCTCAAAGACTGAAGCAGAAGAATAAAGATAAACAATTTAAATTTTTTTTGAAAATCCTTAAGAAGTTAACGATAAATATTCCTTTTGTTGATGTTTTGGAGAAAATGCCAAGTTATGTGAAATTTATGAAGGATATACTAAACAAGAAAATGAAGTTTACAAATCACGAGACCGTTGCACCCAGTAAAAAGTGTAGTGCTATTATTCAGAAAAAGTTTCCTAAAGAATTAAAAGATCCTGGTAGTTTTACTATACCTTGTGTTATTAGTGAAAAGTTTTTTTTGAAAAGTCTTATGTGATTTAGGAGCAAGTATCAATCTTATGCCTTTATCTGTTTTTAAACGTTTAGATTTGGGAGAGATTTCCCCTACTACTGTAACTCTTCAGTTAGTTACTTATCCAAAAGGAGTTATAGAAGATGTATTAGTAAAAGTGGATAAATTTATTTTCCCTGTAAACTTTATAGCATTAAATATGGAGGAAGATAAAGAGATTCCTATTATTTTTTGGAAATCATTTCTTGCAACAAGAAGAGCAATAATAGATGTGCAAAAAGGTGAATTAATGAGAGTTAATGATCAAGAAGTAACATTTAATATTGCAAAAGCTATGAAATATCCTGCAAAAAAAAAGATAATGAATGTTTTAGGATGGAAGTAATTGATTATCTAAGTAATGAGCAGTTTAAGGAAGAGTTAAAGACAAATTAAAGTAAGGAGAACTTTTTGAAAATAAGGATGAAATAATAGAAGATTTAAATTATATTCAGGACAAATTTGAAACATTAGATTTGTTGGAAAACGATAATAAAAATCTTATTCCTTCAAGTGTTAAACCATCTGAACTTGAACTGAAATTATTACCTACCCATTTAAAATAAGTGTTTTTAGGGAATTCTTCTACATTGCCTATTATTGTATCTTCTGAATTAACAGAAATTCAAGAACAAAAATTAATAGAGATGTGGAAAAAATATAAGAATGCTTTTGGATGGACTTTAGCAGATATTAAAGGAATTTGTCCTTCAATTTGTTTGCACAAAATTTTATTCGATGAAAAATACAAACCTAAAGTTGATCCTTAGAGGAGATTAAACCCAATAATTAAAGAAGTTGTTAAAAAGAAAATTTTAAAATGATTAGATACTAGAATTATATATCATATTTCAGACAGTGCTTATGTAAGCCCAATTCACTTTGTTCCGAAGAAAGGAGGAGTGATCGAATAGTGAAAAAAATGAATTAATTCAAATAAAACAAGTTACTAGTTGGTGAATTTGTATTGACTATAGAAAATTAAATCAGTCCACCAGGAAAGATCACTTTCCTTTACCCTTTCTAGACTAAATGTTGGATAGATTGGCTAGAAACAAATATTATTGCTTTTAGACAGATATATCGGTTATCACCAAATTCAAATTGCTCAAGAGAATCAAGAGAAAACAACATTTACAAGCCCTTATGGAACATTTGTTTTTCGTAGAATGTCTTTTGGATTATGCAATGCACCTGCAACATTTCAAAGATGCATGATGTCAATTTTTAACAATTTTATTGAACATGGAATGTAAGTGTTTAGGGATGATTTTTATGTATTTGAAACTTCATTTGAATTATGTTTAAATAATTTAGAAAAAGTTTTGGAAGTATGTGAAAGAATCAACCTAGTATTAAATTGGGAAAAAAATCAATTTATGGTTGCAGGAGGTATTGTGCTCGGGCATAAAATTTCTGAAAATGACATGGAATTAGATCCTGCAAAAATTCAAGCTATTGAAAAATTACCACCTCCTACTAATGTTAGAGGGGTAAGAAGCTTTCTAGGACATACTGGTTTGTATAGGTGCTACATAATTTTTTTTCCAAAAATAACTAAGCCATTATGTCAACTTTTAGAGAAAGATATGAAATTTGATTTTAACAAGAAATGCATAAAAACATTTGAATTATTGAAAGGAAAATTAATCACTGCACCTATAATAGTTCCACCTGACTGGGGAAAATCATTTGAAATAATGTGTGATGCTAGTCATTATGTTATTGGGGCTATTTTAGGACAAAGAGACAACAAGATTTTTAAAGTAATATATTATGCTAGTAAAACTCTAAATGATACTCAAATTAACTACATTACTACTGAAAGAGAGTTATTAGCTGTTGTTTATGCCTTTGATAAATTTAGACCTTACTTATTCGGAACCAAATGTATAGTAAATTCAATCATTATGCTATTAAATACTTGATGCAAAAGAAGGATGTTAAACCAAGATTAATTAGATAGATACTTCTTTTGCAAGAGTTTGATTTTACCATAGTTGATAGAAAGCGAAATGATAATGAAATAGCTGATCATTTGTTTAGACTAGAAAATGAAATATTAACTAATTTTGTAAATGAAATTTTAGAAAATTTCACTAATGACCAATTATATAGTATTGATGAAATGAGTGTACCGTGGTATGTTGATATAGTGAATTATATCGTAAGTAATATTCTACAAACTGATATTAAAAATCTATAACTAAAAAAATTCATTTATGATTCAAAATTCTATTTTTGGGATGAACCATATTTATATAAACAATGTAAAAATCTAATTATTAGAAGGTGTGTGCCTTATGAAAAAACTCAGCATATAATTGAAAGATGTTATGATTCTAAATTTGGAGGACATTTTGGAACAAATAGAACTGCATATAAAATTTTACAAGTTGGATTTTATTAGCCTACTCTTTTTAGAGATGTTATTAAATATATTAAAGCATGCGATCGATGTCAGCGAGTAGGAAATATTTCTTAAAAAAAATGAAATGCCTCAAAATTACACATTAGAAGTTGAAATTTTTTATGTGTGGAGTTTTGATTTTCTAATGCCTTCATTTGAGAATTTATATATATTACTTGTTGTTGATTATATGTCCAAATGGATTGAATCCTTCATTTGGAAATTTATATATATTACTTATTGTTGATTATATGTCCAAATGGATTGAAGTTATTGTTGTATGTAAGTGTGATGCTCGGAGTGTTTCTAAATTTTTAATTAAAATATTTTTATAAGATATGGAATGCCAAGAGTAATTATTACAAATGGAGGATCTCATTTTAGGAATAAGAGAATCAAAAAATTAATTAAGGAATATGATATTATGTATAGATTCTCTACCGCTTATCATCCTCAGGCTAGCGGTCTAGCAGAGATATCAAATCGTGAAATTAAAGGAATTTTAGAAAAAGCTATAAATTCCTATAAATTGTATTGGTCTGCTAGATTAGATACTTCATTATGGGCATATAAAACTGCTTATAAGTCTTCTATAAGAATGTCCCCATATAGACTTTTTTGGAAAACATGTCATTTACCAGTAAAATTGGAGCATAAAGTATTTTGAGCTATTAAAAAATTTAATTTTAATTTAAAAGATGCTGGTGAGAAAAGATTATTGCAGCTCAATGAACTTGAAGAGATTAGAAATGAAGCATATGATAATGCAAAAATCTATAAAGAGAAAATAAAAATATGACATGATCGAAAGATTATTAAAAAAAAGTTTGAACCTGGACAAGAAGTTTTATTATATAATACAAGATTGAGATTATTTTCAGGAAAACTGAAATTCATACGGTTAGGACCATTTAAAGTGATTAAAGTCTATTATTATGAAATTATTGTTATTAAAGATCCTAACACTAGAAAGATATTTAATATTAATGAGCATCGATTGAAACATTATTATAAAGGGCATATACCATAATTTAAAGAAGTTTTAATGTTAAGTCAACCCAACTAAACAAATGTTACGTCAGACTGACGACGTTAAGCCAAACACTTTGTGGGAGGCAACCCATATATATAAATATATATCTCAATGTATTACTATTTTTTATAAGTGTTTTGTATATTAAGACATAATAAATCTACACAAATTTTATATCATAAATTAAAAACAAATATTGGTATTGGAGAAAAATTTGGAATCAAATTGAATAAAAAAATGAAAAGACATGATTTTGGCCACTAGCACCGACAGTGCCCGCTAGACGGACCATGGCACCGACAGTGTCATCGGAAGCGTCGACGACGTCTCGAGCATTTTCGTGCAGTTTTGATGTTTTTGGCAGAATTTAGCGGGATTTCTCTTCTTAATAACCGGCAGGGGTGTTTTTAAAGTCCTAAAAACTGCTTGGACGACCATAAATTTCCTATTTTTGAATTCTATGACTTCCAATTCCAGAAATACTTCAAGGTATGGAGTTTTCAATAGAAGAATATGAGATGAAGGGTATGTTAGTTTCTCTGTTTCATTGCTTAATCCAATATCAAAACCGTGGCATTTCTACATTTCTGCAAAATTACTCCCTACCATGAAGATTAGTAGAGTCACCAAAGAAATTTCTATTTTAAATTACTGCATTCAAATGAAAAAGCCCATTGATGTAGGATCTATCATTTTTAAATCTATTATGAGTATTATTATGAATGTGTCAATATATGGACTTGAGCATCCTTCTTCAATTTTCCTACTTTGCAGTCAATCTCAAGTTCCATATGAAAGTTGGGAAAAAGTTTTACTACCTTGGGAGCCCCATGATTCCTATTGATGATAATTATGTTGGGAATGGAAATGAAGCATTAGATACTATCTTGGATCATTCATCACATGCTTCAACTCCATTAATGCCACAAACAGTTAGAAGTTCACTTGCTTTGGAAAAGAAAATGAAGAAATTTGAAAGAGAACTTCAGAGTATAACGAATGCAATATAAAATCTTAAATACCTTTTCAATCACCTAGATTGGAGGATGAAGGAGAATTTTGATCATACTGGAAAAATTGAAGTAGGATTGGTTCAAATGTTCAAGGAAAACGGATGGATCGAAGAAAATTTGACTGATCAATTCCCGTACCGACCATTCTACAATATGTACGTTCATTACCAGTCTATGGGAGATATTTGAGGAAGAGAAAGCACTGAAGAAGAGGAGAATAATTGAAGAATTTGGACTCTCTATCAATTTAAAATACTTAGGTATTTAATGTTATTGTGTGGGTTTAATTTAGTTTGCTTTGCTTTAGAATTATGAACTTTGATTTTGTGTATAGTTTTGTGTCAGTGTTTAGTGTTGTGGCTTGATTTTGACGCTAAATTATAATTTAGTTTGCTTTATATATTTGAAAGTGTGATTAGAAAATTGTATTTTCTTTTATTAAAGTTAGTTTGGTGTTGTTTGTAAAAATGTTTCTCTGTGATTTATTTTTAGATAAAAATTTATGTTCAAAAATATTAAAAAGACTTTGGAGTAAATTGAAAAAAAAAATTGTAAATTACAAAAAATCTGAAAATGAAATTTTTTAGCCTTAAGCACCAACGGCGCTGGCATGGGCGTCGACAGTGCCCTCAACCCGAGAACACCTTAAACCCATTAAAATTCGTGATTTGCACTATAAAACTCTATTTTACCCTTTGAGTCACCTTCAACCTCCAGTTTTTGCACATAGGGCTTGATTTTACTAAGTTTTGAAGCTATTTTAAGGAAAAGGAAATTCAAATTTCATCTTCTCTAGGTAAGGTTACACTTTGAACTAAAATTTTTTTATTTTCACCAAAGATTTATATCACATTGTCGAGTTCTGAAAATTTTGGAATTTTTTGAGAGATTTTAAGAAAATCATTTAGTGAAGAATTCTTACTTAGTAGATTTAAGTTTTAATCGTTTTACATTGTGATTTTCAGAATTTTAGGAATTTATTCAGATTTTTGTCAATTTTTTCTTAAATTTACCATGACACCCAGAATGAGTAAAGGAAAGAGAAAATGGACTATGATGAAAAAAAAAAATTCAGCTTCAAAGCTATTGCTCGTTTCCATAGTCTACATGAAAATAAAAAAGTGATTACTGATCATGGATTTAAAAATTCGGGTGGAGAAGTCGAGCGATTAATCAATGCTCAGCAATGGGAAATTTTTTGTTATTTTACTGTCGATGTGATTATTGATGTAGTGATGGAATTCTATGCCAATTTTAAAAAAACTTCTGAAGATTTTGTTTTTGTTCATGGGAAAATGGTGTAGTTTTCTCTAGGAAAGATTATTGAATTTTATCAGTTGGAAGATGTGTACAGTTGTCAGTTTAAATCATTTTCTGCTACGAATGAGGCCTTGAATGAGGTTATTTCTTTTCTTACTGATGGAAGAAGAACCTGGAAAGTGAAAAATGGTGTTAAGGTAAACTTTCCTATTTCTATGTTAAATGTAGTATCTAAGGCCTGACACTACTTTATTTTGGAAGAATGATACCGACAAATCATCATTGTGAGTTACAAAGGATAGAGCCATCCTGAACTTCTAATCCAGCAGGTGATGAGGATAAATATAGGCTCTATTATTTATATGATGTCAATGCTATTTTTGGTTGGAGTTGTCCGCAAGAAGCTGTCGGTCATCGGAATCGAAATCTCGTCACTCGCTTCGGAAGGACATTGAAGTTTAGAAAAGTATGAAATCAAACAGACCCCATATTTTTCATAGTTTAAATGAAAGAGCAATGTACTTCAAATCATGTATCTATCCCGAAGGATAAACACAAGACTTGAGAATGAGGCTTGGTCAAATAAACTAAGGAATATATGACATTTGTTTGGTCTGCGAAATTTTTATATTTGCCGACAAGTTCCCCTGTTTAATTTAAAGAGTTAAATAGAGTTTATATTAAGTTGGGTTCAGATGCTTCCTATAAGAGCAAGCCGTTGTAGTTAATTACATCTTAAATGACCAAAGTCACCTAAGAAGACTCTCTATAAAAATCAGGAAATATTATCTTCAAGGAGTTTCAAAGGGTAGGACTTTTCAATGAGATCAGACGTAGAGGTGTGAAAGGGGATTAGTTCAAATTTGGAACATTTTGTTATAGAGTCCAAAGGAGGAAGAACTAAGGGATATCATGAATCCAGAGGAGAAGCCTAGTGACTTCCCAAGCTATCCTAATGTTTGGCTTCAGTTTTGAGGAAAAAAATTTAAGTGTCTCATCCCACCAATTTTATTAGTTAGGGCTTATATTCGTGTGAAACTATCACACAAATAGCCTGGAAGATGTGAGGGTTTAGATCGTAACAAATGACAACCTCAAAATCCTAAGACGAGTTAGGGCTTATATTGTATAGCAAGGTTATACAAAGGCCTAAAGATAATGTGATGATTTACGTTGCATAAGCAAGCAACCTCAAAGTCCTATGACATTGTTGTTTATATCTAAGGAAGGAAGATTGGTTTAGTTGGGGAAGACATGTTTTGTTGTTGAAGATGGTCGTGCTGCCCAACATGCTAGCTTCAAGCTCCTTGCCGTGATGAGTTTGAATTCTCTAGTGTGTCAAGTTATGATGTTAAATCAGGTTGAAGTTCTTTAAATGTTATGAGGGCATATTAAAGTTGATTAGAGCTACATCGGTTAGGATCCTACGGTTCCCTTGTTCTAGCACCACTATTTTCTATTAGATTCACTTAGTCTAAATGAAATTACTAAAGTCAACTTAATGAGTTCCATAATTTTATTTAGACCATTGGAAGCCTCTTTAGCAACCGTAGGTTACCTCCTCCGAGGAATTCCCGATCATCCGATAGAGATGTCTGTAGTTTTGTGTGATGTTTGTGATTAAATTTTGAGTTGTTTTATATATTGAATGTTGTGGGAGTGAATTTTATCTTGGTTGATTTTAATTTTGGTTTTGGTTTTCATGCAAGGTGATATCATTATTTAGCATACAAGTTTGCAGGTATAAATGCTCAGTATGAAAGTACAAGAAAGACAATGTTGAAAACTGTAAAAGCGTACCAGGCGAGTCTTCTTGTTCCACCACCTGGAACTCAAAAGGCATGTTAAGGCAATTTATATGAAATAGGGAAGTAAAATTTTGGTAGTTTTCCTAACCCAATGTCATATTTTGATGGGTCCTTAGGAGTTTAATTAAGGATGATTTTGTCAAGCAAAACACATTAAGTTTAGTAGATCTTCAAGATATCCAACAGATCTAGAGTAAGAAGCAGGTCAGTTCTACTCTCTCACTACCTAATGGAAAATCCTGTTTTTTTAAACTTATTATGTTGCTCAATAAGTTATCCTGTAAATACCCTAAATTCTCGTGAGCACTGATGTCTCAATTATCCCTAAGAATAGGGTAATTATCACTTGTGATTCAATTTAGAATTATGTGGGTGAAGACCCTTAAAGAGGCAAGTTAGTATTGTTGGAACACTTAGCCAAATTTTAATCCTAATTGGGCTTGTAGTGTTTAAAAGATGTTTGAATTTTCAATGATATTTACTTTTCTAATTCTCATTTAAATGAAACTTAATTCAGCCTAAGTCAATGCTAAGCCTTTAAGACCTAGATGAGTGTCTTAATTAGTTTTGAAAAGGTTAAGTTTTATGTGGTCATGATTCATGATTTTAATCTTATTTGAAAATCAAAATAAGGGTATTAAATTAATTAATTATTGACTTCAAAAGTCATACCCTAAAGTCCTTGGTTCATTTTATTTTAATAAACTTCGAAATCTTAATAGTTTAGAAATTTATTAACTTATCTTTTTAATTAAGAAAATGAGGTTGGTTTCTACCAATTAACCCCTTGTGTTTCAAACTTCAAATAAATTGATTAATATCAGAGGTTACCCATTTCCCTCCTTAAATTAAGCCTAAATGTTAATTAAGGCTAATTTTCCCAAATTACACATTTGCCCCTAAGGCTCTAACACTTCATAATTTGTCAAATTCAATTCAAATGACTTTGAAATTTTTATCCTACCTCATTCATGGGTCAATTAAGACATTAGAGGAGAAAATGTGATTTTTCAAAATTTAATTTATTTATATAATTATTTTCATGCAAAAAAAGAATTTTCCAAAGAAAAATTCCTAACTTGACCAAGGTGACTCCTAATCCCTTGAAATTTTTACTAGAGGTATAGCTAGACTAGAGAAACCTTTATATTAAATTTCATGATTTTTTAAATTTTATTTGAATTTTAAGAATTATTTTAAGTTATGGAGTATTTATTAAATATAAAATATTTTAAATGGGGAAAATTAAGTTTTGTATTCTAAAAAGTCTCCCTAAGGACAGAGAACTCAGAGAAGAAGATTTTATTTTATTTTTTTAATTTTATTTGATTTATTGGAATTATTTTAGTGGAAATCCATTTTTAGCCTTTAAAAATCATTTTTAAGCTTTAAAATTCAATATCTTTATTTAGAAAACTAGAAAAAATAATCTAATTGTTCCTAATTAATTAGGAAGCAATTCAGAATATTTCCATGAGTTTTATTATTTTTATGATTTTTAGAGATTTTTAATTATTTAAATATTAAAAATAGACTAAAATCCAAGTTTTTATTTTAAATATTATTTTATTTTTAGAAAATACCCTTGATCACAGAGAACTCATAAAATAAGTTTTTATAAATTTTTTAGTTATATTTTTGATTTTTTTTTAAAATCATTTAAATGCCAAAAATGATGTTTATCTTTAAAAATCAACTTAAGTTATCAAATGAACTCGAAATATTTTAAAATTTTTATGATAAGTTTTCTGGATTATAAATAACAGTGAAGAACAAAAATCAAGTCGTTTAATTGTTTATATCTTTCAAAATTAATTTTCTTAGTGATTTAGTGTTTGTGAAAATTAAGTACATTTTAAATGACTTGACCCATGAAATTATTTTCAAAAGCTCCTCTGGTCATGGTGGACTTTCCAAAATTTTTTTGGAATTTTCTAATCAACATGCTAATTTCCATGATTATTTTAAGCAAATAATGCACATAAACTTGAAAAATGTGGATCTCTGTCTAAGAGCCTCCTCTGAATTTGGAAAAATTATAGGATATTTCCCCTGACAGAGGCTACAACATGCCAAAAATTCAAGCTATGGTGATAAGTCTACATGCATGGAGAATCAAAAGATTTAAATAAGTATTTAATTAATTAAAAATAAAATATGCATCACATGGATTAAAATTATTTTCATATTGTTCTCCTCTGCTCACTAGGTAAGAGTATATTTTTTTTTTGTGATTTTTCAACACAAAGTTATGTATTTTTGAAGTTAAGGGAGTTTAAATAAATATAAAAAGCCCTATTTTTATACTTATCCAGGCGGTGCCTCGTCAACCTTCGGCGGCTCCTAAACTCTACGCAGCGCGCTCCCATTTGACGTCTCTGTCCACGCCAGCAGCCACGCGTCCCACTGTTTGTGTAAAGAAGTGTTGTCCAGCTTCATCTTGGTCGTCCATTTGATACACGCTTGATCGAACGACTCCCTGTCATCGTCCCCGATAGAGTGATCTCGTGACCGTCCACACTAAAACCCTAAGATCTCAGCCTAGACTCAACCAAAGCACTTCAGGTTTGATCCTATGGACTCTTCTAAGTGAGGTGAACACATCCATACGGTAATCATGCAATTAAATTAATCCTAATCAAATGGAGAATCAAAATAGGCTTGGGAGAGAGAGAGAAGTTTTATACCTTTGCTCTGAGAAGTGAAGCTTCAATTAGAGGGTCTTGGCTCATTCATTGGGGTCCAAGGAGGCTAGGGATTAATCCTCTGATCTTGGTGTAAGGCCTAAGTATTAATTCAATCACAGCCGGATTTGAGTGTTGGTCTAGAGCTATGGTAGAGGCTCTGTGGAAGGGGGATTTTATGGGGCTCNAGCCTAGACTCAACCAAATCACTTCGGGTTTGATCCTATGGACTCGTCTAAGTGAGACGAACACATCAATACTGTAATCATGCAATTAAATTAAGCCCAATCAAATGGAGAATTAAAATAGGCTCGAGAGGGAGAGAAGTTTTATATCTTTGCTCTGAGAAGTGAAGCTTCAATCAGAGGGTCTTGACACGTTCGTTAGGGTCCAAGGAGACTAGGGATTAAGCCTCTGGTCTCAGTATAAGGCCTAAGTATGAATTCGATCACGGCCGGATTTGAGCATTGGTCTAGAGCTATGGTAGAGGCTCTGTGGAATGGGGATTTTATGGGGCTTTGGCTTCTTTCTTGGTTGTGAAGGTGTGGGTAGAGTTAATTTGAGTTTGGTGGAGTGTGGAGGTGTAATGAGCTATGTCCTGGTTTCCAGCAAGATTTCGAGCTCAAAATTGAACTCCGACAGTGGAAATTGGTGAGGGAAAATAGTTGGAATGCACTGAGGGGACCTTAGGGAAGCTCTGTGCTCAATTTAGAGAGGTCTCTCTAAGAAATTTTTAGCACTTAGTTTAACGGCCATGGAGGTGGCATTTTATAAAAATGGAGTTATGGTGGCTATCATGGCCAATTAAGAGGTGTAATGTGGTGCTTAGGTGGAGGGCAGAGGAGCTATACAATTCAATTTGGTTGCTCTAGGTTTGATTTGGGTGAAGCACCATGGGGGTGGCTCTCGGTTTAGCCATTTTTCAGCCATTAGGCTGGTCGGCCAGCCAGGGAGAGGTGGCTAGNGGTTTCCAGCAAGATTTCGAGCTCAAAATTGAACTCCGACAGTGGAAATTGGTGAGGGAAAACAATTGGAATACACTAAGGGGATCTTAGGGAAGCTATGTGGTCAATTTGGAGAGGTCTCTAAGAAATTTTCAGCACTTAATTTAACGGCCATGGAGGTGGCCCTTTATAAAAAATGGGGTTATGATGGCTGCCATGGCCAATTAGGGGGCCTAATGTGGTGCTTAGGTGGAGGGCAGAGGAGCTCTACAATTCAATTTGACTGAGCTGGCCTCTAGTTTTGATTTGGATGAAGCTCCATGGGGGTGGCTCTCGGTTTGGCCATTTTCCGGCCACTAGGCTGGCTGGCCGGCCATGGGGAGGTGGCTAGGTGCTCAGGACATCCAGAGGAATCTATCACAACAATTTATGCAAATATGTTTTGATTTGGCAAGGATATCTTAAGCATGTGTATTTTTTTGGAATAAGATCCCTTAATTTGGGGGACTTTTGGTTCATGGCTCATCTAGCTTGGGTTAGATGTGTTTTGACTCAGCCTTAGGGGTCAACTAATGGCTGAGGTGGAGTTAATTTGGTACTTTAGGGTGGTTAGGTCACATTTAGTGCATGGGTCCAAGTGGGTGCTAATGACCAAGGCTTTGGTTTGGTTTAGACTAGCCATGTCAATTGGCCCAAATAAATGTTGCATTTGGTGTAGATGATCATGAGGAACAACTTTGGTGAAAGATGGAAGGGGTTTTGAGCTCAAATTGAAGGGTCAATTTGAGGGAATTTTGAATTTTAATCAATTTGGTTATGTTGGGCTAGGCTTGTGTCTAGCTTGGGCTAATTCCAAATTGATTGTTGTAAATGGTCAATAAGGACCACATGAACAGTCTTCAACATGAATTGGGTGTCAATTTGGGGGTTAAGACAATCAATTGGGTGAAATTTGGGGACTTAGCCAATTTGAGGCAAAATTTGGGAATTTTGGATTTAGGCTAAAATCAAATGGATTTGAGGCTTCACCAAGACCAATTGATGGTTAATTTTGATGTGTAAGAATGTTGTAAAGATTTTGCAACATTAATTGGGGCCAATTGACTAGGCTATAGGTTCATTTGGTGAGATTAGGTCACGTGACCAAAATTGGGGGTTTGACATATACCAAAATTGGGCTCAAATCATTGGCCAATTAAACTTGGATTTGGTTTAGTTTGGCCATATCAAAAGTGAATTTGAGTTTAGGATTGAAATTGGTGTCAATTGAGATTAAATTGATGGACATTTGACTTGAATTTGGGGAAATTTAGGTCTTTAAAGACAAATTTGGGGGTTTTGATCAAAGATGGTCAAATTGGCTAAATTGGGTCATGTGGTAGTTGAGGAAAATGAAATTGGGAATATTTGGGAGGTTTAGGAAATTTTTGGGATTTTTTGGAATTTTGAAAATTTAGGTCAAAAATGGGTATTTTGGTAATTTTGGCCAATTTGGAGATTTTGGGTAATTTGGGTGTTTCCAAGGTGTTTGAAATGATTTTTGAACAAGTTTGGGTATTTTGGCTAGATTTGGAGATTTTGGTCAAATTTGGGGACCTGAGGGTATCTTGGTAATTTGTGGAAATTTAGGGGAAAAATGCTAAGTTGGATATCTTAGTAGAGTTGGAGTACCAACCACCATTAATAAGCCATGGACCAATAGAAATCCCATTTTGGGTCCTCTATGTAGTGGTCTTAGCCAAACCCTAGCTTAGGGCTAGTGGGTTTAAGGGACCACCTACATGAGTCTCCTAAAAGTATCAAGGGACCAGAGCTTAGAAATTCTGGGTTTAGGGTAGTGAGTGGTTGTGAGTGTAAGTGATTGCAAGTGAGTGCCTTAGCCCTAGACCAACACCCAGGGTCAATCTTAAGGTCCAACAGTCCTAAGGGTGACTCATCTTGAGTTTCCCCCATAGTGACCCCACCTACTAAGTACTAGAGGTTAAGACCAATATGTGGAACTTCAAGTTGAGTAGAGAAGATTTTGAAATTTCTAATGGTGAGGGCTCCTTGTCTAGTATTCTACGAATAGTCAATAGGAAAGTCATATGACTAGACCTTAGGCTACTAAAGAGGAGAAACTGAACCTCAACCAAAGGTGAGGTCAACAACTCAGTATCAGCCCAATCCACCTACTAACCAGGGAGATGAAGATATAACATGGGACTTTCATATATGATAGTAATTGATGTACTTTTATTTTTGTAATTTTGTAATAGAGATAGATGTTTGTGTGTTTGTACTTTCATTTTTATTTTTATGTTGCAATTGGATAATTTTTAATTATTGTTATAATTATTTAGTGTGGTAGTTGAAATTTGCATGTGTACTTATAATAGATGTTGATTAGTACTTTGTAAAATTGCAATGTGATGTGATTTTTATTTGCATTTTAATATCTTTGTAATTGTTTTTTGTTTAGTATGTGGATGTGTTAGCGAAATATTGTATTTGTATAATGTTTATTTTTGTATTTATTTCAAAATCTCATTACCGAGCAAATTCTCTAATGATTTATATGTATAGAAAACTTCTAATATTACAGAGCAGTTGAAGTAAAAATTTTGAGAATGACTGCAAAAATTTCAGAATGATGACAATGCCTAAAGTACTGAGGTATGCTTTATATTTAGAATTTTTCTTTCCACACNAGTTTAGGTGGTTAGATGGGTTTTGGCTCAGTCTTAGGGGTCAACTAATGGCTGAGGTTGAGTTAATTTGGTTGCTTTAGGGTGGTTGGGTCGCATTTAGTGCATGGGTCCATGTGGGTGCAAATGATCAAGTCTTGGGTTTGGTCTAGGCTAGCCATGTCAATTGGTCCAAATAAATGTTGCATTTGGTGTGGATGATCATAATGAACAACTTTGGTGAAGAATGGAAGTGTTTTTTAGCTCAATTGAAGGGTCAATTTGAAGGAATTTTGAATTTTAATCAATTTGGTTATGTTGGGCTAGGCTTGACTCTAGCTTGGGCTAGCCTTGGGATAATTCCAAATTGATTGTTTAAAATGGTTAATAGAGATCCCATGAAGAGTTTTCAACATCAATTGGATGTCAATTTGGGGGCTAAGACAATCAATTGGGTGAAATTTGGGGACTTAGCCAATTTGGGACTAAATTTGGAAATTTTGGATTTAGGCCCAAGATCAAATGGATTTGAGGCTTCACCAAGGACAATTGAAGGATAATTTTGATGTGTAAAAATGTTATAAAGATTTTTCAACATTAATTGCGGCCAATTGACTAGGCTATGGGTTCAATTTGGTGAGATTAGGTCATGTGACCAAAATTGGGCTCAAATCATGGGCCAATTAAGCTTATATTTAGTCTAGTTTGGCCATATCAAATGTGAATTTGAGTTTAGAATTGAAATTGGGTTAAATTGAGATCAAATTGATGGACATTTGAGTTGAATTTGGGGAAATTTGGGCCTTTAAAGGCAAATTTGTGGGTTTTGATCAAAGATGGTCAAATTGGCCAAATTGGTTCATGTGGTAGTTAAGGAAAATGAAATTGAGAATATTTGGAAGGTTTTGGAAATTTTTTGGATTTTATAAAATTTTTGGAATTTTGGGCCAAAGAGGGGTATTTTGGTAATTCAGCCAATTTGGGGATTTTGGGTAATTTTGGTGTTTTCAAGGTGTTTTGAAATGATTTTTGAACAGTTTTGGGTATTTTGGCTAGATTTAGAGATTTTGGTCAAGTTTGGGGTCCCAAGGGTATCTGGGTAGTTTGGGGAATTTGGGGGCAAACGACTAGGTTGGGTATCTTAGTAGAGTTGGATTGCCAACCACCATAAATAAGCCATGGATCAATGAAAACCCCATTTTGGGTCCTCTATGTAGTGGTCTTAGCCAAACCCTAGCCTAGGGCTAATGGGTTTAGGGGACCACCTACAGGAGTCTACCAAAAGTATCAGGGACCAAAGCCTAGAAGTTCTGGGTTTAGGGTTGTGAGTGATTGTGAATGAAAGAGATTGAAAGTGAGTGCCTTAGCCCTATACCAACACCCAGGGTCAACCCTAAGGTCCAGCAGTCCCAAGGGTGACCCATAGTGACCCCACCTACTAAGTGCTAGAGGTTAGGACCAGTAAGTGGAACTTCAAGTTGAGTAGAGAAGAGTTTGAAATTTCTAATGGTGAGGGCTCATTGTCTAGTTTTCTAAGAATAGTCAATAGGAAATTCATATGGCTAGACCTTAGGCTACTAAAGAGGAGAAACTGAACCTCAACCAAAAGTGAGGTCAACATATGAACACTAGATCTATTGCTTTGGTAGAGACCTCTGGTGGTTTAGCACACCCTGCTATAATCTTCACACTTTGTGAACAGGCAGGAGTTGATTTTAGACCTGAAAAAGAGAGGATTGAGCCTCTAAAACCTATTGGGTCTGTCAACATAAAGGCAAATGAATCTCTTGTTGGATGGAGGTCTGGAATTAAGACCAAAGATATTCCTTCTACTTTGAGGACCCCTACTTCTAGTGACCCTACTCTTCGAAAACTATTGGATCAGATGATGATCCAAAAGGGAGATATCTTGAGAATGGATCATAGGATGGAAAAAATTGAAGGCCATAAATGCTCGCACTGATGATTTGATAAGACAAAAGTTTAAATATTATGATGCTTATGATGATGCAATGGTCAGATATATGAAGGGTGATCGCTCAGTTCAGTTTCCTATTCTCCCTGTCTTTACTCCATATAAGCAACATAATTTGAATGTGGAAGAAGAAGAAGAAAACGACGATGACTGGTGATATGTTAGTTTGATCTTTCTTTAGTTTATGTTTGATTGTACTTTATTATTTTGTTGTTTGTTTTTGTTATATTGTTGAGACTGTTTGTTGTTAGATAGTGAGACTCTGTTTTATTTTAGATATTAAGTTGTGAACTGTAGAATTGTAAAACTGTTTGTTATTTGAAATTCAGTTTAGTTCTGTTGTTAGTTGTTAGTATTTTGTTAAATGTATTGTAATTAACTCTTTCTCAGCACATTTTATATGTATTATAAGTTATTTAATGGTTTAAGTCTTATAGCTTTTCATATTATCACCTAGAATATTTCAGAATGAAGTTTCAAAATCAGAACCTTCAATAGGTAAGTCTTTTCTTTATGTATTTAATGTTTTCTTTTACACTTTATTTTTCAGTTCTTCATGCTAAATCTTTTAAAAATTTAAGTTTGAGGGGGGGGGGGAAGAAAAATTCCATTTTTAAGAAAGCAACTTAATTTTATTTGTCCTCAGTTAGCTATATTTTCAAAATTTTTAAATTTAACATGACCTTTGGTATGAGGGGATAACTTTAGATAATTATATTTATGTTTCTAAATATATGGTAAATTTAGGTAAAAATTTTCAATAATAAAGGTTAATTTTAGAGAGTAAGTTATTTGGTATAAGAGAACAAGACTATGTTTTTCTATTTTAAGTAAAGAAATTTGTATTTTTGAAGTATTAAAAATTTTAAAGATTCATGTAAGAAGAAAAGAATTAAACTTAATGAAATCTTTAAGCTAATATAAATTTGTTAAGTGAAGAAATGTGAAAAGTTTGACTTTAAGAAGAGAATAGTGAAATTCAAAATCATTAAAGGCTATCTAGATATAGTAATCCTCACATAAAAAAAAGAGAGTAAAGAAAAAAGAAAGAAAAGAGAAAAGATTGAAACGGATCCTGAAAAGAAAATAAAAGAAAAAGATAATATAGGGAGAAGGTTGAAGAGATGCCTAATTAAAAGTTGGTTTCACTTGAATAAACTTATAGAACAAGGCTTAGCTACATTTTCTAAACTTATATTTGATTATTAACTTGTTTAGTAGTAAAGTTTCATGAAGTTCTTTTTCATATGAATACTCTAAGTGACTTTAATATAACAATTTGCAATTTTTTTCTTGAAAAGAATAGAGAATAAGAAATCTTAAACTTGATTGCTGAATATTCTTATAACTTTGGCATTAACTGGAGTTGTTCTGAATTTTTCTTAAGTTAAGCTATTGTAGTTAGTGGACTAAAATATAGAAATCTAGAAGTTAAATTCTTTACCATAAGTCATACTTTTAATAGTATAAGGAGTTACCTTGAGGACAAGTAACATGTAAGTTTGGGGGATTTTGATACACTAAAAATATATGCATTTTTAGACCCATATTTTATACCATTAAGTTTGGGGGATTTTGATACACCAAAAATATATGCATTTTTAGACCAATATTTTATACTCATTTTTTGTGATATTGCACTTTAATGAAAGATATTTTTAATTTTTTCTTGCAAGTTGTTGAATTTTTGGACTTGGAGCAAAAAGGATGAAATTTAGAGCAAAAATGGAGAAGTTAAAATTTTGTTTAGTGTTGATGGCACCATTTGACAGAGAGGAAAAAATTAAATTACGAACCAGTTCAGACCCCGTTTCTAGAAGATTCGACCAATTTGGACACTTTTTGAAGAGTTTTTGGATGCACCTTTTGGAGAACCGACTCTATGATTTATTTGGGGCTGAAATTGATCAAAAAATGAGCTCCTTTTCGCCTTTTCTCACCACCATTCATTCTCTTACATACCATACACTTTTTCATCCTCATTCCACCACCATTTTGGAGTCTATTAGTGATTTTTCTTAAGAATTTAGAGTTTTTGTGTTGAGATTAAGTGTGGATTCTTCTCTAAAAGTGTTGGAGAAGGAGAAAAGTGAGAGATTTCTTCTTCCTACATTTCCTAGGAAAGGCTACAAGGAATTTGCTTTGAGAAAGTGATCCAGAGAAGTGTTGTTTGTTTATTATAGTTGTATGAACTTTCTTTTATATATGAAATTTGTGTTTTGTTATATTTTTCTCATTAAGTCTGAGTAGTTTCTTTTATCTTTCTCTCTACTTTGATATATGGTGAAATGAAGAGATAATATGGATGTGCCAATGTTAAAATATAAAATTAATTGTGATGATTTTTCAACTCCGAACTTAATTTACTTTTTGATTTGACCAATTGAATTGTTAAAACTTATTGTAAAACATATGATCTAGGAAATGGAGTATGAGTTCTATAACATAGTGAGGATGACATGTGATTCCATGAAGAGGGATTTCGTTAATGGAATTAAGTGCAAATAAATAGGGAAATATATATTATTGGGTGTAGAATTGGAGATTTTAGGGTGACAGACTAAAATCCCCAATTTGGTCTTAGTTTTTAAGAACTAAAGCTAGAGTTAGCCTTCAGGTGAAGAGAAGCGGGAGCCCGTATCCTACTAGCCTAACCATAGATTTAGGGACTAAACCTGGGATTAGCCAATGATTTTCTATAACACTGTATCGGGGTAGAGAATTAAAGCTGCTCATATTTGGCACAATACATATTAAAATCATTTATCTCATCTCATTTTACCTAAAATCTCATTGTAGTTAGAAAGATGTTTTTTTCACATAAGAAATTTTCATCACATAAACATAGTTTAATAGTTTTAGTAGTTACTGTTTAAACTTTGCATTTTAGTTTTGTTAGAAGTTAAATAATTTAGTTTTGTTAGCATCTTACATATTCGAAATTAGTGACAATAATTTTGTTTGATTTCTGTGAATTTCTTAGTTAATTTATCATTTCAAATTTAANAATTAATTTTGTAGATTAAGATATTTAGTATAAAAGAATAAGACTATAGTTAACTATTTAAAGTAAAAGAAATTATATTTTGAAGTGTTAAAAATCTTGGAAATTCATTTGAGAAGAAAAGATTGAGGCTCAATGATGTAAAAGCTATGAAACACTTATATAGTAAAGGAATGCTTTGAGTTTCAAATTTAGGGAAAGAAATGTGATGTTCAAAATCATTGAAGGCTATCCAGATATAGTAATCCTCAATTAAAAAAGAAAAAGAAAGGATTGACAACAATCCCTGAAAAGAAAAGAAAAAAAAGTATAAAAGTGAGGAGAAGCTTGAGGTGATGCCTAATCAAAAATTGGCTTCACTTGGACCTACCTAAAGGGAAAATCTAAATACATTCCTGAACTTANTTTTTTAAAATTTAGTACAAGGTTGCGACTGATTTCTGGTGAAATTTTCAGAAGTCAATTAATGTCAGATGAGATCAGACGCAAATGTAGTTGTTAATACATGACTGTTCAATTCTACCACAAGTAGCATTATGGTAAATATTATCGTTTTTCTTAAGTTGCAGCTTTAGCTAATTAAACCAAATTGAGTTGGCAAGTTACTTTTCACATAATGCTACTTTTCTAATTTTAAATTTAAAGTACACGACTGAACCTCCATCTCAAAGTAGGCCATAAATTGGCTNTGCCTCATGACACATTGGAGGTTCAATCTTGCACATTGGAGGTTCAATCGTGCCTCATTACACATTAAACATTAGTTGGGTGATGATATGTTTACTGTTACTCGAAAAAAGGACGAGGGACCTATCTAGATATCTATCTTATTTATGTATGTATGGGTGAAGTTTTCTAGGACATGGGCTAGGGAGATGACTCAACAAAACTAGAGATATGAGTGTAGGGGCATGGGTGCCTCATTACACATTGGAGGTTCAATCTTGCACATAGAGTACCAGAGGAAGTTGGTAAGATCCAGTAAATAGTCACTAATACATTTATAAACTATCTAATACTTATTCTATTTACTTGTTAACAGAAATAAGATCTTGGACGAACCCACCGCTATCGAGTTACCTGTACGGATGCATCGATGCCGAGGTATGCAAAATTGAGTCTATGACAAATCTCGTTGTGTCAATGTAAGTAAAATAGTATTTATTTCTATAATTTACTTATAATCTTAATGTAAATTGTTAATTATTCTTTGGTTTTACTTCTATGGAAGGACTAAGAAAGGTTGAGGGAGACCCAGAGTAAGAGTCCAATAGGTCTTGGCAGTAGTAATGGTCAGTCATCGCCTGACCAACTGACTTCTTACCAAGTGTATGAATGCATTAGCTGAGGAGCTATAGGAGAAACACAATGTTGATTTTCTGTGCCAGGGATGAGAGATTCAAGAGTCCGAATGCCACCATTGCATAGCTGCAGCATGAAGTATAGTGTCGTGGCAAGGGACCTCTTAGTAATGTGTCAGAGGAGGAGGTGAAAGAGGAAGAGGAGGACAATGATGAAGCTCTGTAGAGGTTTTATTTATTGTTTTTTATTTTATATTTGGATGTGACATTTTATGTATATTTATTTCTCAAATATTTTGGGTATTTATGTATTGTATGATTTATTAAATTTTCTGAGTTATGTATGATGACTTCATTTGTTATCAATTTCCTTATAAGTTTTTTAAATCTGTAATGAGATATAGTTCTTGTTGGTGTTGAATGTTATGATCTCTGCTTGCAGGTGTAAAAATTTTGATTGGTTTTCCTTATTTTTTAAAATTTAGTACAAGGTTGCGACTGATTTCTGGTGAAATTTTCAGAAGTCAATTAATGTCAGATGAAATAAGACGCAAATGTAGCTGTTAATACATGACTGTTCAATTCTACCACAAGTTATATTACGACTAAAAAAGCTGTGTAAATCCGACGCACTTTTGTGACAGAAAAAATTAGACACGTGTTCAGTTGTTAATAATTTGTCTGATCTTTTCGTACAAAAATAATCAGATAGAAAACCGCTGCAAATGTTGCCAGTGAAATTATTTGACACAAATTCCTTTGCGACAGAGGTTTTAGCGCCAAATTATTTTCGGTCGAATTTCAGCCAGTAATAATTGTTATTGGCAGAAACTCATGCCTAGTGCTCCTTATTTGTTATTTGAACCAATCGGCATTGAGTCAATTCTAATGCATGTCATACAATCAAATTCTTTTATGTAGGTGAGTTATGGTAAATATTATCGTTTTTCTTAAGTTGCAGCTTTAGCTAATTAGACCAAATTGAGTTGGCATGTTACTTTTCACATAATGCTACTTTTCTAATTTTAAATTTAAAGTACATGACTGAACCTCCATCTCAAAGTAGGCCATAAATTGGCTTTTTACTTATTTAATTAGAATTTACATACATACCAAAATAAATTTTATGTATTTATATATCTAATTGCTAGATTTAATATTTATTTATATTAAATTTTAGTCATATCAAATATATTATTAATATAATATTTTAAAAGTAAAGATTATTTTTTCATATATTTTAAAATATATAATGTATAACCAATAATATCTTTGATGAATTCTGACCAAGACACAAACAATGCACAAAGACATGCCCATGAGTTCGATGACTTCTTAGTCCAAGCAAAGATAAGTAAGTTGCCAAATACTAGCTACCAAGTGCAAGTCACCAAGTAAGAGTTAACTGATACAGATCACCGAGTGAACATCATCATTCATTCATCAAACCCGCGTAGTCTATCGGTGGAAGCACCCCAACATGCTTCTTGATTTTTGGAACAACTCAATAAGAAAGACTTATTCAGTTTAAAGGCCATATTGACTGGGGGGCAAACCNGTCCAAGCCAAGATAAGTGAGTTGCCAAATACTAGCTACCAAGTGCAAGTCACCAAGTAAGAGTTAACAGATACAGATCACCGAGTGAACATCATCATTCATTCATCAAACCCGTGTAATCTATCGGTGGAAGCACCCCAACATGCTTCTTGATTTTTGGAGCAACTCAATAAGAAAGACTTATTCAGTTTAAATGCCATATTGACTGGGGGGCAAACTATCTCACTAGTCGTCATAGATGCAATTTGACACATGCACAAGAGATAGAAGCAGTAATACAACATTGCCAGATGAGAAAATGCCAGAGAAAATATTAACTACGAGCCAACAACTGATGAAGACAAAAAAAAAAAAATCAAATATTCCTATTGATCTAAATATAATGATAACTTCATAATATTATATGATGTGAGAAAAACTCATTTTACAAATTGATGAGAGATTTATATAACAAGGGATGGACAATCATTCATGGGACACTGTATCTAAATTCTTCCCTAGTAAACACCAAAAACCCAGCTATTCAACTTATCCTTTCTTTTATCATTAGCCTTTTCCTTGTAGTGTGAGCCATAAACAAACTAGTATTCAACCTATAAATATTTAAAATTTGTGTAGTATGCTTATAAATCCTTCTCAGGGCGTGAAAGGTGAAACTTGGAACTTTTTTTCACATTTGTTTGAAGCTTTTATCTTTTTCAAAAGTGCTTTAACAGTTGGATCTTAGAAAAAAAAAAAATTTCCGTGACCTTTTAAAAAAGGGAAATTTACATAAGTAGTCCATAATTCTTATATATTTACATGTCTCACACCTAGACTTTCATATTTACATATAAAATATTTTGATGCTTTAAATTTATGCACAAAACTTCTTTTTTTTCTTTTTAAAATGTAATAATAATCCTAATTTTGACTTGCTAGGCAGAATTTGAATGTTTAGTGTGTGTGTATATATGATGTTTAAATATGAAATATATAAATACATCAGAATTATGTGTTATTTATGTAAATGCTCTTCACGAAAGAACAAAAATGATGGGCCCGTAGCCTGGGCACGGGAAAAAAATTACGTACGTCAATCGTACGTAGAGATGTATACGTAATAGGGTACACGGGCGTTATACGGGAGTTACATGGGAGTTACAAATATGTTATAACTTCCTTGTAACTTTCGTGTAACTCACCTGTAACCTACGCTTTTATTTTATTCATTGGGGTTACAAAATTACAGCGGGGTTACACAGGAGTTATACGGGAGGCACAACGGAATTACTCATAACGGGATTACTCCCATGTAACTCCCATGTAACCCTAAGATAAACAATTTTTTTCCCTGGGCACGAGCACTGGATGGCTAGCTTGAGCCAAACGTTGAACCTCTTGGCCAGTAATCAGAATCTCTAACTCTCGGGATACTCCCTGGCCTTTCCCCCACCCTCAGCTCCCTTATCCTTTTCCTAATCCGACCACTCTCTCTCTCTCTCTCTCTCTCTCTCTCTCTCTCCGCGTTCCAAGGAGAAGTGGAGGAGGACGAGGGCGACTGATAATCTCGTGCAATTGGGATTCAGAAGCAGGTGCGAAGCGAAGCACCAAATGGCATTCTTGTTGCCGCAGTTTAAGAGCTCTGTCGCCGCTTTAGACGCCCACTTGCGATTCTCTGACCACACTCTTCACTGTAATTCCCTCTCCTTCCTCTCCAACCTCTCAATTAAAAATTTTGTTTTCAAGGTACTTGGCTTTTCAATAGAAGGGGGAAAATCATTCCGGCATTCTCGCGTGGCAATTTCAAATGTATAAAAATTGTTCATGCAATCTGATCTGCTCTGAGGAAGGTATGCATTTGGGTTTGTTGGGAAAGATGCGAAAACCGATTCGAAAGTTCCAAAGCAAAACTTAGAACAGATGCATAAAAGACAAGAAATCACAGAAATTACAAACAACACCAAGAGAGTGTTTGACTGCCCCAAAGATTTAGGTTAAGTAAGATTTAGTAAATCCGATAAATCTTGATTTATTAGATTTTGGTGTTGTTAAATCCAGAAGTATGTTTTGTATGATTTAAGTTAAATCCACTTAAGTACGTATGATGTGTTTGACATTTTATTGCAGGACTTACCACATACTTTCTTTTGCACAAGAGAAATTTTGAAATCCAACTTCAACACGCATGAAATCCAAAAACAAAGCTGAAATATGAAATTTGAACCGCATGAATTCGATT
>JXCR01147551.1:46202-64333 GCA_002079205.1 Phalaenopsis hybrid cultivar | reverse complement strand
TGTTTTACCAAAAACTAAGAAGTCTTTAGCGTATATGAGATGGTTTATGTTTTGGAACATATAATTATTTGCTATAATGTTCTAATTGTTATATAGCAAGCATGAAAAAACATCCATAATGATGGTAAATAAACACGATTAGAGGAGGCATCTTGTATTATCTCTAAAGTGGTAGATAAAAATCATGATGGTCATTATTAATAATGATAGAAAACAACACACTTTTGTGAAGGCAATAATCCAACCAATAAATTTAGATGGAAACCAAGCTTTTCCATACTTTCATATAGAAAATCCCTTTTAAAACTATCATAGGCATTCCTCAAATCAATCCTAGCACATAAACTTTTGGAATTGTTAGTAGAATTAAAAGAGATTCATTAGCCAGAATGATATTATCAGCAAGCGTATACCATACACAAAAGCCACTTGGGCAAAATGAATAATATTTGACAAAAAATGGTTTTATTCTATCATCATGAAGTTTTGCAATAACCTTGTATATAGTGTTGCATCAAGAAATTGGGCTATAGGTATTAAGCTCTTTAGCTTGAGGACTTTTAGGGATTAAGGTTAAGGCTGTATGCTTGATTCTGTTTGGTATAAGAGAAGAGGGAAGGACTCTTATAGCATTAGTATAGTGGTTCTCAATAAGATCCCCACAATCTTTAAAATATTTTGAAGATAACTCAGTAGGGACTAGGCTTTTATCTGAGGTAATGGCAAAGCAGGCATGCTTAATTTTCTCCCCTGAAAAATAATTCGTGAGGCAAGTAGCCTCAAGAGTAGTTGAGTTCTTTTGTTGGGAGCTGTATAGAGTTAAAAATAATAGAATTGGGAAATTAAAAAGTTTAGTAAAATAACTGATAGATTTAGCTACATCTTGTTAGCAATTAAGGGAATCACAATTAGTGGATAAATATTTAAATGAAATTCCTTACTCTCCTCCATTTAACTTTTTGGTAGAGGAATTTAATTTCGTTCTCTTCCTTAGAAAGCCATGATCATTTTGCCGTTTACTTGCTCTACTTAGATTCATAGGAGAGATATTCAGTTAGTTGATTTTGAGCCTTTAGAGTAGTAGAGATAAGATTCTTTTCTAAGGGGTTCGAACCTAATTGAGAGTGAAATTGTTATAAGAAGGCTTTGATTCGTAGAAACGTAGCTAAAAGAGTTCCAATGAGATTTCTTTATAGCCATTTTGACACTTTTCAATCTATTGCATATTGCAAATAAAGGATCACCACTCACAAGTATGTGCCAAGCCTCTTCCATTATTTTCCTAAAATTAAGATTGGAACTCCAATAGTTTTAATATTGAAATATGCGTTTTGGAGAAAAATCTTTCCCCCAAAGAGATAATAAGAGGTGAGTGATTTCAAGTAAGATCTTCCATAATTTTATAGCTAGAGAATTGTTCGTGAGAAAACCTTAAATCATTCCCAAAGGCTCAAAGCTTCTAATGGGATTATGTATTTGCTTTTTAAATCAGCTGCAGGACAAACCATAATTAAAAAGCTCCAAAAGCCCAGCATTATGAATATAACTACTGAAATCCACCATTTTACTTGGGATATGCAGTAATCCTCCTACATTGTCTCTAGAATTCAATATGTATTTAAAGCTCCCACGACTATCCATGGTAGAGAACTAGAAGTTGCTAGGGTGGTGAGGCCTTGGCACAATGATTTCCTTCTAATAGCTCAATTATCTGCATAAATAAACATAATAAAAAAGTTAGTAGAAGGCGAAGAAGAAATAGAACTATTAATATAATGTGGTTGTATATCCAAAGATTTAAAATCAACAAAATCAGAATTCCAATTGACCCATATGCGCCCATTCTATAATTAATGGAAGTTATGAATTAATTGCTCATTAGGGAAAATAGAGAAGTGTCTTTTAGAAAGGGGTCAGAGAGGGAGGTGAGGCTGAGCTATGTCCAACTAACATTGCAAATCAAGTTTCTGTTCTTTAACAAACTTCTTGCTATCAGTGATTCTTATTTCACAATTAAAATCCCCGACATTCAAAATTGCTATTTTGGAAACAAGCATCAGTGAGATTTGATAATGTTTGATCACACATTGCCCTTGTGCTATCCTTTCTTTGCTTTGGAGGCCCCCGCGGGGGGAGAGGGGGTGTGGAGGTAAGACTGTGTATAGACGAGAGAGTGAGAGAGATCAGTGCTGGGAAGTGGTGAAGAGGAATAAAATGTTTGAGAGTTTACGAGGGGTTTTAGGCTCCACCGTGGGGGAGGATGAGGTAGTGACAGGGGGAGTTGTGTTTGTCTGGGGGGAGGGAGGAGGGTTTATTGGAGGGGAAGAGGAAGAGGAGTTCTTTGCTAGGAGAGGTGCATTGATGTTNGGGGGGGGGGGGGGGGGGGGGGGGGGGGGGGGGGGGGGGGGGGGGCGTGGTTTTGATGGAGCTATGCCTCAGATGATGGAGCTATGCCTCAGATGCGGGGTTTGTTTGGATTTGTCCTGTATTGGCTTCTACTTTAGAAACGAGGAAATATTGGGGGAGGGCGACGGAGGGG
This sequence comes from Phalaenopsis hybrid cultivar, assembly GCA_002079205.1. Classification (NCBI taxonomy): domain Eukaryota; kingdom Viridiplantae; phylum Streptophyta; class Magnoliopsida; order Asparagales; family Orchidaceae; genus Phalaenopsis; species Phalaenopsis hybrid cultivar. Next base: position 61,794 of record JXCR01147551.1, on the reverse strand, counting down.
GATTTAGGGTAGAAAGAATTTCATCAGCAGATGTGTTGCAATTTATATATGGATTTGGTATTCATTCAAAAATGATAGATTGAACAATATCCTTGCCATTGACAGTTAGGGTGATTGAGTTCGACATGATGGAACTCGTTTGAATTTGAACGCTAACTCTAGCAATGGTAAGCCTTGACCCTTTAGTTGTTTCGGATGTTTGACCCATGATTTTGGAGATACCACTTTTAGATAAGAGACACATTGGTAGGTTCGGGAGTTTGATTCATATAGGAATTTCTTGGAAAAATTTCTCGATTATTAATTTCGTGCACTTAGCAATTCTAAACAATTAGCTATTATTTTCATTGAACTTAAGTCTCTTCATCTTTTAAATTTTATTCTCCATTGTTATAATTTCATGTAGGATGGAATAAATCTCTGCTATGAAAATATCATGATCACTACTAGCCTTTTCTCAATTCCTAATAGCTAACACGGGGGTGGCTTTTTTATAATACTATAATCATCTTCTTGACTAATATTAAAATTTTATGACTTGATGCTCATACTTGTTGTGGCGATATTATGATTGGTTCTCTTGGTTACTCAAATTAATTTTAAATTACCTTAACATTCTTACATGACTTTTCACTTTTAAACCTCCCAAGAATTTTTTCCGAGAGTGGATCATTCATTCATCTTTTCATGTTCAGTAAAACCATATGATCCATTCATTTTACTGAATATCTTCAATTAAATAACCTAGGATGAATAATTTATCTAAAAGTTATCCTTTTTTATAAAACGAAAGTGATTTTCAGCTATGATGGAATCTTCCGTAGTCTTTGTTTTTATTATCTCCCATGATTTCATTGTATTTTCACAAGCTTGAGTCCCGCATGGTTACTAAATTTGAATTGATACTAAAGAGAATTTTCTCCAACCATTGGATGTCCACTTGTGAAAAATATCCTCATTTAGGTGTGAGTGGATTAAATCGTTCTATCTGAAATGAATTTTTCTTTTGCTTGAATTTGTTACTCATGTATCTTATAGCATTCTTTTAATTTTTAATCTTTCACAGCTTCCTTTTTGTGAACGTCCAAAGGACTTATGCTAGGGAAATGACATCTGAGAGGGACGTGTTTAGCATATCAGGACCTATTCACCTGAGCTCTTGTTTAAACTGGTATGTGCTTCGACATGTGCTCTGCCATTAGTGCTTTGAGTTTATGTTTCANTTTTCTCTTGCTTGAATTTGTTACTCATGTATCTTATAGCATTCTTTTAATTTTTTATCTTTCACAGCTTCCTTTTTGTGAACGTCCAAAGGACTTCTGCTAGGGAAATGACATCTGAGAGGGACGTGTTTAGCATATCAGGACCTATTCACCTGAGCTCTTCTTTAAACTGGTATGTGCTTCGACACTTGCTCTGCCATTAGTGCTTTGAGTTTATGTTTCACACTACTTGAAATCGAACAGTTGATAACCGGCACCCATCCATTTCTCTTCATGAATATTGATGGCTGAATTATCGTCAGTTTAGCNGAACAGTTGATAATCGGCACCCATCCATTTCTCTTCATGAATATTGATGGCTGAATTATCGTCAGTTTAGTATTTGTATTCTTTTCAACTCTTGTGTTGTGTTATTGTACCATATTGTAAAGCAGATGATTGTCTGGTAAAATTATTATAAAATTTTGTTTTAAAATTTGATAAGCTTTGTGGCTTGGCAGAAGCTTTTTGATGCACTGAAACAAATTGATTGAATGACTAAAACATGCATCATTTGAATTTCATGCAATTATATTAAGTATGTTTTATTAATACGATCTTATTTAATACATAAATTCTTAAAACTATTATTAAATAATTTAATTTGATAAAAAACAAAATTCATCAAGAGTATTTATGGGATGCTCACTAAACTACATTCCAAGAAAACTAATTTTTAGCTTTCATTGATCTTGTCTTATTCATATTTGTTTTTCCAAACACTCAAAAATCTTCAAGGAAGCATGAGCAGACAGCACAAAGTTATGCCAACCAGATTTTCTTGTTAGATTTGTTGCACACTAAATGCTTATCTGCCATGGATTCCTCAAAAACATTCTTTGATCTCTTAAATTTGGCTGTCTAACTCGGATAGAACGAAAAGAAAGAAATCTTCTTCTGGGAGAATGATTTACATGAGTAGATTTTAATTCCTGATTTACCAAGCGTAATAGCTGGTTGGCTACAACGTATTTTATTTATAGCTTTGTTCTCTAATTACATTTTACTCGATCATGACTATTTGATGCTGTTGATTTTGAATTTTCAATCATATATATTTATAGGAAAAGTAAAACTATTATCACATGAAATAAAATCAGTGCTTTTTTTTGTTCTTAAATATGAGACATTGTGATGCAAGGGGACGTGGAAGCATTGTCAGTTGATACTTGTTTTCACATTCTGGAAGCGAAAACATCAGTGCTTATATATCTCTTTGATCTCAACTTTCAACTACTGTACCACCCAAAACCGGCTTGCAGACACATAAATCTTGTTTTTGTGAGTATCTAGCGGGGAAACTCATCACTATAGTCTAAATTGCTAGATGTTGCTTTAATACCTGATCACATCTCCCACATGGCAAATCATAAGAGAAGAACATATCACAATCATAAGACCGTTTAGTTTCAATTTAGAAACACATACTTGCATGCTAAAATGAGCATGCCTTGACCAGCTAGGTAGATAGAGATCTACAAATGCTTTGAACATCTTCCTTTTTGTCTTGTTTTGTAGACTAGCCTTTTTTTCTTAAACATATTCATTGTTAACCTCTTAGCGCGAAGGTTTTTTGTTAGGTTAACTCAAACTGTACTTCTCTTAATTTGAATTCTCCAACTCTTTCCTGATTCAATTGACCATATTAGGATGTCTAAGGCTCTTGTTTGGTTTGAAGGAATTATGCGAAAAAATATGAAATGTAAATAGTAATGACAATGATCAAGGATTTGAATTGAATTTTGTTTTAGCCCTCTAGTTTTTCTGAGGAGATGATCTTGTTAAAATGTATTTTCTTTTTATTGTTCGGTTAAAAGGGAAAATAAGTTTTTACTCTTTTTCAATTTTTATTTTTTAGGTGAGAACTAGCGTATCAGTCATAACTACCTGATAATTTTTTTCTTCTCGCTTTTTTTCATTAGAGTTTCAAATGAACTATATTTGTAAAAATGTTCTTATTCATATTTCTTAGGTAAGCATTCTTATCTATTTATTACATTGAAATCAACCATCCAATATGCAGATGTAAAGTAAAATGCATTTGCATTCCTCTCTCTTTAAACCAAACAGATCTTTAATGTATTTCGTCCAACTACCTAATATGGTCCTTGATAGTTTTCGGGGGAATAGTGGAAATACTACTGAATGTTCAAGCAAAATATTGATGCATTTTGTTAGAAGCCTTGACAAATCAGTAGAAAAGAATATTATTATAGGTGTGCTCAGCACAGTGTTTTCTTCAAATCACTGAATTGCTCATCTTTAGCAGCCTATTTGTATATATTGATTTGTTGGTGCCCAGAATGTGATCTATTTTATCTTTTGCATTAAATAGGAAATGCGCGCATCATCGAAGATCTGTTGCTGCCTGTTTGGTTCAGAGTGTATATATCCTCGAGCGTGACAGGCAAGAACTTCGCGAGGGGCCAGAAGCACTTGCACCTGCTTGGTGGGAATCCTTCCATTTTGAACTGAGTCGCAAGCTTGTTGATGATGCTGATTTTTCCATCTTTGGTGCTATTTTTGAATATAAGCCTCCAACTTACATTGCTACTATTGCCAATGCTCCAAGGTTTGTCATAGCCTTCCGTGGCACAATCATTAAGGCAGAGTCAGTAAACCGGGATCTCGCGCTAGATTTGCATCTGATGAAAAATTCCCTCCATCAGACGACACGATTCGAACTCGCAATGCAAGCTGTTCACAACATCGTTGCAGCTGCTGGAAGCTCAAATATCTGGCTTGCCGGTCATTCTTTAGGGTCGGCTGTGGCTTCTCTTGCCGCAAGGAACATGGCGAGGACCGGCACCCTTCTCGAGGCATATCTCTTCAACCCACCATTCTTCTCAGCTCCAATCGGGAAGATCAAAGATCAGAGGGTAAAGCATGGAATTCGACTTGCAAACAGCTTGGTCACTGCTGGTTTAAGTTTTGTTCTTAAAAGCCGACAAGAGGAGTCTTCATTAGAAGTTCCCTTCGTCGCTTTGTCCTCATGGGTGCCAAATCTATTTGTTAATCCAAGTGATCATATCTGTTCGGAGTATATTGGGTATTTTGAACATCGTAGAAATATGGAGGATTTGGGAGTTGGAATCATTGAGAAGTTGGCAACCCAGAATTCATTGGGGGATATATTCCTTAGAGCAATTGGGAAGGAGTCTGATCCGCTGCACCTTCTGCCATCAGCAAAGTTAACGGTCAATTTAAGCCCCTCTCCAGACTTCAAATGGGCGCATGGTATTCATCAGTGGTGGAGGCCTGATTTACATCTACAAACAAGGACATATATCTATAGTTGATATCTGCCTCAGAAGCTTATACTGTTGCTTCGTTTTTGGGGTTGGAGCAGGAATCAAACATAATTGTCTGATGTTGAGGTATATTCTTTAGAACTCACTGGTGATTTTGAAATTTTAGTGTTGGATTCATGACTTTTAGTTTTTTGTGCAGCTGAAGTTGTGGCATTAGCTACATTGTCTACTCTGTACCGGGAAAGACATTGGGTCATTTTTTCTCTATTATTTGATATTATTTTTGCTTATTTGGTTTCTTTTGTTTTTATATTGTATTTATATTTATTGTGAGTTTAAGAGGAGTTAAGGTATCGGCTAATGCTGATTTGGCTATTTCAAACATATTACGCTCCAACTTTCTCCATTAATGGTTTGTTAGGTCACCTGTAGTGTTTGGGAGCATTCTGAAGGGCATGTAAAGCGATCTCATTGTTTACCAAAAGGTTAAATAGTGTATATTAAGATGAACAACTTAAATAATGCATATATATGCATTGCTAGGTTATTTTCCCAGCTTGATTTTTATATGGGTATACTTGACTTTAAAGCTTTCTAAAATTTTCTGAAAAACCTGGATTCAACGGATTTCCAAGATTGTCTGTTTGCTGTTTTCATTGCATTACTTGGTTTTGAATTCTTGTTAATTATTTTTAGTGGTGATGTGCCATCAACAAATTTTTATCATCAAGCAAAACTCTCCATGCACTTTGAACAACATATTTTCCAAATTTTATTTCATGATCATCCAAGCCCTGGGTTTAAAAAGTTTATTCAAGTTGAGCATCTCACCACCATGAACTCAATGATGCTTGAAGTAATCAGAGATGTCTAGTTGGAGAACACTCCTTAAGTGTAATTGAAATAAGTCAGGCTTAAACACATGAAATGTAGTAAATAATATTGATGTGTTAATTGAAATTTGCACTTACAGTCAAGCCGAGCGGTTCGTCGAGAGGAATCTAATGAGTCTAAGGTCATTTAATTCTAAGGTTGATAAGATATTTAAATATTAAAAAAAATTATATATAATTAAAGAAATTAATGTGGACCGTCCGATTGACTGTTCAGAAATATTTTTTAAATTTATTAAAATATTATTCTAAAAAATTATAAATAGATACACATTATTCACTCAAAAGGAGTAGAAAAAATAAGGACATGACTACAAAAACTTAACCCTTGAAGTCATAACGTTTGTTGTCAATCGCCAGAGTTCACTCTCGATTATTAGAGTTTGTTGCCTGCCATCAAAGTTCATCGTTAGTTATCGTCATTAATTGGTAAAACTATGACTTTTATAGCTAATTATTATTATTGTAGTAAAAATTATAGTTCTTATGGTCCGATTATGACTTTTTTTTTGTCAAATTACAATTATAAAATTGTGATTGTTAGTTTTATAATCTCATNCATATATATATATATATAAATTAAATGTCTTTTCGAAGCGGGTGACGGGATTTTGATTCCGGTGGCCGACAGTTTCCAAGGGTAACTCCACAACCAAAAAACAAAATTAGTGTCAACACAATGATCATGTCCACTAATCGCATCCCATCGAGACAAACTCAAGTGTGTTATGCATAGGTATAAGTAGAGATTGTGTTTGTCGCTTGACAATAAATAATTTTTTAGTGATGATTGTGTATACTACTAGCTTTCGATAAAAAACTACATCACTGAAATACTATGTTTGTCACTTTCTCTCAATGGGACTTTATAGTGAGGATCATTTCCACTACTCTTTTCCCATATTTATACTGCCTCATAAACATGTCTTCCAAGGATATAAGTATATATTATATCTAACACTTTCCCTCAAGTGGACTTTCTAGTGAGAANTATATATATATATATATATATATATATATATATATATATGTGTGTGTGTGTGTGTGTGTGTGTAAATTAAATGTCTTTTTGAAGCGGGCGACAGAATTTCGATTCGGGTAACTCTACAACCAAAAAACAAAATTAGTGTCGACATAATGATCATGTCCACTACTCGCGTCCCATCGAGACAAACTCAAGTGTGTTATGCATAGGTATAAGTAAAGATTGTGTCTGTCACTTGAAAATAAGTAATTTTTTAGTGATGATCGCGTATACTACTAGCTTTTGATAAAAACTACATCACTGAAATACTATGTTTGTCAGTTGCTCTCAATGGGCCTTTATAGTGAGGATCATTTCCACTATTCTTTTCCCATTTATATTGCCTCATAAACATGTCTTCCAAGGATATAAGTATATATTATGTCTAACACTTTCCCTCAAGTGGACTTTCTTGTAAGGATCGTGTCCATTTTTAGCTTACCATTGAGACTATCTCATGATTGTGACTTCTAGGGGGATACGTGGAGATCTTATCTACTACTTACTTCCAAGGAGTCCTTCTAATGAGGACTCTATCCACTCAACACTAACTTCTCATCGAGGCTTCTTTAAGGGCATGCTTTCCAAAAGTATTGTTATAAATAATATTATTTATAAAATATTTATTGATGAGATTATAGCTCATCATGAATTACATTATGAGGTTGACTCAAATTTCCCATAAGTGTTGGAGATTTGCAATTTAGTTTGGCTATATGAGATGAATGTGTAGAGCTATCAGTGTTTAGAATATCAAAATACTAGAATGGTTAAGGAAGCTACAGTTTGATTAGGGGGTGAGTGTTCGCTAACCAGACATCAGTAATTGGTGATTGATTATGGGGTTGATAAATCCCACTCATTTATGCTAGTATTGGTTGTCGAGCTGCACATAAAAGGTGAATAAAATCATTTTATGATTATTTCATTTTATGTATGCAATATTCTAAGGTAAATGAAGAGGCACTTTCAACATCAAGGTAATGAAATTCTAGAAAAGTTATATTTTATTCTCATAAATGACACCAAACTATTGCATACTAGAAATTTCTCTATGATAGAAAATTTTTTTGACTTTGCTTGGTATAATTTTTCAAAGCGCACAAATAAAATCATAGGATACAACTAGAAATCTTACGTAAAAATAATCTAGAAAGAGAAAAAAACAACTGATCTAATCTTGTAAAGTATTCTACTAAAATATTCAAAGTACACAGGTCAACTCTTCTCCTAAATCAAGACATATGGGATTTGCAAAAAGTGATAATCATAAGACAAGAACGGTGGGTAATGATTATAATAACAATAGTTGGCTACAAAATTCATGGTTAACTGTAGTAATTACTAGTGGTGGTCAATAACAATTTTTGGTGGTCAGCAACTAACTCTAATGGCTAACACTTTTTAAGGCTTATAACCTTCTAAGTTTAGTGTACATACTTTCTGAGGCATATACCTTCTAAATTTTTTTAAATATACCTACACCTTCTGATGCTAAGAGTCATTTAAAATTTTCTTAAAGTACCTATATCTTTTAAGGCTTATAGCCTTTTGAGATTATTTTAATGTGCGTGTAACATTTGAGTCTTATAAACTTATGAGGCTTTTTGAGTGTATTTGAGCATTCTAAGGGTTATAACCTTCTATGATTTTTTTAATGTTCATATAATCTCTGAGTTTTTTTTTTTGAGTTTACATTTACTTTTTGAGGATTATAATCTTATGAGATTTTTCTAGTGTATTTATATCATCTGAAACTTATAAAACATTATAAATTTTTTCAAGTATTCTTGTATCTTCTCAGGCTTATGGTCTTTTGATGTTTTTTGAGTTGAGATTATGTCAACTACTAGCTTCATATCGAGACTACCTCATTGGTGTGTCTTTAGGGCTACGAGTAAAGATATTCTTTTCCACTTTTTGTCAAATGATATTTCTAATGAGGATCATGTCAACTATTAGTTTTCCATCGAGATTACCTCATGGGCATACCTTTTATAGGTACGAGTGGAGATAGTGTTCATCACTTGCCCTCAAATAATCATTTTACTCAGGATCAGGCCCACTATAACTTTTCATCAAGACTACTTTATGGCATGTCTTCCATGGGTTATAAGTGGAGATTGTGTATGTCACTTATCCTTAAGAGTTATTTCTAGTCAAGATTATGTCCACTAGTAACTTTCCATTGAGACGACCTAATGGGTGTGCCTTCTAGTGGTATATTTGAAAAATGTGCCTGTCACTAACCGTCAAGGGGTCCTTCCAGAGAGGAACATATCCACTATTATCTTTCCATTGAGATTACCTTTTGGGCATGCCTTCTAAAGGTATAAGCAAAGAATGTGTTTGCCACTTGCCCTTAAGAAATCATGCTAGTGAGGATCATGTCAACTACTAGATTCCCATCAAAACTATCTCATGTGTGTCTCTTCAAAGATAACAAGTGAAGATCTTATTTGGTATATGGGTTATTCTCTTATCGAAGATTCCACATGAGCATGCCTTCCAATGATATTGTTATAAGTAATATTAAAAAATTCATTGATAATAAGAACTTATTTGGTCTAGTTCATCATGAATTACATGATTGGTTGAATTATGTTCTCTATAATTGTTGGAGGTTTGCAATTTAATTTGGCTACAAAAGATTGATGTGTAGAACTATTAATATCTACAAGATTAGTTTCTTGGGTTCGATTGATGAGGAATTTTAGTATGAGAAGGAGGCACTTAAAGTGCATTGGAGTGACAATGCGGTGTTGGTGTGGTTCCATACCACAATTTTTTCATTTCGGCAAAAATTGTGGTTTGTCAGCATTTTCAAAAAATTGCAGCCGAAAGTTGTGTTTTCTCACTAGATCTGGCTAGCTAGGGTGGCTACTAGAATGCTACGGTCTTACTATAAAAAAAAAAGTTGGTAATAGCCACTGCAGGTTTTTAAACAGCATCCTCTTCAGCAGCTTCATAGCTAATTCTTCAAGCAGCAGCAACTGTTCCAAACAGACTCTTAATGAGTGGTCTTCAACTGGCCATCCTTAATTGGTGGTTGGTTTGGAGGTAAAAATATATCACCCATTTGTACTAATCTTGGTTGTCGATTTTCACGTAAAAGTTGAAGAAACTTATTTTGCGATACGTCCATTTTACGTTGTTGTCCTCCAAGGTCAATGAAGAGGCACTTTCGACAACAAAGACTCATTAGATTTTGTTCTCACAAATAACACCAAACTGTTGCATACTAAATATTCTTAACTACAAAAAAAATCTTTTACCTTAGCATAGTATAATTTTTTAGAAGAGATAAAACTATAAGAGACAACATGATCTTTTACATGAAAACCTTGGAAAGAAAAGAATTACAAGTCTAGCTTAGTCAAAATAACCCACTAAAAAATTGGAAGGGCGGATGTCCACTCTTCTTTGAACTAGAAAAAAATGAGATTATAAAACTAACAATCACAATTTTATAATTGTAATTTGACAAAAAAAAAGTCATAACTGGACTACAAGAACTATAGTTTTTACTACAATAATAATAATTAGCTATAAAAGTCATAGTTTTACCAATTAATGACGATAACTAATGATGAGCTTTGATGGCAGGCAACAAACTCTGATAATCGAGAGTGAACTCTGGTGATTGACAACAACCATTAGGACTTCAAGAGTTGAGCTTTTGTAGACATGTCCTTATTTTTTCTACTCCTTTTGAGTGAATAAATGTGTATCCATTTATAATTTTTTAGAATAATATTTTAATAAATTTAAAAAATATTTCTGAACAGTCAATCGGACGGTCCACATTAATTTCTTTAATTATATATAACTTTTTTTAATATTTAAATATCTTATCGACCTCAGAATTAAATGACCTTAGACTAATTAGATTCCTCTCGACGAGCCGCTCGGCTTGACTGCAAGTGTCAAACTTTGAGATTGTTTAACCTTTCAATTAACACATCAATATTATTTACTACATTTCATGTGTTTAAGCCTGACTTATTTTAATTACACTTAAGGAGTGCTCTCGAACTAGACATCTCTGATTACTTCAAGCATCATTGAGTTCATCGTGGTGAGATGCTTAACTTGAATAAACTTTTTAAAACTGGGGCTTGGATGATCATGAAATACAATTTGGAAAATATGTTGTTCAAAATGCATGGAGAGTTTTGCTTGATGATAACCACTAAAAATTATTAATAAGAATTCAAAACCAAGTAATGCAATGAGAACAGCAAACAAACAATCTTGGAAATCGGTTGAATCCAGATTTTTCAGAAAATTTTAGAAAGCTTTAAAGCCAAGTATCCCCATATAAAAATCAAACTAGGAAAATAACCTAGCAATGCATATATATACATTATTTAAGTTGTTCATCTTAATATACACTATTTAACCTCTTGGTAAACAATGAGATTGCTTTACATGCCATTCAGAATGCTCCTAAACACTACAGGTGACCTAACAAACCATTAATGGAGAAAGTTGAAGAGTCTAATACGTTTGAAATAGCCAAATCAGCATTAGCCGGTACCTTAACTCCTCTTAAACTCACAATAAATATAAATACAATATAAAAACAAAGGAAACCAAATAGGCAAAAATAATATCAAATAATAAGGAAAAAATGACCCAATGTCTTTCCCGATACAGAGTAGACAATGTAGCTAATGCCACAACTTCAGCTGCACAAAAAACTAGAAGTCATGAANGACTCCAAAGTAGACCTCCATAATTCAAGTTTTTCCTGGGCTTTTTCTCTCGTTTTATCCACCAGAAGAATATCATCAGCAAAAAGCATACACCAAGGTACATCCTCCTATAGATTTCCAGTAAGACCATCCATAACTAAAGCAAAAATCAGAAGGTGTAGGTATATTTAAAAAAAATTAGAAGGTATATGCCTCAGAAAATATATGTACACTAAACTCAGAAGTACTTTAAGAAAATCTTAAATGACTCTTAGCATCAGAAAGTGTAGGTATATTTAAAAAAATTTAGAAGGTATATGCCTCAGAAAGTATATGTACACTAAACTCAGAAGGTTATAAGCCTTAAAAAGTGTTAGCCATTAGAGTTAGTTGCTGACCACCAAAAATTATTATTGACCACCACTAGTAATTACTACAGTAAACCATGAATTTTGTAGCCAATTATTGCTATTATAATCATTACCCACCGTTCTTGTCTTATGATTATCAATTTTTGCAAATCTCATATGTCTTAATTTAGGAGAAGAGTTGACCTGTGTACTTTGAATTTTCTAGTAGAATACTTTACAAGCTTAGATCAGTGGTTTTTTTCTCTTTCTAGATTATTTTTACGTAAGAGATATAGTTGTATCCTATGATTTTATTTGTGCACTTTGAAAAATTATACCAAGCAAAGTCATAAAAATTTTCTATTATAGAGAAATTTCTAGTATGCAACAGTTTGGTGTCATTTATGAGAATAAAATATCACTTTTCTAGAATTTCATTACCTTGATGTTGAAAGTGGCTCTTCATTTACCTTAGAATATTGCATACATAAAATGAAATAATCATAAAATGATTTTATTCACCTTTTATGTGCAGCTCGACAACCAGTACTAGCATATATGAGTGGGATTTATCAACCCCATAATCAATCACCAATTACTGATGTCTGGTTAGAGAACACTCACCCCTTAATCAAACTGAAGCTCCCTTAACCATTCTAGTATTTTGATATTATAAACACTGATAGCTCTACACATTCATCTCATATAGCCAAACTAAATTGAAAATCTCCAACACTTATGGGAAACTTGAGTCAACCTCATCATGTAATTCATGATGAGCTACAATCTCATCAATAAATATTTTATAAGNATGTTCCTTGCGGCAAGAGAAGCCACAGCCGACCCTAAAGAATGACCGGCAAGCCAGATATTTGAGCTTCCAACAGCTGCAACCATGTTGTGAACAGCTTGCATTGCGAGTTCAAATCGTGTGGTCTGATGGAGGGAATTTTTCATCAGATGCAAATCTAGCGCAAGATCCCGGTTTACTGACTCTACCTTAATGATTGTGCCACGGAAGGCTATGACAAACCTTGGAGCATTGGCAATAGTAGGAATGTAAGTTGGAGGCTTATATTCAAAAATAGCACCAAAGATGGAAAAATCAGCATCATCAACAAGCTTGCGACTCAGTTCAAAATGGAAGGATTCCCACCAAGCAGGTGCAAGAGCTTCTGGCCCCTCGCGAAGTTCTTGCCTGTCACGCTCTAGGATATATACACACTGAACCAAACAGGCAGCAACAGATCTTCGATGATGCGCGCAATTCCTATTTAATGCAAAAGATAAAATATATCACATTCTGGGCACCAACAAATCAATATTTACAAATAGGCTGCTAAAGATGAGCAATTCAGTGATTTGAAGAAAACACAGTGCTGAGCACACCTATAATAATATTCTTTTCTACTAATTTGTCAAGGCTTCTAACAAAATGCATCAATATTTTGCTTGAACCTTCAGTATTTCCACTATTCCCCCGAAAACTATCAAGGACCATATTAGGTAGTTGGACGAAATACATTAAGGATCTGTTTGGTTTAAAGAGAGAGGAATGCAAATGCATTTCACTTTACATCTGCATATTGGATGGTTGATTTCAATGTAATAAATAGCTAAGAATGCTTACCTAAGAAATATGAATAAGTACATTTTTACAAATATAGTTCATTTCACACTCTAATGAAAAAAAGCGAGAAGAAAAAAATTATAAGGTAGTTATGACTGATACGCCCGTTCTCACCTAAAAAATAAAAATTGAAAAAGAGAAAAAAAAACTTATTTTCTCTTTTAACCGGCCAATAAAAAGAAAATACATTTTAACAAGATCATCTCCTCAGCAAAACTAGCAGGCTAAAACAAAATTCAATTCAAATCCTTGATCATTGTAATTACTATTTACATTTCATATTTTTTCGCATAATTCCTTCAAACCAAACAAGAGCCTTAGACATCCTAATATGGTCAATTGAATCAGGAAAGAGTTGGAGAATTCAAATTAAGAGAAGTACAGTTTGAGTTAACCTAACAAAAAACCTTCGCGCTAAGAGGTTAACAATGAATATATTAAAGAAAAAAAGGCTAGTCTACAAAACAAGACAAAAAGGAAGATGTTCAAAGCATTTGTAGACCTCTATCTACCTAGCTGGTCAAGGCATGCTCATTTTAGAATGCAAGTATGAAACTAAACGGTCTTATGATTGTGATAAGTTCTTCTCTTATGATTTGCCATGTGAGAGATGTGATCAGGTATCAAAGCACCATCTAGCAATTTAGACTATAGTGATGAATTTCCCTGCTAGATACTTACAAGAACAAGATTTATGTGTCTGCAAGCCGGTTTTGGGTGGTACGATAGTTGAAAGTTCAGATGAAAGAGATATATAAGCATGGATGTTTTCGCTTCCAGAATGTGAAAACAAGTATCAACTGACAATGCTTCCACGTCCCCTTGCATCACAATGTCTCATATTTAAGAACAAAAAAAAGCAATTATTTTATTTCATGTGATAATAGTTTTACTTTTCCTATAAATACATCTGATTGAAAATTCAAAATCAACAGCATCAAATAGTCATGCTCGAGTAAAATGTAATTAGAGAACAAAGCTATAAATAAAATACGTTGTATCCAACCAGCTACTACGCTTGGTAAATCAGGAATTAAAATCTACTCATGTAAATCATTCTCCCAGAAGAAGATTTCTTTCTTTTCGTTCTATTGTTGCTTATCCAAGTTAGACAGCCAAATTTAAGAGATCAAAGAATGTTTTTGAGGTGTCCATGGAAGATAAGCTTGATAACATTTCTAAAAAGTGTGCAACAAATCTAACAAGAAAATCTGGTCNTGAACTAGACCAAATAAGTTCTTATTATCAATGAATTTTTTAATATTACTTATAACAATATCATTGGAAGGCGTGCTCATGTGGAATCTTCAATAAGAGAATAACCCATGTACGAAATAAGATCTTCACTTATTATCTTTGAAGAGACACACATGAGATAGTTTTGATGGGAATCTAGTAGTTGACATGATTCTCACTAGCATGATTTCTTAAGGGCAAGTGGCAAACACATTCTTTGCTTATACCTTTAGAAGGCATGCTCAAAAGGTAATCTCAATGGAAAGATAGTAGTGGATATGTTCCTCTCTGGAAGGACCCTTGACGGTTAGTGACAAACACATTTTTCAATTATACCACTAGAAGGCACACCCATTAGGTCGTCTCAATGGAAATTTAGTAGTGGACATAATCTTCACTAGAAATAACTCTGGATAAGTGACATACACAGTCTCCACTTATAACCCATGGAAGACATGCCATAAAGTAGTCTTGATGAAAAGTTATAGTGGGCCTGATCCTGATTAAAATGATTATTTGAGGGCAAGTGATAAACACTATCTCCACTCATACCTATAAAAGGTATGCCCATGAGGTAGTCTCGATGGAAAACTAATAGTAGACATGATCCTCATTAGAAATATCATTTGACAGAAAGTGGCAAAGAATATCTTTACTCGTACCCCTAAAGACACACCAATGAGGTAGTCTAGATATGAAGCTAGTAGTTGACACAATCTCAACACAAAAAACATCAAAAGACCATAAGCCTGAGAAGATACTTGAATACTAAAAAAAATTTATAATATTTTATAAGTTTCAGATGATATAAATACACTGGAAAAATCTCATAAGATTTTAATCCTCAAAAAGTAAATGTAAACTGAAAAAAAACTCAGAGATTATATGAACATTAAAAAAATCATAGAAGGTTATAACCCTTAGAATGTTCAAATACACTAAAAAAGCCTCATAAGTTTATAAGACTCAAATGTTACATGCACATTAAAATAATCTCAAAAGGCTATAAGCCTTAAAAGGTATAGGTACTTTAAGAAAATCTTACATGACTCTTAGCATCAGAAGGTGTAGGTATACAACAACACCAACAACAAAGCCTTAATCCCACTACGTGGGGTCAGCTACATGAATCCTTTTTCTCCATTGCGTCCTATTTAGTGTCATATTTTCATTTAGTTCTAATAAATTAAGATCATTTTTAATACAATAAGCCCAAGTCTTCCTAGGTCTACCTCTGCCTTTCTTAACA
>JXCR01147551.1:29078-44067 GCA_002079205.1 Phalaenopsis hybrid cultivar | reverse complement strand
TTTAATTTATATATATATAAAAGTTTAGAAAAATATGAAATCAAATTGACCCCATATTTTCTCACAATTTAAATGAAAGAGCACAATACCTCAAACACTGTATCTATCCTGAATGATAAACATAAGACTTGATAATGAGACTCGATCAAATAAACTAAGAGATATATGACGCCCGTTTGGTCTGCGAAACCATTTTATTTGCCGATAATTTCTCATATTTAATACGAAGAATTAAATAGGGTTTATATTAAGCTGGATTCTGAAAAGCTTCCTATAAGGGCAAGCTTCCATAGTTAATTACATCTTAGATAACCGAAGTCACCAATGAAAACTCTCGATAAAAATTAAGAAATATTATCTTCAAAGAGATCAAAAGGATAGGACTTTTTAATGAAATCGGACAAAGAGGTGTGAAAGAGGAATGCCTCAAATTTGGAACATTTACCGTAGAGTCAAAAGGAGGAAGAATTAGGAGATGTCATATATCTAGAGGAGAACCTCGATGACTTCCCAAGCTATCCTATGATTTGACTTCAGTTTAGATGAGAAATATTTAAATGTTTTATCCTGACAATTTTATTTGTTAGAGCTTACATTCATGTGAAACGATCACACAAATAACCTGGAAGATGTGAAGACTTAGGTCGTGAAAAACGATAACCTCAGAATCCTAAAATGAGTTAGAGCTTATATTGTATAACAAAGCTATACAAAAGGCCTAAAGATAAGTGACGATTTATGTCGCATAAGCAAACAACCTTGAAATCCTATGGCTTATTATTTAATTCTAAGAAAAGATCTGCTGTTGTAGATTCTCTTATTATTGAAGATGACAATGCTGCCCACAATACTAGCTCTAAGCTCCTCTTCGTGACGAGTTTAAGTTTTATAATGCATCAAGTTATGATGTCAAATCAGATTTTTCTATGGTTATGGTTCTTTAAATATTATGAGGCATATTAAAGTTGATTAGAGTGACACCGATTAGGATCCTACGGTTCCCTCATTTCGGTTCCACTATTTTCTATCAATTCACTTAGTCTAAATGAATTTACTAAACTCAACTTAATGAGTTCCATACTTTCATTTAGACCGTGGAAAGTCTCGTTAGCAACTATAGGTTACCTCCTCCGAGAGATTTCCGATCATCAGATAAAGACGTCTTAGTTTAGTTGCAATTGTTGTTTTGTTGTGATATTTGTGATTAAATTTTGAGTTATTTTATATTTTGAATGTTGTGGCGATGAATTTTATCTTGATTGATTTTAATTTTGATTTTGTGGCTATCCTAGCAGTTTTGGTTTTCATGCAGGGTGACATCATTGTTTAACACGTAAGCTCGAGATAATAAGTACATAAATGTAAATGCATTAATTTAAAAGTGTACCTGCCAATTCTTCTTGTTCCACCACCTGAAAGGTTAGTACTTGCAAGACACGTATATAATTTTGCAAGGAATTTAAATTGCAAGAGTAGATGAAGATTTAGCTACCAAACCCCAAGTTATGATTTTATTGAGTCTCAGAAGATCTAATAGATGGCTTTAGAACAAAATATGACAAGTCCAATTTGCCCTGCAGAATATCCAATAGATTTCAAAATGCTCAAGGCATGAACTTGGACCATTTTGAAGATCTCTTGAAATATTTTGAGTTTATTTTTGGACTTATCATATTGTTCCATTAATCATCTGAGGTTGAAGTGTGACTAACCCGTTGCTCAGTGAAACTTGACAATTTAATTATCCCCAGGATAGGGTATTCGATCAATCAATTGATGTTCCCTTTAAGAGTTTATGTGAGTGAGTGCCATAAATCAAGTTTAAGTCATTTAAAGGTTGTGATGCCCACAGTTAGGGCCAGGCTTTTAGCGCTTAAAAATATTAATCACCAATCATATTATCTTTTAAATTCAACCAATTAAGTTTAGGCGTCGAGCCTAGGTCACTACTAAGCCTTTAACAATCATGAAAAGTGAAGCATTGGTTATCAAAATTCTGATTTAAGTGATGTGCATCCTTATTGAATGATCACATCATCCTCAACTTTGAGCTTAAGAAAAGTACATTATCATCTTTTCTATCTTAAGCCCATCACTTAAGAATCATTTGATCTTAATTGACTTCTACTCATGAAGAATAGGAGAGTTATGATTTTGTTGATGTTGTGCAAGGGTAGTAAGTAAGTTTCTACCTTTTAAGCCCATTGTATTTCAATCATCCAAGCATGTTTATTAAGATCAAAGTCACTCATTTTCCCCTTAGTTAACCCTAAGTTTTGATTAAGACACCAAAGTCTAAAATGACAATTTTGCCTTTGGGGCACTTCACCTCATAACTCATTAAAAACAACTCAGATGACTTTGAGGGTTTCAAGTGTCATATTCATGAGGTAATTACAATATCTAGAAGAGAATATGTGGACCTCTCAAAATTTAATTTGATTTAAATATTTATTTAAGCTTAGAAAATAAGATTCTCTAGAAATTAATTCATTTGACTTTCCAAAATAAAGTTTCTATTTATAAGAAAATTATTAGAGGTTTCCCTAACTCAGAGAAATACTTAGACAAAATTTCATGAATTTTTTGAATTAAAATATTATAATTATTTTAATGGGAGAATGAAGAAAATCCACTTTTAGACCTTTTAAAATTTATTTTTAACTTAGGAAAATTAGGAAAAAATATTTTAATGAGTCCCAAGTGATCAGAGGACAATTAGACATATTTTGAAATGTTTTGATATTTTGGGATTTTTTATTATTTTTAGGACTTGAGATAATCTTACACTTATAGATATAGTATAGTATGTAAAATTATTTTTAATGAAAATTTTTAAGTGGAGATAATAAAAGAACTAAATTTTAAATTTGGAAAATCTGCAATACATTTCTGACTTAGATAGAAGCTCAAATTTTCATCTTTCTTAACTTTAAAAATTTCTAAACTTTAAGTTGGTTTCATTTACTGAATATTTTTTCTAAATTAGATTGTTATATTTTTAAATCAAAATTTTAGTAATTCAAAAGAAACTCATATACATATCATACATATTTAATTTTTAAAGATTGAAGTGTCACTTGAGGATAAGTAATATTTTAATTTTGGGGGATTTTGATACACCTAAAATGTATAGTGTTTTTAGACACATTTTTATACATATTTTTGAGATATTGCACTTTAATGGAAGGTATTTTTGTGTTTTTCTTACTGATACAGGTAAAAAAGTTGAAAAATGCTTAAAGGAGTGAAAAATGATTAAATTTGGAGCAAAAATGTGAAAAATGTACAAAAGAGTTTTGGTGCTCCAGTTAAACAGAGAAGGCCACGCCTAAGCGCTAGAGGCCCCACACTTAAGCACTAGTGATAGTTATTGGGCGAGTAAATTCGGTTTCTGTAAATTTAGAAGAGGTTTTTGAGGCACCCATTGGCTTAATAAACAGTTATAACCACCATGGACGAAAATTATCATGAAAGGATGCATCTCTTGGCGAAATACATCGAATCTAGACATATTTTGAAGAGAAACCAATGCACCTTTTGGAAAATTATATAAGAAAGAAGATTGGGACTTTGAAAGAGGCCCTGAAAGTATTGAAAAGTATTGGAAAGTTTTGAAAGTTCTGATTTGGGGAGTTAGTTCGGAAAGATTTTTAGGCACCACTTTTACTTTTATTTTATCCTTTTTTGTTATTTTATTTTAAGTGATTGTAAAGAGAAGAGAATCAAAGGAACTTTAAGAGTTTGGTGGAGGACTTGAGATAAGTTTTTATCTTTCTTTTGTGAGACTACTTTTGGTTTTAATTGAGACTTGTCGTTAGTTTGACAATGATTTCTTCTTTTAAACTAAAGTGTGGTTTTATTTTATTCATGGATTTTGAGTAGTTTTCTTTATCTTTCTTCTTAAAATGATAAGCAATTAAGTTTTAGATGGAAGTTGTGGAAAATATTGATCTTCAATGGTGGAAGAAGTTATGATGATTTAAATCCATGCACTTCACTTCTTGATTTGGCCAATCCAGATGTTAAAATTTATTGTGAGAACATGTAAGAACCGGGATGGTGATTTGGCCAATCCAGATGTTAAAATTTGTTGTGAGAACATGTAAGAACCGGGCTGGTATTTTGATTTGACCAATCCAGATGTTAAAATTTGTTGTGAGAACATGTAAGAACCGGGCTGGTATTGACTCAGTCCACAATTGGAAAAAATCACATGAGGTTGTATGAATGAGAATGTATTTCATATGATTGAGTGCAAATAAACAGGGAAATATTCATTGAAGGGTGTAGAGTTAAAGGACCTTAAAGTGACAGGTAAAAACCCCCAACTTGGTTTATTCTTTTAGGTTCTAATAAGAGAATGTTATCCCCCAGGTGGAGGGAATCGAGGGAACTCTAGAGTGAGAGCTAGTATCTTCCCGGCCTGGCCGGTCTTCAAAATTATTCAAACTTTAAATTAGTCAATGTTCTTTATAGCATCTCTAGTAAGGGTAAATAATATTATTATTATTATTTGACACAACACAATTTGCATACTTCCACAACAAAATTCCCATACTTATTACTGATTTATAAGAAGAAGAAAGATATTTTCATATTTAGTGCTTTTCTTCTACAAAAACTCTAGTTACTTTTTTAAATTGTTATTGTTCTGNACTAAACAAGCTTGTATTTTTAAATAAAATAACTTCTCAAAACAATAATTAATTGATTTCAACAATTCTCAAGAGAATTTGGCTCAAAACATGAAATAAAAAAGGGCCATTTACATACATACCACCCAATTTCTATGCATTTACATATCTAACGAGTAACTTTACTTATTTACATTTATACTGCCAAAATCTTTCATTTCAAATAAAAATATCATTATTTTAAATTTTTAACAAGTGAAATACACCTTTTTATGCATACGTAAAGTGACATATATGTAAAAACTGAAGTTTAGATGTAGAAACAAAAGAATTAAGCCCCCTCATCTTCTCCTTCCCTCACTGATCTAAACATTCAATCTTCAAGGTTTTCCTAGTCTTCTCTTGGCTGAGGGGCTTTGCCCCTCTGCTTCTTTGGTCATGGAAGACTTTCTCCCTCTCCCGTCTGCTTCTTCCGGCTCCATTTTTGGCCCTCCACCTTCTTTTGACTGGAAGGGCCTTATCGCTTCTCATCTACCATGCTCTTATGCTTCCAATTTTTTTTATATAACTTGTTTTAAAGACAAAAACCTCTTTCCTTTTGGCTGAAGTGCAGGAAGATCCAAAAAGATGGAATCTGGCACTTATGGGCTATGTTATTAGAAAAAGGCTATTTTTTGGTAACCTCTTACAGAATATCTCAAAGCTCTGGAAAACAAAAGATGTAGTTGATCTTATTTCTTTATCTGAAGTTTTTATTCTTTTAAATTTCTCATGTGTTGAAGATTATTTATGAAATGATTTTGGATGGAGGGCTCTGGTTTTTAAATTGTAAAACATTTATGGTTAAGAAAATATACTCCTTTGTTTCAACCGATCGAGAAATTTTTCCAAGAAATTCCTATATGAATCAAACTCCCGAACCTACCAATGTGTCTCTTATCTAAAAGTGGTATCTCCAAAATCATGGGTCAAACATCCGAAACAATTAAAGGGTCAAGGCTTACCATTGCTAGAGTTAGAGTTCAAATTCAAACGAGTTCCATCATGTTGAACTCAATCACCCTAACTATCAATGGCAAGGATATTGTTCAATCTATCATTTTTGAATGAATACCAAATCCATATTAAAATTGCAACACATTTGCTGGTGAAAATTCTTTCTACCCTAAATCCCCCTCCTTTGCCCTCCCCCAATATTTCCTTGTTTCTAAAGTAGAAGCCTATACAGGACAAATCCAAACAAACCTCGCATATGTAGGCATAGCTCCATCAGAACCATCCCCCCTAACATCTGCTCAAACCCAAACCATCTCCCCACCCCTAACACTTCCTCTGTCCCCCTCTCAATAACACACCAAACCCTGGCATCAATGCACCTCCCCTAGCACAGAACTCCTCTTCCTCTTCCCCTCCAATAAAGCCTCCTCCCTCCCTCCAGACAAACACAACTCCCCCTGTCACTGACTCATCCTCCCCCACTGTGAAGCCTAAAACCCCTTGTAACCTCTCAAACATTTTATTCCTCTTCACCACTTCCCAACACTGATCTCTCTCACTCTCTCGTCTGTACACAGTCTTACCTCTACACCCCCTCTCCCCCCGCGGGGGCCTCTAAAGCAAAGAAAGGATGGCACAAGGGCAATGCATGATCAAACATTAACAAATCTCACTGATGCTTGTTTCCAAAATAGCAATTTGGAATGTCGGGGGTTTTAATTGTGAAATTAGAATCACTGATAGCAAGAAGTTTGTTAAAGAACAGAAACTTGATTTGCTCTGTTAGTTGGACATAGCTCAGCCTCACCTCCCTCTCTGACCCCCTTTCTAAAAGACACTTCTCTATTTTCCCTAATGAGCAATCCATTCATAACTTCCATTAATTACAGAATGGGCGCATATGGGTCAATTGGAATTCTGATTTTGTTGATTTTAAATCTTTGGATATACAACCACATTATATTAATAGTTCTATTTCTTCTTCGCCTTCTACTAACTTTTTTATTATGTTTATTTATGCAGATAATTGAGCTATTAGAAGGAAATCATTGTGCCAAGCCCTCACCACCCTAGCAACTTCTATTTCTCTACCATGGATAGTCGTGGGAGCTTTAAATACATAGTGAATTCTAGAGACAATGTAGGAGGATTACTACATATCCCAAGTAAAATGGTGGATATCAGTAGTTGTATTCATGATGTTGGTCTTTTGGAGCTTTTTAATTATGGTTTGGCCTTCAGCTGATTTAACAAGCAAATACATAATCACATTAGAAGCTTTGAGCCTTTGGGAATGATTTAAGGTTTTCTCACGATCAATTCTCTAGCTATAAAATTATGGAAGATCTAACTTCAAATCACTCGTCTCTTATTATCTCTTTGGGGGACAGATTTTTCTCCAGAATGCATATTTCAATATTAAAACTATTGGAGTTCCAATCTTAATTTTAGGAAAATAATGGAAGAGGCTTGGCACATACCTGTGAGTGGTGATCCTTTATTTGCTATATGCAATAGATTGAAAAGTGTCAAAATGGCTATAAAGAAATCTTATTGGAACTCTTTTAGCTACATTTCTACAGCTATTGCTGGCATCAAAGCCTTCTTATAACAATTTCACTCTCAATTAGGTTCGAACCCCTTAGAAAAGAATCTTATCTCTACTACTCTAAAGGCTCAAAATCAACTAACTGAATATCTCTCCTATGAAGCTAAGTAGAGCAAGTAAAGGGCAAAATGATCATGGCTTTCTAAAGAAGAGAACGAAATTAAATTCCTCTACCAAAAAAGTTAAATGGAGGAGAGTAAGGAATTTCATTAAAGCTTTATCCACTAATTGTGATTCCCTTAATTGCTAACAAGATGTTGTAGCTAAATCTATCAGTTATTTTACTAAACTTTTTAATTTCCCAATTTTATTATTTTTAACTCATACAGCTCCCAACAAAAGAACTCAACTACTCTTGAGGCTACTTGCCTCACGAATGATTTTTCAGGGGAGAAAATTAAGCATGTCTTCTTTACCATTACCTCGGATAAAAGCCTAGTCCCTACTGAGTTATCTTCAAAATCTTTTAAAGATTGTGGGGATTTTATTGAGAACCACTATACTAAAGCTATAAGAGTCCTTCTTCCCTCTTCTCTTATACCAAACAGAATCAAGCATACAGCCTTAACCTTAATCCCTCAAAGTCCTCAAGCTAAAGAGCTTAATATCTATAGCCCAATTTCTTGATGCAACACTATATACAAGGTTATTGCAAAACTTCATGATGATAGAATTAAACCTTTTTTTGTCAAAAGTTATTCATTTTGCCCACGTGGCTTTTTTGTATGGTATACACTTGCTGATAATATCATTCTGGCTAATGAATCTCTTTTAGGGTTTAACTCTACTAACAATTCCAAAAGTTTATGTGCTAGGATTGATTTGAGGAAAGCCTATGATAGTTTTAAAAGGGATTTTCTATATGAAAGTATGGATAAGCTTGGTTTCCATCTAAATTTATTGGTTGGATTATTGCCTTCACAAAAGTGTTTTGTTTTCTATCATTATTAATAATGAGCATCATGAATTTTCTCTACCACTTTAGAGATAATACAAGGTGCCTCCTCTAATCGTGTTTATTTACCATCATTATGGATGTTTTCTCATGCTTACTATATAACAATTAGAACATCATAGCAAATAATGATATGTTCCAAAACATAAACCATCTCATATACGCTAAAGACTTCTTAGTTTTTGGTAAAACAAATCTAATCACAACAGTTGGGCTATTCAATACACTATCTGACTTTTAGAAACTCAATAAAATCTTTCATTTGTTTCTACAAATCTATTTCAGGAAGTTACAAATTAGTCCAACTCTTAATTTTACTGAGAAATTCTTGCCCTAGAAATACCTTAGAATTGTCACTCACTACCCCAGAAATACAGCTTATAATTGTCCTCATATCCCTGAAGGATTATTGACATTTTAAATGATTGGAAACATTGATTATTATCCTTTGCGGGAAGGTTTTAATAAATTAGAAGTACTATTTGGAGCTTTCTATCTTACCGGTTTAGCGCTACCTCTATTCNTGGGCTATTCAATACACTATCTGACTTTTAGAAACTCAATAAAATCTTTCATTTGTTTCTCCAAATCTATTTTTAACTTTAGGAAGTTACAAATTAGTCTAACTCCTAATTTTTCTGAGAAATTCTTGCCCTAGAAATACCTTAGAATTGTCACTCGCTACTCCAGAAATACAGCTTATAATTGTCCATTTTTCTGAGAAATTCTTGCCCTAGAAATACCTTAGAATTGTCACTAGCTACTCCAGAAATACAGCTTATAATTGTCCTCATATCCTTGAAGGATTATTGACATTTTAAATGACTGGAAACATTGATTATTATCCTTTGCAGGAAGATTTTAATAAATTAGAAGTACTATTTGGAGCTTTCCATCATACCGGTTCAGCGCTACCTCTATTATTAAGGGCCTTAAGAAGAGTATCACATCTTATATAAATAAATTCCTACTCCTTGGTAGCTCAAATAACATATTGCATACAATTTCCTAGAATAATATTGCCAGGCCGAAACATTGTGGAGGGTTGGGCCTACCCAATCTAAAAATTTTATGTTTTACGTACATTTGGAAACTTTCAAATCTAAAAATTTCTTATCTAAATGGTAGTTCACACATTATGGTTCTCTATTCAAAATTTCTATTTTCNTATCACATCTTATATAAATAAATTCCTACTCCTTGGTAGCTCAAATAACATATTGCATACAATTTCCTAGAACACCAGGCCAAAACATTGTGGAGGGTTGGGCCTACCCAATCTAAAAATTTTATGTTTTACGTAAAGCTAAGCTCATTTGGAAACTTTCAATTCTAAAAATTTCTTATCTAAATGGTAGTTCACACATTATGGTTCTCTATTCTAACCAAAGACTAACAAAATTTCTATTTTTTGGAAGGAATTGATCAATACCACTAAGAGCATTAGAAATGGCATAACTTTTAAGGTTACTAGCAACATACACATATCTTTTTTCTTTGGCCCTTAGTTGGAGGGAGTCTCTTTCAATGAAAAATATTGCGGGATTGCTTTTGATTGGTTTGGATGTCTCAATTATATTTTGCAAAGAAACAAATTTTCCCGCTAATCTCTCTGTCCTTTTTGATTGCATAAATTCCACTAACAAAATCATAGTTATGGATTCTGGATTTTCTCGTGCTGATCGGGAAAGACAACTATGTCTATAAAGTAGTTTACAACTTCCTTTATAATGATTTTCCTGTTTTCCATTGGAGTAAACAGCTTTGGTTCAAAAGATTCTCCCTCAAATATGCCACTTTTACATGAAAAATTCTAATGTAGAGCTTAACTAAAAAGGNGATCAATACCACTAAGAGCATTAGAAATGGCATAACTTTTAAGGTTACTAGCAACATACACATATCTTTTTTTCTTTGGCCCTTAGTTGGAGGGAGTCTCTCTCAATGAAAAATATTGCAGGATTGTTTTTGATTGGTTTGGTTGTCTCAATTATATTTTGCAAAAAAACAAATTTTCCCGCTAATCTCTCTGTCCTTTTTAATTGCATAAATTCCACTAACAAAATCATAGTTATGGATTCTGGATATTCTCGTGTTGGCCGGGAAAGACAACTATGTCTATAAAGAAGTTTACAACTTCCTTTATAATGATTTTCCTGTTTTACATTGGAGTAAACAGCTTTGGTTCAAAAGATTCTCCCTCAAATATGCCACTTTTACATGGAAAATTCTAATTTAGAGCTTAACTAAAAAGTACAGATTAGTAGCTAGAGATCTCAACATGAATAATACATGTGTTTTCTGCAAGAACTGTTCTGAAATGCTCATCTCCTTTTTGAATGCTTTTCTGCTTTTCATATTCTGCAAAATATCACCCCACTAGGCTCCCTCTTTCACATTGGCTCTAGTATTCAACAATAATTTGTTCATGCTGAGTCAGTCAGATGCAAAATCACTAGACTTTTCTCTTTTCTAGCTGTTCAAGTCTCTGCTCATTATGTATGGCTTCAAGGAAATGAAAAACTTTTCATAAATGAAAATTCCAATATAAATTCAGTTGTCTATAACATTAAAAAATCTTGTCAGATACAAGAGTAGAAGGTGTAAATTCAAGCAATTATTTTTTTCAATTTGTAGCTTGGGCAGCTATAAAAGACTTCTCTCCATCTTATAGCTGCTTCTCTTATTGTTCTAATCCTTGTTGCTAACTTTCACTTTTTGTTTTATGTGATCACTGAGACCATATTTACAATCTTTATTCTGTCACATAAATTTCTTGGTAAAGTTCTTTTGGATTCTGTTTGGGGAAANGATACAAGAGTAGAAGGTGTAAATTCAGGCAATTATTTTTTTCAATTTGTAGCTTGGGCAGCTATAAGACTTATCTCCATCTTATAGCTGCTTCTCTTATGGTTCTAATCCTTGTTGCTAACTTTCACTTTTTGTTTTATGTGATCACTGAGACCATATTTGCAATCTTTATTCTGTCACATAAATTTCTTGGTAAAGTTCTTTTGGATTCTGTTTGGGGAAGGTCTACTAGAACTACGGTTATAGAATTCTGACTTTTTGATGGCACCATTCTCTTTCTGTTACAATTTTTATGCTTTTTAGGTTNGGGAAAGTCTACCAGAACTACAGTTATAGAATTCTGACTTTTTGATAGCACCATTCTCTTTCTGTTACAATTTTATGCTTTTTAGGTCCCTCCGTAATGGTTGCAGCATCACATCCGTTAAGGGTTCAGTATACTCACTATCCTGGATTGAATCTGATCCGAAAGCATGTTGGGGATTTTTAGGTTCACTTGCTTAGGCAGTATTGCTTTGTAACCTCACATGTTTTTGTTTTACACTCGTAATTGAAACTTGTGATTGTGCTGTCTAACCTCATTTTATAAAGAATTATTTGGAGGGTCCCTCATATTCCCCAAAAAAAACAATAAAGAAGGTGGTATGTATGTAATCTTGCCAAAAATAAGTTTATAAATTAGACAAAAAAAAAACCTAAAAGGTAAGCAACAATGACATTCAACAAACAGAAACAAAGAACATGACATCGTTGAAGAAACAAGAGGTAGAGAAACAGATAAAGTGGGNCAAAAAAAAAAAAAAACAATAAAGAAGGTGGTATGTATGTAATCTTGCCAAAAATAAGTTTATAAATTAGACCAAAAAAAACCTAACAGGTAAGGAACAATGACATTCAACAAACAGAAACAAAGAACATGACATCGTTGAAGAAACAAGAGGTAGACAAACAGATGAAGTGGAAAAAATCTATTACACACAACTTTGTGATAAAATTTAAATGAAAACAATCTTAAAGAAAAATAAATAACCATTAAATAATTTGTAGCTGCAAAACAAAAAGCCACATCGAAAGAGACAGAAAGGGAAAGTTACTTTCACATTCCGATAATTCAAAGCATACCACAAAAGTCGGCGTTTGGATCCGGTTACGGCCTCCACTCCTATTGCGAGTTTGCAACCGCGAGCTTCCCGGAATCCCTACGAATCTGAGAACATCAATCACATAACAATCAAAAAGTTCGCAAGAAAAAAAATGCGATTAATCGTAAAAATTTCCGAAAACTAGAGAATGAAAATCTATATGAACGTTATTCTTGCCCTGCAATTTTGAATTCTTTGCTTGGACAATCGAAGGTAAAGTCAAATTAAGAACCAAAAAAAAAAAAGCGTAATTAGGACAATCGACGCTTGGTTTTGGCACGATTACAATATGGATCTCCCATGCGTACCTGCGAAGAAACGATGAGATCTTTGATGAGGAACGAGTGAAGGCTCGGCAACAGATTTGTTAATGCAGTGTAGTATTAANCCGGTTACGGCCTCCACTCCTATTGCGAGTTTGCAACCGCCAGCTTCCCGGAATCCCAACGAATCTGAGAACATCAATCACATAACAATCCAAAAGTTCGCAAGAAAAAAAATACGATTAATCGTAAAAATTTCCGAAAACTAGAGAATGAAAATCTATATGAACGTTATTTCTTGCCCTGCAATTTTGAATTCTTCGCTTGGACAATCGAAAGGAAAGTCAGATTAAGATCCAAAAAAAAAAAAAGCGTAATTAGGACAATCGAGGCTTGGTTTTGGCACGATTACAATATGGATCTCCCATGCGTACCTGCGAAGAAACGAGGAGATCTTCGATGAGGAACGAGTGAAGGCTCGGCAACAGATTTGTTAATGCAGTTTAGTATTATAGAAGAACCATGCATTCCAGTGTTTAATTTGGTTCAACTTTCTAATAATAAGGATGAAATGACCTAAATCATAAATGCAAATAGATATATGGCTACATCACCATAAATAAAATGTTTTGGCTGAATCATGATTCCATAAATTATAATAAAAGAGATTGAATCCTAAATTAAATTTGTTCTAGAGTTGACCATGCAAGCACATTTTTTATATATTGAAGGTTAATACAGTCCATTTTTAAAGGTTCTTCACCAATTATTTTGGTTTGCAAAATTTTGTTTTTGTTGACAAACAAGCAATAGGTAGAGGGTGCAAGATATTTAAGGGTATTATGGTGGCCATTTTCATTTACCTTTGCCAAAATAGTTTTTCATTGGTCATAGTATAAATGCATAAAGGTCTTGAATTTTTCACAGGTCAATCCATAAAAGAAACAATATGAAACATGAGATCATGACAAATTTTTATCATCTGACACAAATCTCGAGTTATGATACAGATCTCGAGGCAATCTTTTGAGCAAGAAATATTCAAATCTTGATAAAAAGTAATTCAGAGCTATGATTTCAGCAAACTTACAATCAAAGTGGTCGGCTCAACTAGACGGACCCAATGATCTCAAAATTTANTTTTGAGCAAGAAATATTCAAATCTTGATAAAAAGTAATTCAGAGCTATGATTTCAGCAAACTTACAATCAACGTGGTCGGCTCAACTAGACGGACCCAATGATCTCAAAATTTGTCTAATTTGAGTCAAATCAAGTCCCTGTCAAGTCAGTAAACCATTTTGGAAGCTGTTCGAAAATATTTGGAAGGTAAAACAATTGTTGCATTTGGTGAGCTCATGTTCAAATCGAGCGTCTCGATAAAATAAGNAGTCCCTGTCAAGTCAGTAAACCATTTTGGAAGCTGTTCGAAAATATTTGGAAGGTAAAACAATTGTTGCATCTGGTGAGCTCATGTTCAAATCGAGCGTCTCGATAAAATAAATCCAACTAGCCTAAGATCACTCAATTCCAATATCATTAAGACCCTCAAATATCCATCAAAGGTTCTCTGACCAAGAGAAGCTCTCTGAGTCATCTCATCAAAGAGTTTCATATTTCTTATTAATTGTTTCATAGAACCCCACCTCTCTCATGAGAAAGAGAGGAGAGCTTGAGGCTTGATGAAGAGAGTTCGAAGCTTTGAGAAGGAACTGAAGTCCAGCACCATTCTACCGCCATTGAGCATCGTCGACAATCGTCAATCACCACCTACTGATTGTCATCATCAACCATCTGTGAACCACCGCCGACCGTAGTCGACCACCACCTGTGAGTCGCCATCGATCATCATCGGCCTTCGTCCACTTCTTACAACAAGTTCATCTGTGCACCGAGTTCTAAAGCCAAAAAAGTGTTCAACCCATTCCCACCTATAGGACGAGGAACTATATTTATAATCACAAGTTTATTTATAGTGGATTTATTTAAATACACCAGGCCTCGTGGTTTTTTTTTTCTTTTCTGGGTTCTCCATGTAAAAACTCTGGTGTATCTACTGGTTGTTTCTTTCATTTATCTTCTGATGTGACCATACAATCACAGTGCACCGGATCTTATCAGAATTCTAGAGTAAGACTAGGATAGAAGACCACCTGGGAAGCCCTTNACTATATTTATAATCACAAGTTTATTTATAGTGGATTTATTTAAATACACCAGGCCTCGTGGTTTTTTTTTTCTTTTCTGGGTTCTCCATGTAAAAACTCTGGTGTATCTACTGGTTGTTTCTTTCATTTATCTTCTGATGTGACCATACAATCACAGTGCACCGGATCTTATCAGAATTCTAGAGTAAGACTAGGATAGAAGACCACCTGGGAAGCCCTTGTGAATTCGCGTGACGCGGGCTGCATTCACTATAAGTACAAAAAAGACGCAAATATCTTCGGGTGTGACCATACCAGCACCAGTGCACCGGATCCCATCAGAACTCCGCAGTTAAGCGTGCTTGGGCGAGAGTAGTACTAGGATGGGTGACCTCCTGGGAAGTCCTCGTGTTGCACCCCTCCATTTTGC
>JXCR01147551.1:0-24177 GCA_002079205.1 Phalaenopsis hybrid cultivar | reverse complement strand
TATATATATATATATATATATATATATATATATATATATATATATATATATGTATATATATAGTTTTCATTTTTCAACATCGCCGCCTAAGAGAAAGCACATTGATCGTGGTCCCCACAACGATTATCAGCTGGTGAAAAGTGAAGCGACATGAGAATCACCATAACTTCGCATTTGTTTCACAATTGTGATCACATTCCGGAAAGCTTATCAAAAGGCGGAGGGCTTGCTTATGCGCTTCCGGCTGGGCTATCACCTCTCAATTCGATCGTTTTAAAGGTCAAACAGTCCGTTGAAATGAATCCACGTGATGATGAGGTGTGGTCTCTATAAGTATAAACAAGCCGCATTTATTTTTTGATGTGACCATACTAACACCAGTGCATCGGATCCTATCAGAACTCCGCAAATAAGCATGCTTGGGTGAGAGTACTACTAAGATAGGTGACCTCCTAGGTAGTCCTCGTGCAACACTCGTCGCTTTTTCAATAATTTTTTTTGACGTCGCCACCCGAGAGAAAGAACATTTTTCTTGGGCCCCACAAGGATTATCGGCTAGTGAAATGCAAAGTGGCACGAGAACTGGCATACCTTTTCCGCGAAGACGTCTATTTCACCATTGCAACTTCTTTCTGGAAAACTTATCGATAGGCAAAGGATGCGATGATGTGTCATAGGCTCATTTGACTGAGCTCTCAACACTCAATTCGGCCATTTTGAGGGCTGAAAGATCCACTAAAATGAATCTGTGTTATAACGGGCAGCAATCTCTATAAGTATAATGCACTAATCTTTCTGTGCAACCATACCAGCATCAGTGCATTGGATCTCATCAGGACTCCGAAGTTGAGCATGCTTGGGCTAGAGTAGCAATATGATGGGTGACCTCCTGGAAAATACTCGTGGTGTACCACTCCCTTTTGCAATATACGCAACACCCTGCTCATTAGGGGTGAAAAAATGAGTTCCTGTTGCTACAAAACCAATAAACATGTCATCTAACTTCTCCTCCAAAGCTGGTTCAATTCCATTAAATTTAAATTTTTTTGCCGCTGGCATTACCTGTAATGACAAAAAAAATTCTAATCAATATTCCAAAAATATGTCTTTAAAATTTAGTTGAAATAGTGATGTTATTACCGATAACTTTTCTGCCCACCATTCCTCAGGTGCATCAATTGTCCGTTTTACTGGATCCCATCCCAATCCAGTTGATCCCCTTTTAAGCTCTTTCCAAAGTTTCTAGTCATTTAATTGATCTCGTTTGTTCTTTAGTTTCATCATATCGTAATCTCTTCTAGTTATTTCTTTGAATTTAATTGTGATATTATGCCAACCTTCTTTATTAAAAAAAATTGTGAGTCGATTTCCCAATTCGACCTCACTCACGCATAGATCACAAAAAATATTAGTAGCATCTCTATCCCATATAGCCGATGAACCAGAGTCTTTAGATTTACTCATCTTTTACTGTCATATTAACGGATGGTTAGATGACATTATGACTGAAAATTAGACACTTAAGATATGAAATATGCATATGTAAAACAAAATTCAAAAAAGATAATGAATTAAAATATATATTGATCTATGGGTGAAACATAAATGTGTTTTTCATATAACCATCATTTATGAGACATTTTCTCTTTAATTTTCTCTATTATTATAGTGCCACCGTATTTGAGTAATAGCCAATTGAAATTTGGAACACATAGAGCATATTAGAAATTCTAAATCATTGCTAGCAAAGACAATCCAAAGGACTATAGACCATCAAGCATATTTTCTTCACTCAACTTTCCAATTCTAAACCAACAACCCAAATGGCATCATCATAGTTTGTTAAAAACATACTTGGAAAAACCTGCTTCAACAACAATATATTAGATCTACCATAATAAGATAGTCAATTTTTCTTTCGTACAAGTAAAGACAGGGGTCTCATCGAAGCAAAAAATGCTGAGTTGCATAAATAATAAAATAATTATCACCCAAACTTTCATTATTGCAAAACCACATATGCAAGAAATAACAATAATGCAAGTTTTTTTTACCCATTCAGTTGTGAACAAACATCGACACAACAGAATTGTTTCTTTAACCAATTATGTCATAATAATCTCGTCCCAATCAAATCCACTTGTTTAAATAATAAGTTCGGCTCAACTCGTCTACACCATAAACAAGAAGAATAATGAAAAAGAGCAATAACATACCTAAGCCATGACATATATCTAATATGCTCATGGTTTAGGTATGTTATTTACATTTCTAATACCAAAACCTTATTTTTTACATTTATACCATCCAAATCTGTCAAATCACATAAAAACTATAACTATATTTACTTTAAAAAAAGTAAAATACACCTTCTAATGCATAAGTAACATGACATATATGCAAAAATCAAAGTTTATGTAATTCTTCCTAATTAAAATAGAATGGTCCCAAAAACACAACTGACAACTTCTAAGAAATTATGTGACTTGTTGAAGAAAGTCAGAAAACATGACTCAAAGAATACCAAAGATATGTACCACTCCCACCAAAAGCTTTTTCATAAAAAAAATGAACTTTCACGATTTTAGAAAAAAACATAGAAGCTGATCCCACAAAAATCAAAATAATTAAAAATGGTTAAGATGTTTCTTGGAGTTCACAGTGTACTACGACAAATTTCTTCAAAATTATGCTTCAATTACTGCACCACTAACCTCATTATTAGTGAAAAAAAACATTGAAACTGATCGCACTAACCGCATACATCTTGCCATTTATTTTGCACAAACGAGCCGACAACAAACGCTCCATTTTTTGTTGAATAAATGCAATACACTCCATTTTAGAAATAGTAGGCAATCCAATTTCAATTGTCATTTGCACTATGTCATTTGACTTTGTTGAACATCATTGCTATTGCAAATCACATACAATATTCTTCACATAAACACGATCATATTTATCATACCCCATATCTTCTATATATTCATAGATAATAGTTCATCATATCCTCATAAGAAATAAAATATAAAGCAACTTTAATACCAAATCGCAGGGAATAGAGCATTGCATCACTATCTTATAACCTCGACAAATACCCTAAAAGAATCAAATCGCAGGGAACAGAGCATTGCATCAATATCTTCTAGCCTCAACAAATACCCTAAAATAATCAATAACTTTGAATAGCATGGAGACCATACGAACAAAACATGAAAAAAAAAATTTCGGTTCATACGAATAAACACTGTTCGAAGAAAGGTAGGGATGTGGAATGAAGAAGAAAACCCTCTGGATGCTTCAAACATATCACAAAAATAGTTGATCTATATTTTTACCGACGCTACTTGTATATTCAGACCAGATCTAGGTTTTAGCCACCAAAAACTTCAAAACAGATGGATCGAGTGAAATCTCTTGCCAAAATCTTAGATCTCTCGGCGAAATGAGGGAAAGGAGGGAGGAGCCGAGCGAGGAAAGAGTTTTGTTACCTGCAGAGCGATGGAGGCGGGATCAACGCCAAATGTTCGAAGGAAGGTCGGCTGCGGGCTTAGGAGGGTAGCGGAGTAAAAAATAGAGCCCAAACGCGGATCGCGGGGATATACCCGCGATCCGCCTGTAATATAATATAAAAAAGCTGTTTCGAAAAATACTTGTAAAACCTAATATCCAAACACTAGGGCGGCGTTTTTAAAAACGCCGCCGCACATTTAAGCTGCCCCAAACGGGCCCTCAGTTTCAGCATTGTTGTAAGCTGTTGGGTTCTTAGATTCAACATTTGGATTCTTTTAGCAAAATACAAGTTTGTTTTGGGACTATCAGATCAAATTCAATAATTGCATGGCTGCTATTTTGGAGTTATGTCGTTCCTAACTCCCTGGATGCTTTTATGGCCAACAACATGAAATTTAATATAGTTCATGTGGGCTCGGGGACAACGTTGTGGCGGATTTATCCTTTTTTTATAATAATGCTTCGTTTTCCATTTTTGAGGTTCAGGTGTTACATGATAAGCTTCAGTTTTCAGCATTGTTTTAAGTGGTTGAGTTCTTATCGTTACTTTGGAAATTGTTTTAACAAAATACAAATTTTCTAGAAGTGTTGGGTTAAATTCAATATTTCCTTATCTGCTGTTTTGAAGTTATGTTGTTTCTTACTCCCCATATACTTTAATGGCCATTTACAGTAAAAGCCATGTTGTTCCTTACTCCCTATGCTTGCTATTTTAGGAGTCTACCAACAAAAATATGGATTTTCTGGAAGTATTGGGTTAAATTCAATATTTTTATACTTGTTGTTTTGAAGCTATGTTGTTCCTTACTCCCCATGCTTGCAGCTTTGGGAGTCTTCCAACAAAAAAATGAATTTTCTGGAAGTATTGGATCAGGTTCAATATTTGCATACCTGCTGTTTCAGAGTTATATTGTCCCTTACTCTCCACACGATTTCATGACCATTTACATTAGAAAATAATGTTTTTCCTTACTCCCCATGCTTGTTGTTATGGGAGTCTCCTAACAAAGCATGGATTTTCTGGAAATATTGGATTAAATTCGGCATCAGAATCAAGAAGCTGTACCTTCTAAGACCCAAGCTTCCATTCTTCCAGCAATACTTTTCCCTAAATATAAGTACAACCCTTTCATTCAAAGGTGTCATTTTTTTTTATTCAGTGTCAAGTTCTCTATTGCAATCTTTAACCGGCCCAAAGAAAGAAACATTCATCCCCACTAAATACACTTAAAATGTTGTAAACTTTTCAAGCAATCATTTGTCTATATTTTGATGCCGAGTGTCGGAGCATTCATTTGCCCCGATAATTTGGATTATTACATTTTTTTTATTACAACAACTTATGATCTAGAGTATGATAGAAAAAGCAATCATAAATCCAAACCCAATAGCTAAATAAACGTCATTACCAATACCCAATCCATTGTCTACTGAGGCAACCATCGTTTTCAAGAAATCTCAAAAAGGCAGGTTGAGGACAGTGTTGTAACACCTAACTTGAAACAAAGAGGGAACCTTTACATACATAGCACTCAATTCCTAAGCACTTGCATATCTCATTCCTAAACTTTACTTTTTTTTTTTAGTTTTTCACCACGCAATTCATATCTATTTGCATATCTAACACCTGAACTTTCATACATTTAACTCAAATTTTTTTAACAAAATATTGAAAATTCTATTATTATTAATTTTTCAATAGTGTATACACTTTTTTTACATATGTTTATGACACCAAAGTGCCTTGATTGTAAATATCCTATTTTAGGTGTTAAATATGCAAATGCATTAGAATTGTGTGTCATGTATGTAAATTTCCCAATTATTTTCCTCATTCCATACTTTATTGTATAGAAATAGATGATCCGATGTAGCATAATTCAAGCTATGTAACTATTATATGCTTGGCTGGTTGTTAAGTGAGAAACAAATTCAATTCTTGAATCTTGGTTAGCATTTAAGTCAAGTAAATGCTTTATTATGAAATGGTAAAGTTATTCATATAACTTATTCAAAATGTTTTATTATCTAAATTCATATCCCTAGAGTAACTATTAACTAGCAGTAATACATGACAAATATAAATAATTCTCGCTTCATTGAGATACATATTTAGCATCTATATAGTTAGTTTTAATAATATATAAAGCTACACTGTCTCTTTCCAAACATGATATTGTTGAATAACTAAATTAGATTTATTCAAATTAGAAGATTTAGATACATAGCACATAATTCTCATGTACTTACATATCTCACACATAATTTTTTATATTTACATATAAATAACTTTGGTACTTTCAACCTATTTATAAAAATGGTATTTTACTTAAAAATTGATAATAGTGTTATTTCTGATGTGACATTGAAGATTTGAATACTGCATGTTTAAATATGAAAGTATAGGTGAGAAATCTATAGACACATAAGAATTGAGTGTTGATTGTAGGCAAAATTTCTTATTATTGCTTCATGTGTAAGGGAGCTTAAGAAGCTCATTGCCTTCCTCCTAGATGGCACACTTTGTGGCGACCCTTACTCAAGAATTCTTTTTCGGTTTAAGTGTGCAATCAAGGAAGATTTCCTAGCTTCTTCTAACAACCTTACATGACAACTTTTATTCCTTTCTTCTATAAATTAATTGTTATGGGGTCATATGTTATGATCCTTGTAAAAAAAAGAGTTATTTGAAATACCATCTACTAATTTCCGGTTTGCTGCACTTGATTATACATGCCTTGCTTAGGTATACGATAATACTATGCTTCTTTTACCAAGTGAATTCTTGACATGTGGAAAGGAAGCCCTAAGATAAAGGAAGTATGATATATNTATATATATATATATATATATATATATATATATATATATATATATATATATATATATAATAATAATAATAAATAACATAATAATTTTAATTTGTCTTTTGAATTTATAAATATTTCTTGGATGAGGTAACCTATAATTGCTAATAATAGTTCTCCGGTTTAAAGAAATTTAACAGCTCCTTTAGACCAAGTAAATTCAAAACTAGCTGATGTGTTGAAACGACGAAACAATGAGATCTTGACCGTTGTTGCTTAAAATAAAACTCCCCCTTTTTAATCACTTTAATAATAATAATACTTATCAATTCGAGATACACTTCAAAAGATCACAAACAGATAATAACAAGAACTTAGGATAGGTCTTCTGAGGCATGGTTTTCTCACCCTTTTTATTTCCAGAGAATTAGGTGAGGATGCAATTGAGCAAATGTCAATCTACAGAGCAATTAAGAGAAGATAAAATATGAAGCGAATGATGAATCACAACTAAACCATCCATAGACTTAATCCCTTTAGGACTTCGAGGTCGTTCGCCTAGCACGACATAAATCATCATACTATCTTTTAGACTTTCACATGATTATATGTCGTGGGATGTAAACCCTGACTTTTTTTAAGATCTTGATATCATTGTTTGGTACAACGTAAATCCTCTCATCTACTTAGACTATTTGCATGATTGTATGTCGATACACCTAAAATATATAGTGTTTTTATACACTTTTTTATGCCTTCTTTTGATATATTGTGCTTTAATGATATGTATTTGTGTGTTTTTATTTCAGATACAATTAAATGGATGAAAAATGCTAAAAGGAGTGAAAAACAAGATCAAATTTGGAGCAAAAATGATGAATGTGCAAAAAAGAATTGAGGCGCCTAAGCTCTCAGCATTAATGCCTAAGCGCTAGGTACCCCGCGCTTAAGTGTCAGACGTAGTTATTTGATGATTTATTGAATTTGAATGAATTTTTGATGAGGTGTTTGAAGAAATCATTAGTAAAAACGTGAGAAATAGACCATGAACACGAAAATTCATTAAATTGGCTTTTGAAAAGCGGTAACTTTTAGAAGATTCATTGAATGAAGACACTTTGAAGAGACACCAAGGAACCTTTTAGATTTTCATAAGAAAAAACTCTTGGATCATCAAAGAAGGGGGTCATCCATTAGACATCCACGTCCATCTTTCATCCAAGTAACCGTCGCCGCTGCCGATCACTTTCTTTTTTATTTTGAGTGTTAGTTTGCATTATGAGTGAATGAAGAGAATTTGAAGGAACTTCAAGACAGTAAGTGGAGAGGATTTTAGATAAGTGTTTATCTTTGTAATAACATTTGGTTTTAATTTAGATTTCTTGTTTGTGTGCGTGATTTCTACTTTTAAACTCACGTGTGGTTGTGTTTTCTTCATTGATTTTGAGTAGTTTTTTTTATCTTTTTCCTTAAAATGATATGTGATTAAGTATTTATGGGAAGTTGTGTGAAGTATTAGACTTCAATGTTGGAAGAAGTTGTAATGATTTGAAACCTTGTACTTCATTTAGTTTTTGATTTGACCAATTAAGATGTTAATATTTGTTGTGAGAACATGTAAGATCTAAGATGGTATTGTCTAAATTAACAAATGGTAAGAATTACATTAGATTTCATGGATGAGAATGTAGTTTATGGGGTTGAGTGCAAATAAATAGGGAAATAAACTTTTCAAGAGTGTATAATTAGAGGACCTTAAAGTGAAATGTTAAAACCTCCAATTTGATTTATAGTTTTAGGTGTTGATACGAGATGTTAGCCCCCAAGTGGAGGGAGAAGAGGGAACTCTAGCGTGAGAGCTAGTATCTTCCCAACCTAACTGGTCTTCAAGACAATTCAAACTATAAATTAACTAATGTTCTTTATACCATCTCTTGTAAGGGTAAAAAATATTATTGTTCCTATTTAGCACAACACATTTAGTATACTTCCACAATAAAATTTCTTTACTTATTACTGATTCATGATAAGGAGAAAGATATTTTACTTATATTGCCTTCATCTTACAAATATTTAATTAAGTTAACTTGTTGGTTACTTTGTTTTTCATAAATCAAAAATTAAAAAAAGAATCAAAATGCATTACTCTTATAACATCTGAAGTTTAAGTAAGAATATTTTGCTCAGTAGAATTTTTGCTATCTAAAGTTCTTTAGTTTTGCAAAAGTGCATATTGTCTGTTTTTCTTGTGGGTTCGATATTTGGGGCTTAATAAAAAAATTCTATATTACTTGATAACAATACGTATACTTGCGTAGTATCCCATATTTAAATATTATAACTATATTCTTATTTGTTTCATAGTGAAGAATTTACTTAATTTTGCTTGGGATCAAGTTTTTTTGTCTTTGTTGCAAAATAAGAATCACTATTAAGGAAATTAAGCTTATAATCACATACATCGCATTTTACATCTATATAGAAAGTCGAGATCAAATTTTTGGTGTCGTTGTCGGGGAGAAAAATTTCAAAATTTTTAAGAAAAGTTTTTAGAATGCAAAATTTCTATTTTTATAAAGTCTTATTTAAACTTTAAGATTTATTATAAAAATATTGTAGTGTTGTTTTTATATTAAATTCTTGTTGAGTGTTTTTATTTTATTTTATGTGTTTTATAGTAATGTATGTGTAGTTCAGGTTCTATAAAACTTATGCCTTACGATTCTGAATTAGAAATAATTATTAGAAAATTTAAAAAATTAAAAATTACTGAAAAATTTCAAGAAATGATAAATCAAAGTAATCAAAATGCTGAAGAGTTTAGACCTTCAAGAGATTATGCAAACCCTACGGTGGATGAACTTCATTGTAGTATTAAAAAACTCAATGTAGTGGCTAATTCATTTGAGTTTAAATCTATTATTATCCAAAATATATCAAATAATCAGTTTGGGGGAGCAATAACTAAAGATCAAAATTTACATCTTGCCAATTTTCTAGAATGTGTTACATTTAAATATGATGGTATATCAGATGATGCTATAAGACTTAGATTATTTCATTTCTTAATGAGGGATAAAGCTAAGATATGGTTACATTCGTTATCATTTGGATCTATCAGAACTTGGAGTGATTTAGCACAAAAATTCCTTGCTAAAAAATTGTGAAGCTTAGAAATGATATTACTTCTTTTTGTCAGTTTGAAGGGGAATATATTTATGAAGCATGGAAACAATTTAAAGAACTCTTAAGAAAGTGTCCACACTATGCTATACCAGATTGGTTAATAATTTAAACTTTTTATA
Organism: Phalaenopsis hybrid cultivar; assembly: GCA_002079205.1. Lineage (NCBI taxonomy): Eukaryota > Viridiplantae > Streptophyta > Magnoliopsida > Asparagales > Orchidaceae > Phalaenopsis > Phalaenopsis hybrid cultivar. The sequence continues at coordinate 14,552 of JXCR01147551.1, read as the reverse complement.
ATTAATTAGTTGGATATCTTAGATTTATTATTGATGTCGCTACTGGTGGTTCATTGATGTCAAAATCATTTTATGAAGTTTATGCTTTAATTGAAGAGATGGCTAATAATAATTTTCAATAAAGGGTAAATCTTAAGAAAGTTGCCAATGTTTATGAAACTGATGCTTTTGTCATGTTAGAAAGTCAGGTTGCTACAATTTCAAGGAAGTTAGAATAATTTAGAATGAATTTTTCTCAACCAATTTCCATTATTGAAGAGAATTAATTGGGCAAAATGGTAGATTCTCAAGTATCATTAGAAACTTTGAATGTCATAAACAATAAGCAGAGTAACCCATATTTAAACTATTATAACCCAGGTTGGAAGAACCATCTTAACTTTAACTGGAATAATACTTCTGGTGATAATAATCAGCAATGAGAGCACAACCAAGTAAACCCATTAGGAAACGGGAACAACCAAAGGAATAATAATTATAAATCTACTTACCCTCTAGGTTTTAATAATAATCCACAATTTAGAAGAAGTTGTCTATAGAAGAAGTGGTGTTACAAATGAGAAATCAGTTACAAAGTCAATGAACTACAACTAGAAATATTGAGAATCATTTGAGATAAATAACAAATTCATTAAGTAATAGATCCCAAGTAACACTTCCTAGTAATACAAAAGTAAATCCAAAAGACCAGAATAAAAATCAAGTAAAAGCCATTCAACTTTGAAGCGAAAGAGAATTGGAAGGTAGAGTTCAAAAAGAGACTGAAGTAGAGAGAGAAGAGATTGAAGAACCAAAAGAGGACGCTCCGAAAGGTTTAGAGAGACCTAATTTTCTACTTAAAGTTGACTTGGAAAAACCAACATCTCCATTTCCTCAGAGGTTTGACAACAAAAGTTGGATAAAAAATTTTCAAAAATTCTAGAAATTTTTAAGAAGCTTACAATTAATATTTCATTTGCTGAAGCTCTAGAACAAATGTCAAGCTATGTAAAGTTTATGAAGGATCTTCTTAACAGGAAAATGAAGTTTGAAGAAAATGAGACTGTTGCACTTAGTGGGGAGTGCAGTGCCATAATTCAGAAAAAAATATCCTGAAAGCTCAAAAATCCTTAGCTTCATAATTCCATGTGCGATAGGAAACAAATTTTATGGGAAAGCTTTATGTGATTTAGGTGCAAGCATTAACCTTATGTCATTATCAATATTTAAAAGATTATGATTAGGAGAAATATTTTCTACTACTATAACTCTGCAGTTACTAGATCGTTCATTAACAAATCCTAAAGAAGTTATAGAAGATGTCTTAGTGAAAGCGGATCAATTTATCTTTCATGCTGATTTCATTGTGCTAGATATGGATGAAGATAAGGAGATACCTATCATTTTGGGGAGACATTTCCTAGCCATAGGAAGAGCAATGATAGATGTGTAGAAAGGAGAATTAACTATGCACGTTAATGATCAAATAATTACATTTAATATTTCCAAATCAATAAAATACCCTGCAAAAGGTAAAGATGGTGAATGTTATAGAATGAATGTGATAAGATATTTAAGTGAATGTCATTTTAAAGCAACTTATGAAGAGAAATTTGAATTTAAAAGAGTTGGAACACGAATAAGAAAAGGAATTAGATCAATATGAAGATTTATATAAGGAAGATTCAAATTATGTTTGAGAAAGTTTTAAAGTTTTAAACAACACAGAAAAAGATACGTCTTTTTATCCATCAATTGAAAAACCTCCTGAGCTTGAGTTGAAGTTACTTCCCGAACATTTGAAGTATGCCTTTTTAGGTGATTCCTCTACATTGCCTGTTATAATTTCCTCAAAGTTAACTACAGAAGAAGAAGAGAGTTTGATGAAGACTTTAAAGAGTTACAAGAAAGTCTTTGGATGGACAATTGGTGATATAAAATGAATCAGTCCTTCAACTTGTATGCATAAAATTCATATGTAAGAGAACTGCAAACCCAGGGTTGATCCTCAAAGGAGATTGAATTCTATTATGAAAGAATTTGTTAAGAAAGAAATTTTAAAGTGGTTAGATGCTAGAACTATTTGCCCTATTTCAGATAGTGCATGAGTTAGTCCAATCCATTGTGTTCCTAAGAAAGGAGAAGTAGCAGTGACTTTGAATGAACATAACATGTTAATATCAACAAGATAAGTCACAATATGAAAAATATGCATTGATTATGGAAAATTATATCTCACAACTAGGAAAGATCATTTTCTACTACCCTTTCTAGATCAAATGCTTGATAGACTAGCTGAACATAAATACTTTTATTTTCTAGATGGATATACTGGTTATCACCAAATACAAATAACTCCTGAGGATCAAGAGAAAATAACTTTTACCAGTCCTTATCGTACATTTTCTTTTAGAAGAATGTCATTTGGTTTATGTAATGCACCTGCTACATTTCAAAGATGTATAATTGCTATTTTTGTGATATAATTGAAAAAGGGATTGAAGTTTTTATGAAATTCATTTTTAGTGTTTGAAACTTCATTTAAATCATGTTCAGAACATTTATCAAAAGTTATTAAGTGTTGTGAAGAAATAAATTTAGTCATTAATTAGGAAAAATGCCAATTTATGGTAGTAAAAGGAATAATTTTGAGATATCAAATTTCAGAAAATGATATGAAAGTATATATTACAAAAATTCAAGTGATCGCTAATTTACCTTACCCAATAAGTGTGAAGGAAATTAAGAGTTTTTTAGGACATACTGGATTGTACATGCGATATATTAAAGAATTTTAAAAAATTGCTAAGCCTCCATGCCATTTACTTGAAAAAGATGTAATTTTTTATTTTGATAAAGAGTGCCTAAAAGCTTTTGAATTATTAAAAGAAAAATTAGTCACTACACTAATTATTATTTCACAAAACTGGAAAAAACCTTTTGAATTAATTTGTGATGCTAGTGATTATGTTATTGGAGCTGTTTTAGGACAAAAGCATGATAAGAATTTCAATGTTATCTACTATGCTAGTAGAACTCTTATTGAAAATCAAATTAATTATACCACAACTGAGAAAGAGTTATTAGTTGTAGTATATGCTTTTGATAAATTTAGATCATACTTAATTGGAATTAAATGTACTGTGCATACAAATCATTATGCTATTAAGTATTTAATGAAAAATGATGCAAAACCTATATTGATAAGATGGGTTCTTCTTTTGCAAGAATTTGACTTTAAAATAGTAGATAGGAAAGAAGCTGAGAATCAAATTGTCGATCATCTATCCATGCTTGAATTTGAGAAACCACTCTATTTTGAAAAAAGATATTAATGAACATTTTTCAGATGAACAATTGTTCAATGTTAATAAGTGGTGTGTTCAATGGTATGCCAACATTATAAACTTCGTTGTTAGTGATATTATTCCTTATGGAATGATATACCAACAGAAGAGGAAATTTTTATTTGAAGCTAAAACTTACTTTTGGGATGACTCATTTTTATATAAACAAGGAAATGATCTTATTATTCGAAGATGTGTATCTTTAGAAGAAACTTATGAAATTATCCAAAAATGTCATAATTCTGATTTTGGGGACATTTTGATGTTGATAAAACTACATACAAAATTTTACAATCTGGATTTTATTGGCCTACAATCTTTATAGATGTTAACGCTTAATCAAAACTTGTGATCGATGTCAACGAGTAGGAAATATTTCTAGGAGGAATGAGATGCCCCTCAATTTTGTGCTAGAAGTTGAGATATTTGATGTTTGATGATTAGATTTCATGAAACCATTTATATCATCCTTCAAAATTTATATATATTGTTAACAGTAGATTATGTATCCAAATGGATAGAAGCTGTTGTTTTACCTCGATGTGATTCTCAAAGTGTTGCAAAGTTTTTAAGAACGAACATCTTTTGTAGATTTGAGATGCCGAGAGTAATCATAACTAATGGGGGAAGTCATTTCAGAAATGCAATAATTGAGAAGTTATTAAAGAAATATCATATAAACCATATAATTGTTACTGCTTATCATCCTCAGACAAGTTGTTTGGCTGAACTATCTAATCGTGAAATTAAAAGAATATTGGAAAAATCTGTAAATCCAACAAAAATGGATTGGTCAGTCAAATTTGACTATGCTTTTTGGGTTTATAAGACTGCATACAAAACTCCTTTAGGAATGTCCCCATATAGACAAATATTTGGAAAAGTGTATCACTTACCAGTTGAACTTAAGCATAAAGCATATTGGGCTATTAAAAAATTTAATTACAATTTAAAGGATGTTGGCGAGAAAAGGCTATTGTAATTGAATGAGCTTGAAAAGATAAGGAATGAATCTTATGAAAGTGCTAAGATTTGTAAAGAAAAGATGAAGATGTGGCATGATCAGAGGGTTCTGACTAAAAATTTTCAGCCAGAACAACAAGTTTTGCTTTATAATGCAAGGTTAAGATTATTTCCAAGCAAACTTAAGTCTACATGGATGGGCCTATTTGTTGTGATGAAAGTTTATCCCTATGGAGCTATGGATATCAAAGATTCTAAAATTGATAAAATATTCAAAGTGAATGGTCACAGGCTAAAATCCTACTTTTTAGGTGACCAACTTAAATTAAGTGATTTTCAGATGTTGGGTCAACCAAAATAAGGGCTGGTTACGTCAAGCTGACAACGTTAAACCAAGCGCTCTGTGGGAGACAACTCATAGTTATATGTGTTTATTTTTTTATTGTTATGTTGTTATGTGTGATTTAGAAAATTCTGGTAGTATTTTGACTATATCATGATTTAGTGATTATTCTAAAACCTTAAAAGATGACTTAGACATGTTAGAACGTGTATTTGGATGTTAAGTTGATATGTGCTAAATTGAGCACCGATGCTTAAGCACGACAGTTAAAAACATGTGTGAATTTTGGTTTTTAGAAGTTTTAACCAAGATTTGGTTGGCTCTAACATGGGAGACAGTTTTAAGACGTGTTTAGGTGTTTTAGGAGGAATTTAGAGCCTATAAATAGAGGATATGGGGAGAAGTCTCACTACACTTCCATTTAACCCTAAATCCTCAGTGAAAAGTGAGAGTTTTGGAAAAATGTCATATTGGGAGAGTGATTTAAAAAAGGAGGAAGTAAAGAGAAATAATTTTGTTAGAGTGCGCAAAAGTTATACAACAGTTTTCTCGCCATTAGTATCGAAGGAATATGGGAGAAAATCACTATAATTGAGACTGATGTGGCTTCAATTGAAGCAAAAGTGATGGAAGTTAACGCACATCTGGATCATATGGGATGGCAACTTAAGATGTAGTTTAACCATACTTGTTTTATAGAAGAAGCGATAAGGCTATGTATTTAAAGAACAAGTGGATTGAAGAAGATTCAACCAGAGTTATTAATCATCATCCGTTCTTTCAGATTTACATTCCAAATGCTGAAGGAGAGACTAAGAATCAACTAGGATTTGTTCCACCAAATGGAGAATGGAATTAAGTTTATTGTTTATGTGTTTAGTGTCTGTTTGTTAATGTTAAGTGTGTTTAGTGTGTTTTTAATGCTATTATTGTCTAGTATTTGTGTTTAAAAATTTTCTCATCCAAGGCTATTTGGATTGAGAATTTATGTATTTAAAAATATTTTGTGATCATTTGTGAATTAATATTTGTGTTTGTTCGTGTGAAATTTGGTGTTATTTTGTGTTGAATCGAATTAGTTAAAATTGGTGAATCTTGAGTAAGAAGAGAGTTGAAAAGGAAAGAAAATAGTTATTAAAGAGTTATGAGACCATGTAGGGCTAGTTGACTTAGGCTAGGAGTGCATTTCACTTAAATTGAAAAAATTAAAATTTGTGCATTGGCGCCTAAGCGCCAAGACCCCGTGCTGAAGTGCTACCTAAACCGAGAGATGTGTGCCTAAGCGCCGAACCATTTGCATTTAAGCGTCGGTTCACAAAAACCAATTTGTGGACTATTTTCTGTGACAAATCAGTCTGAAAACACCATTTTTGCACCTTCTCTTCATCTTCACTTTAGGATTTCACAATTTTTAAGCTAGGGCTTACCCTATTTTGAAGATTTCTTTGTGGTTTGGAGCAAAAATTGCTAGATTTGATATCCTTGAGGTAAGAGCTTCACTTCTATATAAAAAAAATATTTTCACCATGTATTTTGAGCACATTCTTGTTCCACCAAAAAATCACTATTCATGGTGAAAATTTGATAAAAATCTATGGAAGATACATGGATTTGTTAGTTTAAGCTTTTAGGAGTTAAGTTTAGTGATTTAGAGTTGAATTTAGAATTTATTGTGTATTTAATACAATTTTTTTAGAAATGGCACCAAGGATGAAGAGGAGCAAAGGAAAAGGTCAATTTGATTCAAGCAAGTTTGTCAGTTCGAGAGCCAAGGTTGATACAGTGATGCATTGCAATAGAGGAAGTTGATTCCTGAGCAGTGTTTTAAAAGGTGTAGAAGGAGCTGTAGAGGATCTGATTGTTCGTCGTCAGTGGGAGTGGTTCTGTTTTTTTTTTCTGCTGTTGCAGTGATTTCCATTGTGCATAAGTTCTATGTGAATCTTTCTGAAGTTGAAGAAAGATTCATGGTGAGGAGAAAGACAATGCCTTTTTCACCTGAGGTAATAGACCAACTTTATCATCTTCTCCTAAGCACTATGTGCTTTTATTCAAATTATAGTCATACTAAGGAGGAGCTAAAAGAGAACATTTCATCTTTGACTGCTAGAAGAGGGCTTTGAAAGATTATAAATGAAAAGAGAGTTAAATTTTCCACTTCGAAGTTGGATGTCACTACAAAGGCATGACACTATTTTATTTCTGCTCGTCTGTTGTCTACCAATCATCTTAGTGAAGTGACCCATGATCGAGCAAATTTGAACTATTGTATCCAGCAGTTCAAGCCCATCGTCATTGGAGCTTTGATTCATAGTGTTATTACTAGTTATGTCGTCACCACTACTAATGCAAGTTTGGGATTTGCATCCTTGATCTTTTCTTTATGCGAGCAGGCTGGAGTTATATTTGATAGTTTGAAGGAGATCTTGCAACCTCTTAAGCCCATTACCAGTGAATGTGAAATCTTATTCACATCATTCCATTTTTTGCTGGAGATGAGGATTTTCTAGTAGTTTTGCTGCTTCTACATCTCAAACTTCTACTTCATGTGCTTCTACATCTCAAGATCAGACTTCTGGATCTGATTCTCAGTCACAACTATTGCAAAGAATTTTGGACAATGTCAACTACACTGCAAATAAGGTATTAAATTTAGAAAATTTTGCAGAGCATATGGATGGATACATGAAGAGTCATAGTGATTATGAGGGAGAATACAACTTAGCTATGGAAAACCTTATGAGAGTTAACTAAGATGTAGTTTTTCCTCAATATCCAAGATATCCACCATTTGAGCCTGCAACTCCTTGGCATGGTGATGAGAGTGATGCAGAGGATGGGGATGATTAGACTGTATTTATAGTTTTGTTTGATTTTTAGTTTGTGTTGTTGTGAACTGTGAATGGTGCAGGTATTCTGTACGGTTTATTATGTTTTCAGTTGTGATTGTTGAGACTGTTAGTTTTTGTTGTGCTTTGTTTAATAGACACTAATGTGATGTATTTGCATTTTTGTGAGTAGTTATTATGTTTTTGTGGTAGTAATTATGTTTACCGTGTTGTTTAGTGTATTTAGTTATTCTTTGTTGAACTTAATTATGGATTTTAGGAAGTCTTAGAATATATCTAACTTATCACTTAAAAGCTGCATGTTTTAAATTTACAATTTACTACTAGATATTTTTCTTTATGTTGTGTGAATGTTTGTTAGTGTGTTTGTTTGCTTTTATGTTATTCTCCTCTACGTAGAAGTCAAACGAATCTCTATATGTTAAGTTAATTAAAATTTGATCAATTTATTTTTTCTCCTGTTTTTAATTTTTGTACTTGCATATTTAGGATGTAAAAATTTATACTAGCATGTTATTTTTAGTTTTCATTCCTGCTAGTATTTATATGTGATGCTAAAATATTTTATTCTATTAAAATTTAAGTTTGTAGGAGGTATGAAAAATTTTCTAAAAACTTGAAATTTATTTGTTCTCAAATGTATTTCAAATAAATTTGATTTTGATTTGAAGAAAATGATCATGTATATGAAGTTATATTAGGGAAGTAAAATTTTGAATATAGAAATGAGTAAGAGAATTTTGTTAAAATTTATAGTAATGAAGAAAAACTTAAAGTTAAAAATTTTTAGTGTGACAAATGATAAGTATAGTATAACTATCTATAGTAGGAGAAATTGTGTTTTTGAAAAATTTAGAAGATTTAGACTTTTATTTTCAAAACTTAAATTTATTTTATTGAAAGTAATTTTCAAAAACTATTATTATGTTTTTGAGTAAATGATATATATCAACTCTTTGCTTTAGGAAAGGAAGAGTGGAAATTAAAATCATTAAAGACCTATCCAAATATAGTAATCATTGCTTGAAAAAGAGAAATAGAAAAATGAAAAAAAAAAGAAAAAGAAAAAGAAAAAGAGAAAAAAGAAAAGAAAAAGAGAAAAATAAAAAGAAAAGAAAAGTTGAAAAAGGGAGGAGAAACTTGAGGATTAGTGCTTAATAAAAAATTGTTTCCACATCTGATCTTTTTAAAGTATAAGACTTGAGAAACTCTTAAGCTTAAGGATATAATATGGTAAGTAAAATTATGCTTAATAATTTTTTTTTTAAAATGGAGATTATAGAATGCCTAAACTCTATATTTGGAGAATCTAAAATATTTCCGAACTTGATAGAAACTCATATTTTCAGATTTCTTAACATTAAAAATTCCTAAATTCTAAGCTGGTCTTATTTACTAATATTTTTTTTAAATTGGGCTACTATATTTCTAAATTAAAATTTTAGTAACTCCTAAAGAAACTCATATACATAATCTACTTATTTAGTTTTTAAAAGATTGAAGAGTCACTTAAGGACAAGAAACATTTTAAGTTTGGAGGATTTTGATACACATAAAAAATATAGTGTTTCTATACACATTTTTTATACTTATTTTTGAGATATTGTACTTTAATGAAATATATTTGTGTGTTTTTCTTTCAGATACAATCAAATGGAAGAAAAATTGCAAAAAAGAGTGAAAAAGGATCAAATTTGGAGCAAAAATGATGAAGTTGCAAAAATGGACTAGGGTGCCTAAGCGCCAAATAGTCGCACCTAAGCCCTAGATAGTCGCGCCTAAGAGTCAGGTACCCTGCGCTTAAGCACCAATAGTAGTTATTTGATGATTTATTGAAATTGAACGAATTTTTGAAGAGGTTTTTGAAGCAACCCTTGGTAAAAAAGTTGGAAATAGACCATGTATACAACAATTCATTCAATTGGCTTTTGAAAGGAAAAAACTTTTAGAAGATTCATTGAATGGAGACACATTTTGAAGAGACACCAAGACACCTTTTGGATTTTCATAAAAAAATACTTGGATCATCAAAGAAGGGGGGTCATCCATTAGACATCCACAACCATCATTCATCCAAGTAATCACCGTCGCTAGCCACTTTCTTTTTATTTTGAGTGTTATTTTGTATTTTGAGTGAAGGAATAATTCAAAGGAACTTCAAAACATTTGGTTGAGATGATTTAAGATAAGTGTTTATCTTTGTGACTACATTGGTTTTAATTTAGATTTCTTGTTTATGTGCATGATTTCTTCTTTTAAACTCATGTGTGGTTGTGTTTTATCCATGAATTCTAAGTAGTTTTCTTTATCTTTTTTCCTTAAAATGATAAGTGATTAAATATTTAAAGGAAGTTGTGTGAAGTATTAGACTTTAATGTTGAAAAAGGTTGTGATGATTTGAAACATTGTTCTTCATTTAATTCTTGATTTGGCCAATTAAAATGTTAATACCTATTGTGAGAACATGTAAGAACCGATATGGTATTGTCTCAGTCAAAAAATGGTAAGAATCACATTAGATTTTATTGATGAGAATGTAATTCGTGGGGTTGAGTGCAAATAAATAGAGAAATAAACTTTTCAAGGGTGTAGAATTAGAGAACTTCATAGTGATAGGCTAAAGCCCCTAATTTGATTTATAGTTTTAAGTTTTGATACGAGATGTTAGCCCTTAGGTGGAGGGAGAAGAGGGAACTCTTGAGTGAGAGCTAGTATCTTCTCTACCTAACCGGTCTTCAAGATTATTCAAACTATAGATTAACCAATGTTGTTTATAGCATCTATAGTAAGGGTAAAAAATATTATTGCTTCTATTTGACACAACACATTTAACATAATTTCACAACATAATTTCTATACTTATTACTGATTCATGTAAGAAAAAAGATATTTTACTTATATTGCCTCAATCTTGCAAATATTTAGTTAAGTTACTTAGTTTCTTACTTTATTTTCATAAATAAAAAGTTATAATTCTTGAAGATAAACCTCCAATCTTAATTAAGAGTTTTCCTAGGAGATTTCTGTCACTTAAGATGTAATTAATTAGAGTAATTTGTGCCTATAGGAGAATTAGTAACCCAAATAACCTAAACTCTGTCTAATCTTCATATTAGGTAGGATAATGATATGTTAGAAATTTTGCAAACCAAATAAATATCATAAATTTCTTAGTTTGAATAGTTGAGTCTATTATCAAGTGATATTCTTATCTTTTGAAATGAAGTATTGCTTGTAACATTGTGCTCGATTATTCAAATCATTAAATATATAAGATATGTTTGGTCTCATTTTTCAAAATTAAAAATTTTATTTTTCAAAAATTATATATATGTGTATAATTGAGGAATTATTTTATTATACATACTCAAAGAATAAATGAGCAAAGTATATCAGTGGAAGAACAGTGGCCACAACCTATCTGGAACATAGACACACTACTAAAGTATGAAGACAAAACCAATTAATCAGAGATGGAGAAAAAACTAGTCCCCAACGAATTCACCAATTAATCAGAGATGCAGTGCACCAGATCCCTTCACAACTTCGCAGTTAAGCGTGCTTGGGCGAGAGTAGTACTAGGATGGGTGACCTCAAGGGAAGTCCTTGTGCTACACCCCCTCCATTTTGTAACATTTCACTTTTTTTTTTTTGTTTCGCCCGCTCCGCCCCGCAAATCTACATCTCCCCTTGACCCCACAAGGGTTTTCGACTGGGGAAATGAAAGGACGTTTTGCTATTGCGACCCCATTCTAGAAAGCTTATCGAAAGACGGGCGAGGCGCAGATGTGCCGAAGGCGGGCTCTCGGCGCTTAATTCAGCCGTCTTGAAGGTCGAACGGTCAGCCGAAATGAATTCGCGTGATGCGGGCTGCATTCACTATAAGTACAAAAAAGACGCACATATTTATGGGTGCGACCATACCAGCACCATTGCACCAGATTCCATCAGAACACCGCAGTTAAGCGTGTTTGGGCGAGAGAAGTACTAGGATGGGTGACCTCCTGGGAAGTCCTCGTGTTGCACCCCTCCATTTTATGACATTTCAAATTTTTTTTGTTCTGCCCGCTCCGCCCAGCAAATCCGCATCTGTCGCGGGCCCACAAGGGTTATCGCCGGGAAAATGCGAGGCGGGACGAGAATCGTGAGGACTCCTGCGGGCCTACATCTCCCCTTGGCCCCAGNGTTTTATCATATCTTTGTCATGAATTCTGAGTAGTCTTCTTTATCCTTCTCCATACTTTGAGATATGATTTTTTAAAGAATTGATTTTGTTTCATACGGTTTTAAATGACAATAATTTGTGATGATTTGTACTATAATCTTCATTTTCTTTTTGATCTGGCCAATTGAGCTGTTAAAATGTATTGAGAAATATATGTTCCCAAAAGGCTAGCATATCTACAACATAGAGAGAATCACATTTGATTTCATGGGAGAGGATGTCATCCATGGAGTTGAGTGCAAATATAGGGAAATATACTTTGTTGGATGCAAAATGAGAGCTTTTAAGGTGACAAATTAAAATCCCCAATTTGGTCTAATTCATTGGAAATCAATGTGAGATTGTTAGCCCTCAAGTGAGGGAGTAGTGGAAACTATGGAGTGGCAACCGATTTCCTCCCAGCCTAATCATGTAATTAAGGNAGGCGGCACGAGAATCGCGATAACTTCGCATGCAGGCGTCCGTTTCGCTATTGCGACCCCATTCCGGAAAGCATATCGAAAGACGGACAAGGCGCATCCGACGGGCTCAGGGCGCTCAATTCTGCCGTCTGGAAGGTCGAACGCTCCGCCGAAATGAATTCGCGCGAAGCGAGCTGCATTCACTATAAGTATAATAAACACGCATAAACCTTTGGGTGCGACCATACCGGCACCAGTGCACGGGATCCCATCAGAACTCGTCAGTTAAGCGTACTTGGGCGAGAGTAGTACTAGGATGGGTGACCTCCTGGGAAGTCCTCGTGTTGCACCCCTCCATTTTGCGACATTTCAATTTTTTTTTTTTTCCGCCCGCTCCGCCCGGCAAATCCGCATCTGTCGCGGGCCCCACAAGGGTTATCGGCGGGGAGATGCGAGGCGGGACGAGAATCGTGAGGACTCCCGAGGGCATACATCTCCCCTTGGCCCCACAAGGGTTATCGGCCGGGGAAACGGGAGGCCGTAGGAGAATCGCCACAACGGCCGCGGCCGGCTCCATCTATCGGCATTCTCAACTATTCTTTTGTCTCGCCCTCATCGCCCGAGCGAATGCACAACTCCCTCGGGCCCCAAGAGGGTTACGGGCAAGGGAAACGCGAGGCGGCACGAGAATCGCGATAACTTCGCGTGCAGGCGTCCGTTTCGCTATTGCGACCCCATTCCGGAAAGCTTATCGAAAGACGGACGAGGCGCGGATGTGCCGAAGGCGCATCCGGCGGGCTCACGGCGCTCAATTCGGCCGTCTGGAAGGTCGAACGCGCCGCCGAAATGAATTCGCGCGATGCGGGCTGCATTCACTATAAGTATAATAAACACGCATAGATCTTCGGGTGCGACCATACCAGCACCAGTGCACCGGATCCCATCAGAACTCCGCAGTTAAGCGTGCTTGGGCGAGAGTAGTACTAGGATGGGTGACCTCCTGGGAAGTCCTCGTGTTGCACCCCTCCATTTTGCGACATTTCAATTTTTTTTTTGTTCCGCCCGCTCCGCCCGGCAAATCCGCATCTGTCGCGGGCCCCACAAGGGTTATCGGCGGGGAGATGCGAGGCGGGACGAGAATCGTGAGGACTCCCGCGGGCATACATCTCCCCTTGGCCCCACAAGGGTTATCGGCCGGGGAAACGGGAGGCCGTAGGAGAATCGCCACAACGGCCGCGGCCGGCTCCATCTATCGGCATTCTCAACTATTCTTTTGTCTCGCCCTCATCGCCCGAGCGAATGCACAACTCCCTCGGGCCCCAAGAGGGTTACGGGCAAGGGAAACGCGAGGCGGCACGAGAATCGCGATAACTTCGCGTGCAGGCGTCCGTTTCGCTATTGCGACCCCATTCCGGAAAGCTTATCGAAAGACGGACGAGGCGCGGATGTGCCGAAGGCGCATCCGGCGGGCTCACGGCGCTCAATTCGGCCGTCTGGAAGGTCGAACGCGCCGCCGAAATGAATTCGCGCGATGCGGGCTGCATTCACTATAAGTATAATAAACACGCATAGATCTTCGGGTGCGACCATACCAGCACCAGTGCACCGGATCCCATCAGAACTCCGCAGTTAAGCGTGCTTGGGCGAGAGTAGTACTAGGATGGGTGACCTCCTGGGAAGTCCTCGTGTTGCACCCCTCCATTTTGCGACATTTCAATTTTTTTTTTGTTCCGCCCGCTCCGCCCGGCAAATCCGCATCTGTCGCGGGCCCCACAAGGGTTATCGGCGGGGAGATGCGAGGCGGGACGAGAATCGTGAGGACTCCCGCGGGCATACATCTCCCCTTGGCCCCACAAGGGTTATCGGCCGGGGAAACGGGAGGCCGTAGGAGAATCGCCACAACGGCCGCGGCCGGCTCCATCTATCGGCATTCTCAACTATTCTTTTGTCTCGCCCTCATCGCCCGAGCGAATGCACAACTCCCTCGGGCCCCAAGAGGGTTACGGGCAAGGGAAACGCGAGGCGGCACGAGAATCGCGATAACTTCGCGTGCAGGCGTCCGTTTCGCTATTGCGACCCCATTCCGGAAAGCTTATCGAAAGACGGACGAGGCGCGGATGTGCCGAAGGCGCATCCGACGGGCTCACGGCGCTCAATTCGACCGNATTCCGGAAAGCTTATCGAAAGACGGACGAGGCGCGGATGTGCCAAAGGCGCATCCGGCGGGCTCACGGTGCTCAATTCGGCCGTCTGGAAGGTCGAACGCGCCGCCGAAATGAATTCGCGCGATGCGGGCTGCATTCACTATAAGTATAATAAACACGCATAGATCTTCGGGTGCGACCATACCAGCACCAGTGCACCGGATCCCAACATAACTCCGCAATTAAGCGTGCTTGGGTGAGAGTAGTACTAGGATGGGTGACCTCCTGGGAAGTCCTCGTGTTG
>JXCR01147550.1:28473-43498 GCA_002079205.1 Phalaenopsis hybrid cultivar | reverse complement strand
ATTCTGTTCTATCAGCTGGTTGCCGGGCGGCCTCTCCGCCTGAATCTCGCTTCGGACAAGTCTCTGCCGGAAACTCCATTACTGGCCACAGTCTCTGCTTCGTTGGAGAGCCATGGAGAAGACATTAGTGTGGATCAGGAGAGGTCCATGGAATCAAATCTTGTATGAATCAATATGAACATTTAATGGATTCCAAGTATTTTTTGGTTGAAGCAGAAGTGAAAGTTGCAGATATTGTGGAAGTTGTGAGTTAGTATGAGCTATTTGGTTGCCTCTTCACTTTCTTCTATGCTTTTTTGTCTCTTCTTCACTTTTGTATTCTATTTTCTTTACTACTCCTCTCATAATGTTGACATTAATATATTAATTTTGTTGGTTAAAATGGGAAATTTACTTGCCAATCACACAATTCTTATGTATTTACAAATCTAACCGCTGGACTTTGATATTTACATTTATAACCCTTTGTTGTCATTGTCATTAATCTATGCATAAAAATGCATATTTTACTTACTAAAAGAAATAATAATATTCTGATGTTATATTAAAGATTCAAATGTAAGGTTTAAATTGTAATTAAAATTTTAAGTTGAGTTTTAATTTGAATTAAATTAAATTTAAATTTTTTTTATTTTTGGATGTTTTAATATTAATTTGGGTGCATTTTATATTAATTTAAATTTAGTTTAAATTGTAGTTTTATTAAATTAAGTTTTATTTTGAATTAATTCTAATGAATTATCAAAACTCAATATTTTATTAGATTTATTTGATATGGCTCGTTTATTGTTCTGAGCAATCAGCTCGTATAAAGCTCGAGTTAATGCTCGATTGCGATTTGATTATAGCTTATTTATTTTAATAAATAAGCTGTTCTTTAATAAACTCAACAATTTCTTTATGATCCAGTTTCAAAAAAGAAGGTACGTATCACACATTTAGAGCATAGATTTTTATATGTTATAATTGAAGTTTAATATGTTCTTTTACTTAAATAAGAATAAGTTAGTTTAATATTTAAATATATAAAAGCTAAGGTATATATGTAAATTGGCAAATATGTAGACTATTTAAGCATTTAAATGCAACACATAATTCTCATGAATTCACACATCTAACAATTAATTTTATTTGTANAATTTTAATTTGGGTGCATTTTATATTAATTTAAATTTAGTTTAAATTGTAGTTTTATTAAATTAAGTTTTAGTTTGAATTAATCTTAATAAATTATTAAAACTCAATATTTTATTAGATTTATTTGATATGGCTCGTTTATTGTTTTGAGCAATCTGCTCGTATAAAGTTCGAGTTAATGCTCGATTGAGATTTGATTATAGCGTATTTATTTTATTAAATAAGCTGTTTTTTAATAAACTCAATAATTTCTTTATGATCCAGTTTCAAAAAAGAAGATACGTGTCGCACATTTGGAGCATAGATTTTTATATGTTATAATTGAAGTTTAATATGTTCTTTTACTTAAATAAGAATAAGTTAGTTTAATATTTAAATATATAAAAGCTAAGGTATATATGTAAATTGGCAAATATGCAGACTATTTAAGCATTTAAATGTAACACATAATTCTCATGAATTCACACATCTAACAATTAATTTTATTTGTATTTACATGCATATCATTCCAATTTTTTAATATCACATAAAAAATTATCATTTTTTAAGGGATAATTACACAAGGACCATCCCAAACATTGATATTCACATTTTCTGATTTTTTTTTTGGGTTAAACTACCAAACTATTTAGAATTTGATAAAAATGGAAAATATGGGTTGGGGTTNTATCATTTTTTAAGGGATAATTACACAAGGACCATCCCAAACATTGATATTCACATTTTCTGATTTTTTTTTGGTTAAACTACCAAACTATTTAGAATTTGATAAAAATGGAAAATATGGGTTGGGGTTACACAATGAATTTTAGTATTTTAGTGAAAATTTGAAAACTGAATGGAGCGTCTTTGATTTGTAATTCGCAAGTTTCGAGAGATTTCTGTGTAATTGCGCCTTTTAAGAAGAGAAATACACATTATTAAATACATGTATGTACACAAAATTTATAATCATAATAAATAACTCATTGCCAAATAGTTTAGGAGCTTTTACATATTTGCCCCCCCTAAACTTATAATTTACATTTCAATCACTTAAGACTTTATTTCCATCTGAGACAATAGCTTTCAATAAGTTAAATTTAAAGTTTTGAGTTTAGGGACTAACCTATAATATTTATTTTTATGGGAAGTTGATATGTAAAAAAACCCAATCATTTTTAAAAAATAAAAATAAAAAAAAGATTTTTTTTTTCTGCTCATCTATTCTCTAAATAAATAAATAAATAAATAATAGTTTTATATTAATTTTTACGGTGCAATTAAAAATAATAAATTTTAATAATTTTTTAAATTATTTGAGGTATTATCCTTGTCTTTCTCTCTCCTCCCGCATTTTCTCGTCTTCGCTTCCGCTTCGCCGTCGGCCTCTCTCTCTCTCTCTGTGGCTTTTGCCGATTAGTTATCACAATCAGATTCCTCTCGCCTGGCATCCACTTTTCGGTCGGCGAATTCTCTTCCGGCGGCGCTCGGAGAGGCGGGAACGAAGATCTCGAATATCGGCGAACGGTGGAACCCTCTTCTTGCCCCCCCCTTCTGTTTCCCGANTTCGTGGGAGGCATAAGATTTTGATGGGTCATGAGCAAATGGCATCATGCGCATCGGTAATGGTTAGTTAAAAGTACCTGTAGTAGAGGACTTCCAAATTTTGGTGTATGTTGAATACCTTGATGGTTTCATTGATGTGTCTCTCTTTTGAGATGTGCCCAAGTTAAAATACCCTTCTCATTATTCTCAACACGAAACCATGATGTTGCTGCCATTAATGATGGTAATACCATTTCTTAATTAGCCATTCTCAATCATTGCGGAACTTTTTTTATGGTTCTTGGGGTGTTATCATGAGTTCCTTGCAAGTCTGGGGTATTGTGGCTTGAATGTTTAAGCTTAAATTATAAGGTTATATTCATCTACATTGATGTGGTTGTTGGCCAACTCAAACAGCTCAACCAATATTTTCTGCCAACATAATTTGAGGGCATAATAAAGTATACTTTTATGGAGGCCCTGAGTGAGTGTTGTTTGAAAGGCAATAGCTTTAAATTTTTAATATATACCATCCATGATTGGAAATGAGTACTGAAGTGTCAAGGAGACTCTCCTAGCTCTTCCCTAGTGTTTTGTAATGGCTTTTTGTCTCTTGTAAATTGAGTAATAAATTCCTTCTTCAAGTAAGAAAAGATGCGACGCTTCTTGAAAGAAGATGAGAGAATTACCATAATGATTCTTCCTTGGAGGTTTTGAAAGAGGAGTATGCATTTTGTGTGTTATTGAATGCGAGGAGAGCGATAGTTGAATTGAAGTGATTAACATGGTTGGTTGGGTTTAACTACTCTATAAAAATCTAGCTCCAGCATTTTGAACTTTGGTAACTGTAAAGTCTCCACAATTTTAACTGAGAAAAAAATTATAGGATACGCCTCACACTTTGCTGGTAAGTGAGGGAGAGTAATCTCCATTAGAATCTCATAAGGTTTAGTGAAAAAAATTCCATTCTCTTTGTAAGTTGATTTACAAAAAAGTTCGATCAAAACCCTTAAACAGAGACGGGTGAGTTGAACCGAGTTACGACAGCATTCTCAAAGTCATGGTTGACATTATAAAATTGGCTACATGATATGATTACAAAGAAGGTATGCAAATTGTACTTGGTATATAGTAAGTAGTGGGCGATTGTGACTAATAGCCNATCTAGTCATTGTTTAAGTTCAGTGAACTCCTTTATCTTGTCGACATTCGTGGGAGGCATAAGATTTTGATGTGTCATGAGCAAATGGCATCATGCGCATCGGTAATGGTTAGTTAAAAGTACCTGTAGTGGATGACATCCAAATTTTGGTGTATGTTGAATACCTTGATGGTTTCATTGATGTGTCTCTCTTTTGAGATGTGCCCAAGTTAAAATGCCCTTCTCATTATTCTCAACGCGAAACCATGATGTTGCTGCCATTGATGATGGTAATACCATTTCTTAATCAGCCATTCTCAATCATTGCGGAACTTTTTTGATGGTTCTTGGGGTGTCATCATGAGTTCCTTGCAAGTCTGGGGTATTGTGGCTTGAATGTTTAAGCTTAAATTATAAGGTTATGTTCATCTACATTGATGTGGTTGTTGGCCAACTCAAACAACTCAACCAATATTTTCTGCCAACATAATTTGAGGGCATAATAAAGTATACTTTTATGGAGGCCCTGAGTGAGTGTTGTTTGAAAGGCAATAGCTTTAAATTTTTAATATATACCATCCATCATTGGAAATGAGTACTGAAGTGTCAAGGAGACTCTCCTAGCTCTTCCCGAGTGTTTTGTAATGGCTTTTTGTCTCTTGCAAATTGAGTAATAAATTACTTCTTCAAGTAAGAAAAGATGCGATGCTTCTTGAAAGAAGATGAGAGAATTACCATAATGATTCTTCCTTGGAGGTTTTGAAAGAGGAGTATGCATTTTGTGTGTTATTGAATGCGAGGATAGCGATAGTTGAATTGAAGTGATTAACATGGTTGGTTGGGTTTAACTACTCTATAAAAATCTAGCACCAGCATTTTGAACTTTGGTAACTGTAAAGTCTCCACAATTTTAACTGAGAAAAAAATTATAGGATACGCCTCGCACTTTGCTGGTAAGTGAGGGAGAGTAATCTCCATTAGAATCTCATAAGGTTTAGTGAAAAGAACTCCATTCTCTTCATAAGTTGATTTACAAAGAAGTTCGATCAAAACCCTTAAACAGAANGGCGGCTGCTGCGGTTACTGTGGCGGGACCTCGGCCGGCTCCGACGTATTCGGTCGTGAACGCGATTATTGAGAAGAAAGAGGATGGGCCGGGCTCGCGCTGCGGGCACACGCTCACAGCAGTAGCGGCTGTTGGCGAGGAAGGGACGCCGGGGTACATCGGCCCAAGGTTGATCCTCTTTGGTGGCGCCACGGCGCTCGAGGGAAACTCCGCCACGCCACCGTCTTCAGCCGGTAGCGCCGGCATACGTAAGTGTTTGTCCTTTTACTTTTTTTATGATGTACGGGGAAGTTACCTGATCTGGCTTCGCATGGAAAATTTAAGAAGAGATTGTGAGGTGGGGTGGGGTATTCGGGAATAGGGATTGTTTGCAAGACCTAGATTTATTTGAATGGTTGGACAGTGATGTTATGTTTATGTGGTTGAAGAAATTCAGAAGAAAATGAAAAGGATTGATAAAAAGAATGGGTATCNGGCTTCGCATGGAAAATTTAAGAAGAGATTGTGAGGTGGGGTGGGGTATTCGGGAATAGGGATTGTTTGCAAAACCTAGATTTATTTGAATGGTTGGACAATGATGTTATGTTTATGTGGTTGAAGAAATTCAGAAGAAAATGAAAAGGATGGAAGAAAAGAACGGATATTGAGTTTGAAGCTACGTGTGATTTTGGCTACTTTTATTTGAATTTGGGAGTTGAAGCTGGCCATTTTTTGATACTCAGTCTTGGAGAATAGGGTCTCATATCTTGATTTTTCAAATTCTCTGAAATTTGTGGCATTCTGTTTGCTTGCAGGGCTGGCCGGTGCAACTGCTGATGTTCACTGTTATGATGTGCTGGGGAACAGATGGACGAGGTATGCTTTTGAGTTTGGTTTAAAATTATCAGCTGTTTCTAACTTTGTCTTTTTTCACAAGTTCGTTATTTATTTATTAACTGCATTGGAGGTTTATTGCTATAACTTGTTTCTTTTTTAAGGAAGATTTACATACATACTACCATCTCATTCCTATGTATTTACATATCTAAAACTTAAACTTCAATTTTTACATACATTCCACCTTATCTGTTTATGCAAAGGTGTATTCCCCTTTTTAAAATTTGAAGTGGTGGTGTTTATGATGTTATATGAAAGATTTGGGTGTTATAAATATAGAAAGCAAGGTTTAGGCGTTAGATATGCAAATATATAGGAATTGGGTGGTATGTATGTGAATGTCCCCTTTCTTAATTTCTTTTTATTTTTAAAAATTTTAATTAAGGACAATGCTTTTTAGTTAAGAACTCAAGTTTCTAAATTTTATTTTTATTAAAATACAGCACTTAAACTCAAGTCTCAAGCCAGGTTTAATTATTATTTAGTATATTATTTATAAAGTTAAGTCATGTATTCTATCAACATTTGTCAATCTGATATTTTTCAAAACTCTTTGTAAACTTCTTGTATTCTATTAAGGTTTCAGTGCTTCCCTTATATTCTACCTGGTAGAAGTTCAGTGTTCTACCAGACCTTAATGGAACAGTAGGTTGGAACAATCTCTATTAGGGTAATGTGATTGCAAACAAAGCTTGGCTATATTTGATGCAACCCAATTATATTGCCTTGGTCAGAATAGGTTGCCTGAGAATTTTACTGATAATTCAAATTTCAAAAAAGTTACTAGGTTGTTTTGCGCTAAGTACCAAATCCGCATCATATGAGATGCATTCTGTTAATATGATACAAGGAATTCACTGCCAAGATTTTATATCTGGTTCACAGAATCTACTCTATTCACTGGTGGAGTTTCATTGGGCTAGCTATGTTTCCTGGGAGTTTTCTAACAGTATTTGCTTGGATCTTAAATAATGCAATGGTTCAAGAGGGGTGGAGGAAGATAAAGTATTAGCATACTGATTTTCTCACATTTAATTTCTAATTGTTCTTGTTTGCAAAAGTATAGGGATTTAAGAACCAAACTTTAAAAGTATTCTTCTTATTGATAAAATGGTCAAATAATGCATCTGTTTACAATTTTTCTCTTTTTAACCTGCTTTTTTTCCCCATAATTAACATGTGTAAATGGAAGTAATGCTTTCATGTTGCCCCAGGTTAACTCCAGTTGGAGAACCACCCTCACCAAGAGCGGCACATGTTGCAACGGCTGTGGGCACAATGGTGGTAATTCAGGTTGAGCTGCTCTAACAAGGGTTGTTTTTATTGTTGACTACTGATGAAAACTTAGAGTTTTATTATGAGGAAAAAACAATATGAGAGCATTCTGACTTTTATTTGTTTGTGTTGGCAATCCAGGGTGGGATTGGCCCAGCTGGTTTATCAGCTGAGGATCTTCACGTCCTGGACTTAACACAACAACGTCCACGTTGGCATAGGTAATTATAAGATTGTTAGCTACATTTCTTTACCCAATAATGTGGATATCTTTGTTGAGTTTTCATCATTTTGCAGGGTAGTTGTTCAAGGACCTGGTCCAGGGCCACGCTATGGCCATGTTATGGCTTTAGTGGGTCAGAGGTTTCTATTATGCATTGGTGGAAATGATGGTAAGTTTTCATTTATATGCACTATATTAAATTGTGATGATTTAAATCAACACTGTACCTTTTATTCATATGGTTTTTGAATTATTTGGGAATTAAACTTCTTCAATGTTGTAGGTAAGAGGCCTTTAGCTGATGTTTGGGCACTGGACACTGCTGCAAAACCTTATGAGTGGAGGAAGTTGGAGCCTGAAGGTGAAGGCCCACCTCCATGCATGTGAGTCCTTTCCTTTTCTTTAAAAAATTGTTCCATGCCATTCTATTTGATTTCATAATCCATGTTATGCTTATCTTGATATTGACTTTTTTTAGGATTTTTTTATGGTTTTTATGCAATTAATTTTTTTTTTCTTTTGCTTGTAAATAATGCTCCTATGGCCATGGGTTAATTACATAATTACCTTTAAGAATTCTTATATCTTGTTATATCTTGTTAGCTTAAATCTTACTGTGAATCAAATCATTGCATCCTTTTGTGATGCGTTTATGTTCCATCTAAGCAGCAACGTGAAGAGAGTTTTTTATACTCATGTCATCAACTTGCTTTTTCTTTATTTATGGCAAAGTGGATATTTCCATAGTTTTATGCGAATGATTTTTTTTTCAAATTACCTTGTAAGTAATAGCCCTAAGGCCAGTGGTTAGTTACATAATTATATTTGTCCGCTCTAGGTTAGAAACCTAAATCAAATCGCTCATAACTGATTGTTTCAGTGGAATTATAATGTTTTTTTTTCCTCGGGGGAGATGCTGTTAGTTTTGCCTTCTCTGATCACGATTGCAAATTGTCCTAAAAATAAGAACTAGAAATCATTTATCCTCTTAACAGTCAGATAGATATCAATTCTGCAGACTTCACTGTTTTTCTTGACCTATTTATTTCATGTTAATAAGGTGTGATTTTACTAAATTGACCATTTTGATTTAAAGTCGACATTTTGACCATTTATCTCTCGTGAAAGATGGATCAAGTTTCTGGGAGTATAGGTTCAACGGTAAATTAAAATCAAAACATATCAGTTATATTAGCGCTACACAGAGAAATATTCTCGTACTTTTGCTATTATTAAGGTCCAAACTGTATCAAACAGATTTGACACATTGATTCTTGGTTGACCTCTTTTTTTCTTACCTTGTCTTATGATGATCAATATTTTTTATAAAAAAAATATTTTTGAAATAGTTTTACACTGGTTATTTTGTGTTGTTTTGATGTGAAATGACTTTTGCCATATGTGATTCTCACTCATCATTCTTTTTTATGAACACGTTTTTTGCATTATTAGTTCATTCTTGCAGGCCTATATACTAAATTGTCATTGGGAGTTACCTAGCTGGTAGCTTATTTACTACCACCGTGACACATTTTTTTACAGGTCGGATTACTCAGTGATTGTCTTTGGGGGAAGATTTGTATTTTTGAAGGGTCATATGCATATGATATATTTAAAATTCATGATAATCTATTTGGCTCTGATTTTTTATGGATTTTAGTATAGGTTTAACGTGCGGCTATGAATAATTATCATCATTGACAATCCTGACTGTTTGATGTTGGATTTATAAATCTTCATTTTTCATTACTTCCCGTAGAGTGTTTCCTAAGGCATTATATCTATTCTTTGAAAATCATTTAGACAGGTTTTATTCATGTTACATTAGGCTTACCTATTTTGCTTTCTAAACTCTTCCTAAAGTACTTTGGCTTACCTTTTTCAGTTTTGAGCACTTTTCCAAACCATCGACTTTGCAAGGAGATGTCATCTCTCTCTTTTTGATATGGTTGCACTGCCCCATTTTAGTCATGGCATTTAGATTTCATTTTTATTTTTATTTTTATTTTTTTTATTGTGCCTACCTCATCTTTCCTAGGGTTTATCTCTGTTTATTTGTTACCATAGAGCTATGCAATTGATATTAAGCTCTCCATTTTGACCACACACTAATAAATTTAGAAATAATGTCCTTATTTATATGCTCATTCTTCTATATAGTGGATTTATGATGCTTAAAGTTATCACAGCTATATATCTCTTTATTTTCTAATAATATTACTTAATAATTGTTTGTATCATACCCAAAAAAATTCTAGACGATATATTTAATTTTTGCTCTTTTAATTCATAGACCTCAAACCTCAATCTTTAAAACATTGTATCAATTAAGCTTTCCATTTATTTTTAGCAATTGCTTTAGCAATCAGAAATGCCATTTGCAATATCCCATAAAACAGGGCAACTTACATTGAATGTTCTTTTTTAAGTATTTTCATAGCCTATGAAAAAAAGTAATAAACTCCATGTTGATCCTTGATAGAAACTCTTCAGCCACTTTACAATTACTTTTAATGCTACTATGTTTTAATCATAGTATCTTTAACAATTTTTGCATGCTTTTGACATGTTTTTTTCTTTCTTAACATACGCCAAATTAATTCTTATGGTACTCTAATATATGTTTTTCAAGATTAATAAAGATCATGTGTAGATGGATTTTTGTTATCCCTACTTTTCTATTAATATCTTGTGCTGTTTAACATGGTTTTTGTTAGGAGTTATACTAGGAAATAATTTATTCCTGTGAGAAAGCATGAGAAAGTAATGTAGTATGTTTACGTTCTACAGGCTGAATTGCCACTTGGAGGCCTTATCCGGTTGGTCAAACCATAAATTCTCTGGGATTTGAATCTAATTGATTCCTGTTAATGTTGACCTTGCAGTTTTTTTGAAACTGGAAGTCATACATTTTTTTCTTGAAGCGCTATAATTTGCTAATTTGGCTTTTTTAATACGATTTGTTGGCTTAATTACTTTTTCTTTCATAGGTAAATCTTTAAGAGATTTCCGTGAACATGGAATTCTAGATTTGTTTTATCCAACCAACTTTTAGGTACTCTGAAGGGGAAAGTCCTATAAGACTTCAATGTTTGAAACGTATATATTTACTATAATGTGCCATGCATCCATCTAGATTGTTTCCAGATTTATATACCATACTTTCTCATGCTCAAACAAATGCATATGATAGAAAATTTCCGCTTTTTAGCATTCTTGATGATTTTGTAAGATTCAATATGCTGTAGAAGGAGAATTGATTTAATGTTAGCTGGATCATTGACCTTTGACAATGAATTTCTTGTTGGTCTCCTATTTCCTTGTTCATTTGAATGCTTTTGATTTACTTAATTTCTTCTTGCTATGAGGTAGCTGGAAAGATGGGCTTTTTTAAGCCAAACAAATTTTATTATCATTCAATGAAACTGTACGTGAAGAAATAATTATATAACATTGGTAGATGAAAAGAGAATTAAGGTTAAAAACACACCTACAAGGCCTAAAGGTGCCAAATAAACCATCACTAGTGGAGTGGAATCCCATGGATTCTCATTAAATTGTATAACTTGGAAGTATGGTGCATTTTAGAGAACGGTTGCATATTTTTTTTTGCTTTTTCTGTTTCTTCTAGCATGTACAATTGAAATTTTTTCCACTAGCTTGTTTGCACTATAAATTCTAAAACCAAAGCCAACAAATAAATAGTTCTAAATCACCAATATCCTCACCAATTGGATGATCATTAGGAGCAAAAATCCTAGATGAGTTCGGATCACTAATCTTATGATGTCATTCTAAATCATTTGTTCTAGCAATTAGGAAAGTACTTATTCCAAGTTAGGATCTAAATTTAATTCAAGTTTGTGTGTTCAAATCAGATTAGAAGCTGTTGGCACTGCCTCCACTGCATTTAAAGACACTATTGCTAGTTGATTTTGCAGCTCCAGATGTCAGAAATTACAAAAAAAATTTATCTAATGAATGATCTTCATTGCCACTTTTTCTAGTTGATTTTGAACTCTAGATGTGCTTTGAAGCATCTTTAGAAGTAGTGACAATAAAATTTTGTAAGAAGAATAATGAGGAGGAATGCCTTTAAACTCTATCTTTTACCAGTAGTCATTAGCTATGGAGCCAATATAGATTTCTTTTCCCTAAGAAGTAGCAACATCCATTTTGAAGAAATGACTATGAGAGTGGGGAAACAAGATACTAGGGCTTGGATGCTAGGCCTTACATCTAACAAGGCCGCAGAGGTATTGAAGTATAGTAACTGCAGGCCGGGTAATGAAGTTTTGTTTTATTATTATTTTTTTTTTTGGTGGTCGGGTTCTAGGAGATGTAGATATCAAAGGATTTAAGTGCTGGTTGGTTGGGAGAAAGAATCCTTGAGAGATAAGAGTGGGGAGTGGTGAGAGTGCAGGAAGATAACTTCGTAAAAATCTTATCATCTAATTTGCAAAAAAAAAAAAAACTCTACATTATTCACTTAAATAAAACTAAAATAAAATTGTAAGGCTATCCAAAATATTAGAATAAATAAGAAAGGATTTTCTTGTGCTGTATAATATCACATTTACCATAAGGACTCCATATTATCTATTTTTGAGTTCCACGCAATATGTTTTGTAATTCCAATCTTTGTTAATAAAATTTCATGTTAATTGTAGAATGTGGAAAATAATTTTGTTCCTTTCATTCACATCCATCACACTACATAACATTGTCAATCAACTTTTTTCAAAATTGAAAATAGAATATAGTTTTGGAAATTTAATTTAATACAAGGGGTATATAGTTTTAGTTTTGAAAGTAATGTTTTTAATTTTGAAAAAATAAGACCAAATAGATCTCATTCGTCCAATAGTTTATATAATCGTGTCCGATACCGCGAAAGTTATACATTCCCGAAAGGTAAGTGTGTACCTCGACGATAGACCCAATCACACAAACTAAGGGATTTGTGACATCCGTTTGGTCTGCGAATCTTTTTGTGTGATCTTCAAGTTCTCCTATCTAATATAAAGATTAAATTGAGTTTATTTTACTTGAGTTCCAAGTTCCCTATAGAGGCAAACCCCTATGGTTAATTACATCCCAAATGACGGGGGGTCACTCAAGAAAACTCTCTATAATGATCAGAGATACTAGTATTCAAGATTTTAAGGTTTAGGTTTTGACGGTAGGACGTGAAAAAACAAGTGAGAGTAACTCAAATAGGAACAATATATTTCAGGAGTCCAAAGAAAGCAAAATGTAGGGGATGTCACAGATCCTGAGGAGGAACCTCAGTGACTTCCTAAACTATCCAAATGTGTAGTTGAGTTTTGGAGACGATGTTATTTAGGTATTTAATGCTGTCAATTTTAATATTTGAGACTTATATTTGCATAATATCCGATTATACAAATAACCCGCGGAGATAAGAGGGTTTACGTCGTGTCACACGACAACCTCAAAACCTAAGGCGAGTTAGGATTTACGTTGCACAACATAGTTGTGCAAGAGCCTAAAGAGGGTGTGAGGATTTATATCATGCTGAGCGAGCTACCTCGAAGTCCCATAGGTTGTTATTTAGACTAAGGAGAGAGAGATTGTTGAAGAAGATCCTTTTGTTGTTCCATCCAAGCTCCTTATCGTGTTGCCGACAAAGCTGGCTCCAAGCTCCTCACTGAAGTAGCAGTCCTAAAATCTAAGGTTCAAAAGTTTTTATCAGGTGTGTTTCAAGGTTTTGCTTTTGTTGTCACTCAAGCATTATGGGGGGGTTAAAGTTGATTAGAGCGACACCGGTTAGGATCCCAAGGTTCCCTCGTTTCGATATCACTATTTTCTTTTGAATTTACTTAGTCTAAACGAGTTGTGAAACTCATTTAAACTAAGATCTTATTAGCAACTGTAACCTCATTCGAGGGATTCTCGTAAATTCAAAAGTACGTGTTATGTTTTGATAATACTGTGTAGTTTTTGAAAAAAACTATTTTGCTTTGAGAATGAAATCACAATCAGACATGCATGATACAATATAGCAAAAGTAAATTACAGTGATAAAAATGACAATAAATAAAATGTACCAGCGTACCTGACCTATCTGCTACTGTTGTTCTCGTTGCATGATTGACTCATAAAACATAATATAATTTGGCAGGGAATTTAATTAAATTTGCAGAAAAAGGGAGAAAATAGTAATTCTAATGTAAAAAAATAACAAAATGAGTCGTAACAGCAGCTAAGAACCCCACACAGGTGATCCTAAGGCTTCATATGGCTCTGGACAGCAACTAGCAAGCTTACACGGTAATCCTACGATCTTCTACGGCTCCAGACACCAACTAGCAAACTTAAACGGTGATCCTACGACCTCCTACGGCTCTCAGCAGCAACTAGCAAGCTTACACGGTGATCCTACGACCTCCTACGGTTTTGGGCAGCATCTAGCAAGCTTAAATGGTGATCCCACAACTTCCGACGGCTCCGGACAACAACTAGCAAGCTTAAATGGTGATCTTGCGACCTCCTACGGCTTCGGACAGCAACTAGCAAGCTTATACGGCAATGAACAACACTTTTCAGCAACTCTACAACCTTCCTACAACACTCAAAGCAGCTTCGAAGTTCCAAACAACACCCTACAACTCTCCCACAGCTCTCAAAACAATTTCGAAACTCCAAACAACATCCTACAGCTCTCTCACAACATCCTACAGCTCTCTCGCAGCATCCTACAGTGATCGGTAACTCCAAACATCAGTTTTAAAAGTCCTCAAGCCGCAATTATGTAACTTTTCAAAAGGTACACTTAAGCCTTTCAAAATAGTGACAAAACCTCTCCAACTAGGTACAGTTCATTTTTCAGTCCTCTGAAATTAGGATCGCAACTGTGATTGCCATAACGACCTAAGTTCCCCTTAGAGCATGCATCTATCACCTCTCTATCATTCAACGTCATAAAATAAAAATACATATGACCTGTGCAAGCATAATATCTAAGCCGTTTTTCATGAGCAGCTAAATCAAGCACCTCCCCAACATATTCAATGAGAAATTGTTCGTTAGAAGCACTCTCTTCCAACTACAATCTATCGTCTTTCTTTCCACAGTTAATCCATGTAAATTTGGCATATTTGTGCTTTTGGAACTGCTGATTCGAATATAGATTCCCACATGGTCAGGTTCCCTTTAACACTCAATATTAAGCATACGGTTTAAACATTTTTCACCACAACTCAAACTGCCATCTGGAGGCAGCTTACAATGGTAAGCCCAATACTCACCTCTCCATTAACCATCCTGGTGTATCGCCTATCTCACGGTAGTCACTATATACTAAGTGAGAAACACAACATTCACAAAATATTGAAAAGATAATGGCTTTCCATGATTTAATTTTATCAGACCTCCTGGAGGTTACTTCAAAATCAAAGAGGGAAAAGGAAAGAACATCTCCAGCAAAAAAAAAAAAACGAAAGCAATAAAACATCATGCATGTCTCAAAAGAGAAAAAATTGTCATAGTGACAAATTTTGCAGTGAAAGCCCGGTTCGGAGAAACCCTCCTCCTGCCTCCATGTATATGACCAATTCCAAATTTGGCCATACTATCTCGTGAAAGGGATTTCAGATCATGCTAATATATGATATTGTATATTATCCCTAAGATTAAAACAAGCAACATATTGAGATTAACACCTCGAAACCTTACCGATAGTGCAAACCCAAGTGGCAGAGGCGAGGGTTTCGGGCGAGCAAGCGAGAGACTAGGGCTTCGATGTGAGGAGGGGGGG
>JXCR01147550.1:17106-28429 GCA_002079205.1 Phalaenopsis hybrid cultivar | reverse complement strand
GGGGGGGGGGGGGGGGGTCTTCGGTCGAGCACGATAGGGAAGTGCAGGCGAGGGTTTCAAAGGAGGAGCAGACTTCGGTTCACAAAGGAGGAAGGAAGCGAGTGGGATTTCTTCTGTTGAGAGGAAGGGTAGGCGAGCTGGTTCTTCGGCATCGAGGAAGCGAATGGGGTCGAGAGGATTTCGGGAGAAGAAGAGGGGAGTTCGGTTCGTGGAGACGACTTCTGAGAGGGGTCGAGCGAAGAAAGAAAACGGGGAAGCGGGATCGAGTGGCCGTCAATTCAGGGAGTAGAGGAGGCGAGCGTTTCTGTTCACAGAAGAGGAGCGGGGGCCGAACAGAGGAGGAGCAGGTGGGGCGAGCGGGAGAGCCTAATGAATCGAAGGAGAGGCCCGAGCGGGATTTGTATCCCGTGAATTCCAAATACTTGTTACGCTTGCGTTGTGCAGGGAATTGAATAGTTTCCATGCGCGGAGTTTTATTTGGCTGGTAATAACTTCAAAATGAATTTAGTTAGGGTGAAATTAAATGTCTCATATGAAATTTGAAAATTTAAAATTCAAAATTGTTTAACTCTTGTTCAGCTCGGGTCCAGCCCGAATCTCTTTCGAGTTGAACTTGGGTTGAGCTTGGGCCCGCACCACGCTAGTTAAAAGAATGTGCATCAATTTTTGTGCTAATTGCTCGCGCGTTGAACCATAGTATATGGGTGTTCTTCCTAGTTAAAGTCGACATTTCAAAGACACCTGTGTGGTCTGTTTCATCCGGGGTTGTCCATACGAGTTCGCCGACGGGCAGGTCAATTCAAGTCAAAATCATGTGTGGTGCGATGCGTGCACAAAATGCAACGTTCTCGAGAATTCGAGTCACAAGAGGTTTTTCTAGGGGCTGCTCCTATTAATGTAGGAACTCAGCTCAAGTCTCATATGTCAGTTCTAACCAACTCAGCAAAATGCCGAGGATTCGGGACCGCCCATGCGAGACTCGAAGGAGTGACGAGGTGACTCGAATTTTCTAAATGGCGTGGGTCCGATACTAGTCCTTTAAGAGGGTCAAATAAGGAAAGCCTAAAGCTAGACCCTTGATCTAAGGAGAGAAGTGAAGACCTCACCCAAAAATGAGGTCAACAAACATATATATAAATAATAGAAATAAACAAAATAAGAATACCTCTAAAAAGGGTAGAACAAAAAATAAGAAATACAAATAAAGGAAACATCATTATTGGAGTATATTCTTAGACAAACAAATTAATTACTTCCTAATGTGGATTTGTGCTTTCCTACACTCCCCCTCAGGCTAGGTTGTATATATTGTAAAAACCAAGCTTGGACCTCAATTCATCATAGCTGACCCTTGTTAGTCCTTTGGTGAGAATGTCAACAATTTGCATTATTTTGAGAACCTAGCCAAGCTGAACAATTTCATTGTTAACCTTTTTTGAAATAAAGTATTAGTCAATCTCGATGTGTCTTGTTTTGTCTTGATGCTCAGGATTTTCGGCTATACTAATAGCCACTTGGCTGTCACTGAATATCTTAATTGTATCTTTTGTCTCAACTTTAAGTTTGTTTAATAGCATGTAAATCCACATTCCTCACATATTCCTAGTGCAAGAGCATAATATTTTTATTTTGCACTACTTCAAGAGACAACAACTTATTCTTGGGTTCTCCATGTGACGAGATGACCCCAAACATATGAAAAATATCCACTGGTTGATTTCCTACCATTTATCTCTCTCTCCCAACTAGCATATGTGTAAACCTCAATCTCATAGTTTTCATTTCTTCTAAAGAGCAAATTGGATCTTGGGGTCATCTTCAAGTATCTCATGATTCTGTTTACTGCATTCAGATGATTCTTATTTGGATTATTCATGTGTTGGCTTACTACATTGATTGAGTATGCAATATCATGTCTTATATGTGATAGTTAAAGTAGTTTTCCACAACTCTTTGATATCTTCCTTTGTCATCTAGACTACTCTCTTCACTTCTATTCAACCTTTTGTTGGAATGCGTGGATGTGTTAGCAGATTAACACCTAAGCATGCTAGTTTCACTTAACATGTCCAATACGTTGGGATATGATAAATCCTTTTGAATTCTGTTGCAAGCATTCTTTTTAGTGTATTGATTTCCTTTGAATTATCACATGTCAAAATAATATCTACATATATAATATGTTTAATAATTTTGCTTCTAGGATTGGATTTAACAAATAATATATGATCAGCTTTACATTGATGATATTTCTTTTTAATCACTGTTTTAGCAAACCTTTCAAACCAAGTACGATGAGATTGCTTCAAGCCATATAATGATTATTCGAATTGCAAACCATCATATTGTTTGACCTATTTTTCAAGCTTGGAGGCATAGTCATGTATAAACTTCATCAAGGTCTCCATTCAAGAATGTATTTTTGACATTAAGTTCGTATAAAGGTCAATTTAGATTTAGTGCGAGAGAGATTAAAACCCCAACTGTATTAAATTTGACACAAGGTGCAAATGTTTCCAAATAGTCAATCTCTCTCTTATGATTGTGTGAAGTCCTTAGCTACTAGTCTAACTTTGAATCTCTCTACACTTTCATCTCCTTTATATTTGATTGTGAATATTCTTTTGCATCCTACAAGATTTTTTCAATGAAGTAACTCTGTAAGTTTTCATGTTTTATTCTTTTCTAGAGTTCGAATTTCTTCCTCAATTGCTTGTTTCCATGCAAGAATCTCTAGAGCTTCTTGGATTGAGTTGGGAACCTGAACATTATAAATGTTTGTCACAAATGCCTTGTAAGATGGTAGCAAATTCTCATAAGCTACATATTTTTCAATTGGTTGATGAGTGCACCATCAGATACTTTTTTTATGTGCAATTTATTAATTAAGATCTTCAACAAATGGTACAAGAGAGCCATGAGATGAAGAATCCATACCCTTATGATTATCAAATTTAGGAGAATATGTTTCTTGCTCTTGAAATTCCTGAGTTTGCATAGTGTCATCTATATGCTCAGTGGTCCTTATTCTGTGTAAACATGAAGTTCCTGATTATTGGTGTCATGTTGAGGTGGAATAGGGATAATTGGGACAATTTCTATGGCAGAGTTTCATTCTTCAAGTGGAGTTGGTTGAGTTATAGAATTTGGTTCAATTGAAGGAAAATAATCTCAGTATCTTGAAAAGGATTCCAAATCTGATGTTCCCTCAAATTCTCCCCCTAAATTTTAGATTTGAGAAAATAAAGTGGATTCTCAACGAAGTTGTCATCCATTGAGTTAGTAAATTTTTTTAGTGGTTGGGGATAACATTTGTACCCTTTTTATTAGAGTGATCAAGGAAGATGCATCTGAGAAATTTGAGATCACATTTTGCGTGGTGTTGATGGATTTGAACAAAGGGTGAACAACCAAATACCTTTAGTGGAAATTCAAAATAATGAGAGCGAATGTGTGGATATGATTTCGTGAGAATATTATGAGGAATTTGAAAGTTTATGACTTAAACTATTATTGAGGTGGTATGTGATTGTGAGAATGGTTTCCCCAAAAAAATGATTTGGTACATGATTAAACAACATAATGATACAAGCCACTTCAAGTTAAGTATTTATGTTTTCTTTCAGCGATTACATTTTGTTGAGAAATACCACACTTGGAAAGATAATGATGAAGGATAGAATTAAAATATTCCTTAGCATTATCAACTTTAAGATTTAAAATTTTTTCCTTTGAATTGAGTGAGGATCATGAAATGAAATGAAATGATTGAAATATTGTTGTTGTTTAGATTTTTTTTCTTATGAAATGTCCATGTTGATCTTGTGGGATTATCTATGAATGATACAAACTATCGCGTCCCATTTATATTGTTTATTTTTAAGGGTCCTCATATATCACTAAGGATTAAAGAAAAAGATTATGAATGGTTGTATTATAGTTTAGAGTATACATTTTTAGTATGTTTTGCAAGTTGACAAGCTTTACATTGATAAAAATTTGAGTTTTTTATTGAGTAATAACTGCAGAAATATTTTTTTCATGTACACAGACGACAATGACTTAGCATGACTTAACTTTCAATTGAAACTACGTTGGCAGAATTTGAACTAACTTAACACACTTTAATGGATGATCTTGTCTACTAATGAAGTTATTTTCGTTGAGCAAGTATGAATCACCATGCATCTAAACACAGTCAATCACATTCCCTAGTCCACCACCTGAAAATCACAATAATTTGAATAAAATTCAGCCACACATTTTAGGTCAGGAGTAAGTTTGTCGATTGAGTGTATGTTGCAATTTAATTTTGGAATATAAAGAATATAGTAGAGATGAAGTTCCTTTGTCAATCCGACTGATCCAATCTCTGCTATTTGTGAGAATGAACTATCAACTATTCAACTTGCAGAGTGACTTGTACATTGGTTGTAATTTTTTATGATATTAATATCTTACATTATATGATCTGAGGCCTCCGGAATCAACTATCCAAGATTTTAATTTATTACTTTGAACACTAAAAGTATGTGGTAAGATGTCTCAATGTGCTAACAAGCTGAGAGGTTGTTCAGAAGAGGATTGTGATATTTGTCTTGGACCTAGATTAAACATTCTCTACAGTGCTTCAACTTGCTCCTTGGTGTGAATTTTGAATTGTCGTTCGTTGTGGCAACAACATTTGTGTGATTCTTCCTATCATATTTTCCATTTGATGGCTTGCAATTTGCAGGTTTGTAGTGAAATTTTCAATACCTTTTGGTCACATGACCAAATTTCTTACAATGGCCAAACCATGCTTTCTTGCCGTTGTTTATTTGAGAGAAGTTTTGAGTGTACAAGACTTGTCTTTCATCAGATGTGTGGTTATCTCTTGTCATCAACTTCTTTCTGCTCTCATTCCTTCGAATTTGTGCAAAAGTCTCTCAGATGGTAGGGAAGGTAATTCTACCTTTGACTTCATCAAGTTCTTTGTAAAGTGCTAGGAGGAATTTAATTTCTCTTTTTGTTTAGTAATCCTTCTGTACAAGGTAGAATCATTGGGAAGTTTCGTAGGGTAAACCTGATACATTTCTAATTGCAACCAACAACATATGGGTGTATTGAAATATTGAGTAACACTAAATTCTCCTTGTCGTAGATCATGTAATTTGGTCTCAATCTCAGATAGTTTTTAAGGAATTTTCAGTGCTCGAATAGGTTTCTCGTGCAACTTCCCACATCCTTGGCTATCCTATAAAGCAGGAAAATTTCTCCAACCTTCGTGGCATGGAATTTATTAATCATGACATGATCATGTGGTTGTCAATTTTTCAGGCTCGATATTTAGAATGTCATTTATGGTGTTGAAATTTCTCCTGTGATATGTCATTCCTTCCGCCACATATGTACATGAAGTCAGACTTAGATCATTGAAGAAAATTGTGACCATGTAGTTTATGGTTCGTGACTGGGTGAGAGGAGTTATCAAGCACGATAGGAACTGAAGGCGTGGACTCAGATCCTGAGGTGACTTTCGAGGAAGATGATTGTGAAGCCATGTCATGTTTGACCATGATTAAATTGTGAAGTATGAATCTTGTAAATCTACTACTTGGATGAAAGCAAGAGGAACCTTTGTTCAACTATTCGACCGCATGACCAAACAAGAACTAGAGTGAGGTGCGTAATTCGCGATTTCCACATGCTCTTGGTGATCAAGTTTTTTTAAGCTAGCGACCTATGAGTTTTTCTTTAGAGCAAGTCAAATCAAGGACTGAAATCCTATGTGTTAGCTGATTTTTGTCAACCGATTTTGCCAATTGAAAATGAAAAAATCGAGTTGTTTGTGAGATGTCAACTTATGGGATCTACAAAACGAGTGTTTTTTTCAACGGTGAAGTCGACTTGAGTCTTATGACCTCGTCCGTGAGGAGACAAATCTGTGGTTTCAAGTGGTTGTTGGAGACTTCATACAAAGAAAACTAGTTGAGACGTACAGGATGCCTCAACATGAAATGCAAAGGTCTTTGTCTGGTTCTAGTACTCACTGGATGTGGTCGTCGAGTCAGCAAGAAAACTAGGAAGATCACATTGGGTTTTGCGACTCGTTGGTTCGAGTTGTTGAGGTGGCAAGAAGATGAGGAGGCTCGCGTTTATCATGCGAGTTGTGGTTGTGATCGAAGATGAAGACACAAAGAGGCCACGACACACTTCAACCTCGAAGATGAGCAGCTGCTACAACCGTGATCCGGAACGAAGACAAAAGCGGATTAGGGCTACGGCCCTGATACTATGTAGAATCTAGAATATAATTTTATTTCTTTTTTTTACTTCCATTACACTACACAACATATATGTAAATAATGAAAAGAAGTAAAACATGAATTCTTCTAAAAAGACAAGAATAGAAAATAAGAAATATAAATAAAACAAACGTCATTATTGGAGTATATTATGAGAGAAGTAAATAAATTCCTTCATAATGCGGATATACATATTCTTACATTAACTATAAAAAATATTGAGAAGATATTCATATTTTTCTTAGAACATGTTACTAGAATATCTATTATTCTGAGGTTAATTAAAATTTTCAAAGTTTGCTTACTTTCTTCCCCTTTGCTCTTTTTTCCTTTTCTCTTTCTCACTTGTTAACTGACCAATTTCTGTCCGTGCATGTACATTTGGGTTTCAAATGCCTCATCTTTTTGATATTGAAGCCCAATGTTATCTGAGAAATATTCATGAACCTGCGAGGGAATTAAATTTTTCTAGTCTTAAAGTTAGATATATCTAAGCTGCTTGATTATAAGTCGGTAAACATACAGGGAAAATTGGATCTTGGAAACATTTCAATTTAGTGAAATTCATACTCAGCACACAATTATCATGTGTTACTTGTCTCACACCAAAACTTTAACATACATAGCACTTTGTTGCTTTAAACCTATGCATGGAACGGTGTATTTGATTTTGAAAAAGTGATGATAGTGCTATTTTTGATGTGAGTGCTATGTGTATAAATATGGAAGTTTAGGTGTGAGATATGTAAATACAGAAAAACTATGTGGTATGTATGTAGACGCCTTTTGAATTTTGTATAAGTTAAGTCTGCCTTGAAAATGAAAAAAAAAAAGCTAATTTGAGTTTTTTTTCTTTTTGTTTAGGTATGCGACTGCAAGTGCACGCTCAGATGGTCTTCTTTTGCTTTGTGGAGGGAGGGATGCAAATAGTGTGGTGAGTTTGAAATGCTGCTATACTGAACCTCCTGAAGCAGATAGACTAAGTGCACATAGCTTAAAGTATATTGCTATAAGTATGTTTTAAGTATCATAAGCTTTATAATTCTATTACTTGATTACATAAGACAAATTCATTACATTATTCTCACTTTTTTTTTTGACAATGGTCTTCTTTTTTAAAATGATATTTTACCATTTAACTGCACGCATAAAACTCATAATCTGGGTAGAAACATGTTTTTTTTAAACATTTTTAAGAGTCGACATTGTAATAGGAGAAATCAAAATTGGAAATTCTAGGAAAGCAATATATTACTACTTAATTACTTGTGCACCAAATCTTCATAACATTTTAAAGATCAACAAGAACATGATAGAATTGAAATTTTATTCATGATATTTTATTTATAATAAATATATTCAATTTATAAGTGTATCTAAGGATCTGATTATTAGTGATGATGATGAGAAATATTTTAGGAAGTATATAATGCTATCTCTATGGCTCATTCTTTCAAAATTTTCCAAAGGCAATCGTAATAAAAATCTTCTAATGTTACTCGACATGTTTTTTTTTCTTATGTAAATTAATATCAATTAAAAATTTTGGAACTATCTTTAAAATATGGATATATTGTTTATGCTGTAAATTATACCATATCATATGTTCTTTAGCGTAATTATAGAAGTGCCAAAGAAGCTCAAGTTACATACTTTGGAGTATTTAATGTCTGTCATCAATATTTCCAAAATGATGAAACTCTAGTGATATTACTGTATCCTTGTAAAGAATCTTGAATTCTCCTTCACTTCATCTAAATTTAGTCCCATGAAATCCTCCAAATGAGTTTTATGCAAAATTTTATTTTCATTTGGGAATATTTAAAGAACATTGGTTATCTGTAAAAATAACAATCAAAGAAAAAGATAAAATAATCAATCAGCACTCATCATAAAATACCCATCTCAATTTGAAAATTATAAGTTTCTTACGTAACAAGTGAGTAATTATTAGTGACTAGCCTGCTTAAGAGTCTGTTTTATGCTAAATTTTCTGTGAATATAGTGAAATCATTGTTATAATTTTAATTCTCTCCATTGTGGTGAATTAAAATATAAACACGGAATCATTAAATTCATAAAAAAAATTATAAAAAAACCAACTTAGATAAAAATTTTGACATGAAATTTCCTTCCTTCATTGATATTCATACTTACAGCTTAAACCTAATAAATTAGAAGAATCCTATTACAAATTCATGATAGATGCATGCAAAAAATCAAACAAACTTTCGAGTTCAAACTCACCTTAAGAAGAAAAATATGATTTTGTTTACCTAAATAAAGGGTAAGAAGATAATGGTTATCCTACAAAGATAATTTTACAACTATCATTAATTAAACAAATAAATACCTAAGAACAATATTTTGAAAACATACGAAGATAGGATTTTTTTCTCTCACTGACTTTAAATATTGCAAAAAATAGCCAGGTACGGTATANAAAATTGCCAAGTAGTTTATCTGGATTTACAAAGATTTACTATTTCTCATGTCAATTTTTTCATGTTTTAATTTTCTTTATTTAACTTTTGTTTTACATTATTTACTAAATCCCAGATGTAGCAAAACAGCTTAGTGCTAGTAATTATTACGTGTAATCAATTTGAAATTACATTTCACTGATAAAATTGTTCTTTTGGAAGAAAATATTATTGCTCTTTTTTACTTTTCTATTTAATAAGAAATTGTTAGGTGCATATAGCAGCTTTCAGATAGATGCAAATTCTCCTGAGTGGCTGTCCTTATTTGTGATTGGGTTGGTGTAGCTCCTGTGACAGACAAAATTAGAGAAAGTCATCCTAGATGGTTTGGTCACATTAAACTTCGACCATCTGATGTTCCGATTAGGAGAGTAGATGTTTTAGACTCAACTTATGTTAAGAAAGACAGAGGTAGACCTAGGAAGATTTGGGCTTATTGTATAAAAAATGATCTTAATTTATCAGAACTAAATGAAAATATGACACTAAATAGGACACAAAGGAGAAAAAGGATTTATGTAGCCAACCCCACGTATTGGGATTAAGGTTTTGTTGTTGTTGTTGGCTATCCTTATTTGTGGAGTTGCACCCAATAGTATCACCCATCAGAGGTTCTAAACTTTCTACGGTAGTTGGTCAATTAAAACAATATAATGATTTTATGCATATAAGCACAAAAGCATATTTGTAGGTGGGGCAATACCAGATAATCCAAATTTTTTGTTGGAATCAACCTTTTGAGTGAAGTGGTGGTAGTTATTTTATTAATTAATGCTAAAAATATGATCATCAGCGAGATTAATTATCAATATACTCAAACAAAGTCTCTGGAAAAAAGTAAAATTTAGCATTGTTCATGCAAGAATTTCTGCAAAATATATTAAATCTTCAGATTGAAAAAAAAGGAAGGATTGAAAGATAAGAACTATCACAGTGCCAGAAACTATAGTACATGCTGTAAATTAGAAATTTTAGCTTGCAAGTAAAATTGCAATTCTAGGATTCCTCTTTACTTACTCCATTAAATGTTAGAATACCTCTAATCTTAGATGATTAATTTCATTATTCTAACAATTGATTACAGAATCTCAATGATAATTCATTGAATCTATGGAAAAATATAGCATGAGAAGGTGAATTGGGGTCAATTTGCTGCATTGTTGATAGAGCTACTGTCAACGTGATTTCTTATCATTCTAGTTTGGAAGAATGGTTGTGATTTTAATTTAAATGAAATATGAAGATTTTATTTTAGGCGAATCAACAGTTACTTTTTAATCGGTAGTAAAGATTATTCTTTTGACCGATGTGGAACTACAATAATACAAGATTATCGAACTATGCTAGTATTGTAGCAAGTGTACCACTGTGATTCTGTGGAACAGTTCAGTCAATAGTAAAATTATTGGTACAGAGGGTGTGTCTGATATACTTATGTGGAAGAAACAAAAGCCATTATTATTTTATTTGTCTCAATGCGACAATCTAGTTGTCCTCGTGTGGCAAGAGTGGAGCATAAATAAACATTTAAAATTGTATAAACATGAAAATTGAATATGTTATAGAAGGTGAGTATATGATGGAAAATTTCAGTCCACATTCCTAAAGATCAGTGATCCATAAAATAAATTGCATGGTGAGATTCAATCATGATATAAATTGACTTTAACATAATGTCCATGTAATAAATTGCAGTGGTTGGCCTCGATGCTTTATGCTTTGATGATTTCTATTTGATGTAGTATTTTATACATAGAACTATGTAACACTCACATGAGGAGCAAAGGAAATGGAAAAGAAGTAAAATAAGATATTCAACTTAATTGAATAAAGGGGCATTTACATACATATCACACGATATTTATGTATCTTAAGCATTCATATTTACATGCATATCACTCAAATTTTTAACATCAATTAAAAAATATCAGTAACACTAACTTTTTAAAAGTGAAATACACATTTTCATGTGTAGGTTTATGACACCAAGGAGTTATAAGTGTAAAGATCAAAGTTTGTGTTAGATATGCAAATAGTTTTGTGGTATGTATTTAAATTTTCCTTGAATAGGACAGGTGCTTAGATGGCTTTCTTGGTTCTTTAAAATATCACATTTATGTAAGACGTTCTCTTCCATCCATGACAAGAAGCGCTTTTATTCAATATGCCTTGGGTGGAAGGCAAGGGTCCTTGAATACTGGGACACATAATAAAATGGCTAAAGATGCCTGATAACGGAAGACAACAATTCAGAAGATTTGACTTTGTTACACTTAGAATATTATAAAAAAAACTCATTTTAACATGTTTAAAATATTCATTTATTGTTCAAACTCAAATACAAAGGATCTTAGGGCCAGACCATCATAAATTGCTAAAAAATTACTCACAAAGTTAACTTTGACTACAGACATCTTGCTCTTTTCTCTTCTGCTATTTTCTTGTAATTCTGCATCATAGATAATTCTTTTATGCATAGACGTTGCTTTCTTTCTTTCTCCTATAATTCTACTGCTATGGAACTTTTTAATGCTTGGATTGCTGTTTTTTTTT
>JXCR01147550.1:0-14792 GCA_002079205.1 Phalaenopsis hybrid cultivar | reverse complement strand
GGCCTTGCAAAGCATAGAGATGGACGCTGGGAGTGGGCTATTGCTCCGGGTGTTTCTCCTTCTCCGAGATACCAACATGCAGCTGTGAGGGCCTTTCAATACTTTGTAACCTTTAATATCATGTAAAAATATGCATTAATATTCTTTATAACCATTCTTTTAGGTTTTTGTCAATGCAAGGCTTCATGTTTCTGGAGGAGCTCTTGGTGGTGGTCGCATGGTGGAAGATTCATCAAGTGTTGCGGGTAATTTATTATGAGTATTTCTTGTAAAGATTTTGTATATTTGATAATTGTTGAATTCCTTCCTCTTTTGTTGCCAGCTCATTTTCGGTATAAATGCTGCTCATTTTATAATTTCTTTGCATGTTTTTTTTTCCTCCAAAAAACTTTTTGATTGTTCAAATTTTTATGAATTTCACCCTCTATATGTCGGCATTTGACAGGAAAGAAAACAATCATTGTAAATAAATGCCTTTTTGCTCCGTGAGAAGCTATTTTTGAACGTAAAGCTATTAGTAAATAATCATTTTTAAACATCATTATGAATTTTGACTCAGTCTTGGTTAGCTTCATATAATATCATTTTTAGATCTAATTTATTGTTGAATCCATATCTTTTTGCTTTCAAGTTGTGATTTAAGTTGATAAATTGTGTGGCACCTCATGTACGAATTTATATATGCTGTCATTATCAATAATATATACCTGGTAAAGGACTGTTCGATAACTTCAACTCATTAATGTCACAGGTTAAGCATTTTATATGTAAATCAAAATTTTTTTTGAGCTATTTGGTGAAAAATTATGGAAGCGCCATGCAGGCCAAGAGTGGCTCCATTTCATTTGTTTCTATATATTTTCGTGCAATCTTAAATTATGTTGGTCAATAAGGCATCTTGATATCAGATCTTTTTTATTATTTTTGCAAGTGTCAGAATAGTCATTTGACTATTTTCATGGATTCATTTTAATTCCAGGCCTATAAAAATGCCAAATTAGTAATCGGACTCTTTTAATATGGGTTAAAATGGTCCCCGGGATGGACTATTTTACCCCCATTAAAAAATTTTGGGAACTAATTTGACACTTTTATAAACTTACTGGACTATAATAAATCTCTAAAAAGGGTTTGACACCTTTCTCTATTTTTTGTTGTCGAGCACCATTATATTTTTTATGCTTCCATCCTAATGTTATGCTTAATACATGGTCCAGTTTTAGCTTTGTCCCAAGTCAACTGCAGTCTTGAGGGGTGAGGTATTAAGTTGCAACTTTTCAGCATCACGGTGTTATTTTTTGCAACCATTGCAAGCGCTTTAATTTATTCCATCCGTGTTTGTATATTATGGCTGTTTTATGTAGCATTTTTATAGATCAGCGGCTTTCTTTCACCATTGTTAGTTAGATTTTGACCAATCTGAGCCAAGCACCTTTCCTCGTCATATTTTTTGACCTATTTTTGTTTTATAACTATGCAAGTCTTGATAGTTGATATCTGAGAAGTGCTTCATATTCTTTAATGTTTCAGTTCTGGACACTGCTGCTGGAGTTTGGTGTGATATAAAATCTGTGGTGACAAGTCCTAGGACTGGCAGATACAGTGCTGATACAGCTGGGGGAGATGCTTCAGTTGAACTTACACGGAGGTGCAGGCATGCAGCTGCCGCAATCGGCGATATGATATTCATTTATGGAGGATTACGTGGAGGTAAGAGTAAAATCTATTTAGGAGAGTTTACATACATACCACCCAATTTCCATGTATTTACATTTGTAATAGTTAAATCTTTACTTTTTACATTTATAACACCCAAATTTTTCATATCACTCAAAAATATTACTATTTTAACTTCTAAAAGTGAAATACACATTTTTATGCATAGTAAGGTGGCATATATGTAAAAATTGAAGTTTAGATCTTATATATGTGAATACATAGGAACTAAGTGGCATGCATGTCAATCTTCTATTTATTTATGGGCAGGTGAAGTTGTCTTTTGATCAAATTCAAAGATTTTTATTATTTTTAATTTCTTTGTCTTTATGATTATGTGACCTGTTCAATTTAATTATTATTGCTTCTATTATCTTTGCTCAAATAGGTGACTTTTGGTGGCTTCCTTGATCTCATGTTTCAACTTGTTCTTTCTTGTTTTTATTGCTATAAAGCATAGACGCTTCAAAATGCCTTTTGTGTTTGTGCCCACATGGACACATCACCGCCATGTATCCAACAATCTTAAAGCTTTGTTTTAGATATTTCAATCTCATGCGGGACACATAGGGTTCATGCTTTAGGTTCGAAATTCCTGTTTGTGTTTGTGTTCAGTTTTCTAGACTTGTTAATTTATTGTATTTTTCTGCAATAGGCTTTTGCTTCTGAGTTTATCATATATTTCTGTGGCAACTACTACTAAACTTCGTAAATGTTTGCCTTATTTTTCTTTTAATTTTTTTAATAATTGTACGTGTTCATCCTGTTTTTGTTATTTAGTAATCTTTCTGTTCTTGCTTTAGCAGCCA
Source organism: Phalaenopsis hybrid cultivar (assembly GCA_002079205.1). NCBI lineage: Eukaryota > Viridiplantae > Streptophyta > Magnoliopsida > Asparagales > Orchidaceae > Phalaenopsis > Phalaenopsis hybrid cultivar. The sequence goes on along the minus strand of JXCR01147550.1, from coordinate 12,267 downwards.
TTTAGATTATAATGACTACTTTATTTGCATTTTGGTTTTTACAGGTGTGCTGCTGGATGATCTACTAGCTGCTGAGGATCTGGCCGCTGCTGAGACAACATCTGCAGCTTCTCATGCCGCTGCAGTTGCCGCAGCTTCCAACATTCAACCAGGGAGATCACCGGGAGGATACACATATTCCGATGAAAGGGAAAGGCAAGTGATCACTGAATCAGTCCCTGATGGTTCAGTAGTCCTCGGTACTCCTGTCGCTCCTCCTGTCAATGGGGACATGTATACTGATATAAGCACTGAAAATGCCATGCTCCAAGGACAAAGGTACGCTAATGAGGAAGCTGTCCGTGGGTTTTATTACAACCTGATCATTTTTTCATCATAATCATCATCATTACTACAATTTGGCTATGCTAGTTATGTGCATTATTTGGTTAAAACTTAAAAATAGAGTCAAACCCGAACAATTTTACTTTTTTTGGTTTGTTTTCAAAAATGCATTTTGGTCTATTTTCACTTCTCATTTTTTAATTTAGTTTTAATTTTCATTTAACCGGGCAAAACCGTAAAACCAAAAATTGAAATTATATGAATTATTCTTGAAATTAAATCGATATTATACGCGTAAGACATGCAATTCTTCATGCTTGTTCATAACTAAACTCCAACAAAGGCCAAATTTTGGTTTGTTCTATGGCAAAGCCTAGGTGAGCAGTCAGTCAGCTTTGATGGATCCGTTTTCAAATTGGACAAGATTATTCTTAAGAAACTGAGGTTTATATGCTTGGTATTATCCAATATTGCCTTTCTTGATGAAAACCAAACTGGAAATTTGACGTGAGGTTATGTCCACCTGGATGGCATTAATAGAAAAAAGGCACTATATGCTATCTTTTTTTATGCCTTTACACAAATAATATGGATGTTTAGACATGTGACTAAGTATTGGTTTGGTGATTGCAGAAGATTGAGGAAAGGTGTAGAGTATTTGGTTGAAAACTCAGCGGCGGAAGCCGAGGCAATAAGTGCAGCATTGGCTGCTGCCAAGGCTCGTCAAATAAATGGCGAAGCTGAGCAGTTGGCTGATCATGATGGTGGTCCTGAAGCTACTCCAAGTGGGAAGCAAATGCCAGACTTGATTAAAACAACGGATTCCTCTATACCAACAAACACCCCAGCACTTGGGGTTCGGCTACATCATCGAGCAGTTAGTATTTTTATTAGGAATATTTACATACATACCACTTTATTCCTATGTATTTATTTATCTAACAACTTATATTTACATACATACCACTTCAATTTTTACATATATGCCACCTTATCCATGCATAAAAAGGTGTATTTGAATTTTTTAAAATTTAACATAATGGTATTTTTGATGTGATATGAAAGGTCTGGCTGGTATGAAAGTAAAAAAGTAAAATTTAGGTGATATATATGAAAATAAATAAGAATTAGGTGGTTTGTATGTAAATTCACCTTTTTAGTAAGCCTAATAAAATGTGCTTATTTAATTATCTTATTTTGTGGAAGGTTGATTAATTTCTTATATTTTATGGAAACAAAAAATTAAGATTGCTTTCATTAACATGCACAGGTTGTTGTAGCTGCAGAAACAGGGGGTGCTTTGGGGGGGATGGTCAGACAACTTTCCATTGATCAATTCGAGAATGAGGGCAGAAGAGTGAGCTACGGAACTCCAGAGAATGCTACTGCAGCTAGAAAGTTACTGGATCGTCAAATGTCAATTAATAGTGTACCCAAAAAGGTTAACATATAGTCCCAATCAAGAAATTAGTATTTTGAGATTATACACATGCCGTGAATTTGTTTATTTTCAATGGAAAGATGCTTTGAGGTCAGGATATTACATAATTCAATGGAAAGATTGAATTATGGCGTCTTATAATTGTTCCAGCCTTCTTCCATTTATTGTTTGGGGCATTTGCATTCATGTCATCAAATTTTTATGTATTTACATATCTAACACCTATATTTCACTATTTACATTTATAACACCCAAATCTTTCATTTCACATAAAAAATACTATCATTTTGACTTTTAAAAAGTGATGCATCTTTTTATGCATAGGTAAGGTTGCTTGTATGTAAAAATTGAAGTTTAGGTGCTGATATGTAAATACATAGGAATTGAATGGTATGCATGTAAATCTTCTTTGTTGTTAATGTGTCCTCACGATTCTGGTTTAACTTGATGTAGGTCATTGCACATCTTCTGAAGCCCCGTGGTTGGAAGCCTCCTGTACGGAGGCAATTTTTCTTGGACTGCAATGAAATTGCGGATCTCTGTGACAATGCTGAACGAATATTTTCCAGCGAACCAAGCGTCCTGCAAATTAAGGCTCCTGTTAAGATCTTTGGTGATTTACATGGCCAGTTTGGTGATCTCATGCGCTTATTTGATGAGTATGGTGCTCCCTCAACAGCTGGAGATATAGCGTAAGATACTAACATTATATCATCTACATAGCATTTTAAATTGGCATTTATATTGTCTTTTTTTATCAATGGCATGATTCCACTATATCCCCTAAAATGCTTCTGATTTATGCTATAATCATAATTTTGTTGGCATTCAATCTCTGTAATGATTATGCTATTTACTCGGCTGTAATGATTTTAAGAAAGTCTTGGCATTCAATCTGTCTTTTTTTGTTTGTTAATCTTTATTGTTGGTATTTATGTTAGAGCATGATGTGCAGTTTGTGTTATAGTTGTTTTATGCTGGTATTGTCAATTAGTTGTAGCGACTCCGTGCTCTAGTGGTATATGTATAAACCATGAATACGGATGGATTCTCATTTAGTTCTGGTGTTTAGGTGTGGCAAAGATTTGGGGGGTGTGTGTGTGTAACACACAAATATATCCAATCAAATTTGAGAACTCTTGCATTTTCAAGGCCATTTCTACTACTCGCAAAGACGTGCATACCCAAAATGCATGTTATTGTGATTTTAAACTGAAATCTGGCCTAAGAAGGTGAAAAGAAAATCAAATTCTTATAGTTCTAAATTTAGCAGATTGCCTTAGAAAATGATCAATGATCTTATTAGTTGATAATTTGGAATAAAATTGCCTTTTTTTTTTTTCTGCACATCCGAGGTTAAGGAGTTTAAGAATTAGTTTTTAAAGATTAGATTAAATGTATTTTTAAAAGTAATGACAAAATAAACATATCAGAGTAATGGCCTTTCAAACTGGCAGAGCATACTCTGGTTCCATGGAAGTTATAGAATTCTGAGTTTAACAAGTGATTCATTCATAAACAACATTTGAAACTATCCCATGCAAAAGCAGGATACATTAAACCAGTTTGTACTTTTTCAAAGCTCATTGATGATAACTTTTTGAAAATTTATTTTAATCATCAACATTCAATCCCCCTTTTCGTTGGATGCTGAGCAGAACTTCTCAAACCCTCTTCCAATGCAACCTTCATCTTTCTTTATGTCATGCTTTTGGCTATGCTCCTTTGGATGAATCTAATTTACAATATTACCACCTTCACTTATTGCATGAAGAATTACCTAACAAGTGTAACTAAAAGAATAACCGTTGAGAAATCATCTAAGTTGACTTTGTTTCGATTCTTCCATATTTTAGCTTCATAGGGAGATCCGCAGTGGAGGTAGGAACGCTGATGAGGAGAGAAGGATAAGTGAAGCGTTGCAATGCTGATTTGTCCCAGGCAAAAAAAGTGAGGCGATCAAGCAAGTTTCATAGCATAAGTGGCTATTTTCAGAAAAAAAGAAGGAACAAAAAACATAATCAAACATGCCTTTTTTCCTATGGATGCTTTTTGGGGAATCTCTTAGTTTTTCTACTTTGTGTTAGACTTGCTTCTTTTTTTCCCCTGTGATTCATAGTTTATTTATTTAAGGGAAAATTTCATAATTTTCTCATTGTCTTGTGATTCACAGTTACATTGATTATCTCTTCCTAGGAGATTATGTTGATCGAGGCCAGCATAGTTTGGAAACTATTACACTTCTTCTTGCATTAAAGGTATCGTTTATCTGAAGAACAATCTTTTTACATCAGTCATAAGCTTAAAATTTTGGGACATCTAATATGATATGTTTTATGATGCAGGTTGAGCACCCTCATAATGTACACTTAATTCGAGGAAATCATGAGGCAGCTGATATTAATGCATTGTTTGGATTTCGAATAGAATGCATTGAAAGAATGGTAATAATATTACCACTGTTACATTTCTCACTAATGTTCTTTTGGTTTTGTAATTTTCTTTCTCATCTTGTTAATGTGGCTTGCTAGGGAGAACGAGATGGAATTTGGGCGTGGCATCGGATAAATAGATTATTTAATTGGCTTCCTTTGGCTGCATTAATTGAGAAAAAAATTATTTGCATGCACGGTGGGATTGGGAGGTCCATAAATCATATAGGACAGATTGAGAACTTACAACGTCCAATTACAATGGAAGCAGGATCTGTAGTTCTTATGGATCTTTTATGGTATGTCCTTTCTCTATGGTTGTATTTTGCTTTTTTCAAGCACAACTTGTTATGTTTATTATTATCTTTTATATCTATAGGTCTGATCCAACAGAGAATGATAGCGTTGAAGGGTTAAGACCAAATGCCAGAGGCCCTGGTCTTGTTACTTTTGGGGTTAGCCTTCTATCATTTCAATACATTTTTTTGTTGTTATATTTTTCTCGTGGGGTTTTAAAGTTTTTTTTTTTTTTTTGTGCTCTTAATAAACTTTTATGGATTCCAAATTACTTGTCGAAAAGGTTGTTTTGACAGGGAAACACCAGAAGTTTGTTTTGCTTGGTGCTATATTTTAACTTATATTTGGGCATGGATAAAGATGCTAGATGGACATCATTCATCCTTTCGATTAATATTTGAGGGATTTGGAAAAAAAAAAAACTGTGTAAATGATGGGGCATGAGAAACTAAAGGGTCTTTTTTTGTTTGTCTATTTTAGTCAATTTTATTATTTATATTTCTAAATTAATCAGTTTTCTTATTTACATGTACCACAATTTGTGGTATCAATGTGGACTTTGATTGTTGGAGATCACAATCCCTTAATCAAAAGATAAGAATCTTCTTTAATAGAACTCATTTTGTAAGATACTTTTCAGATATAGGTAAGCTTGAGATTCTCAAAAACAGCGCACTCTCAGAGAGAGAGATAGAGAGAGAGAGAGAGAGAGAGAGAGAGACTCCCCTGTACACTACATGGGGTGATAATTTCTTGTGGGAAGATTCTTTCTTAATAGAACAGACAATTTTCAGTGTTTTGTCTTTGAAGAAAGTTGAACAAGGGAGAACATTTTTTTTGTTATATGTCTAGAAATTCACAGTTGTTTCCTTACGAGGATCAATATACGGAAGCTGGTTTCCAAACTTGGCATTGGGTCCTGATAAACAAAGGTTGTATGTGAGAACAGTTTTAGTCGACATTCAATTATCTTGATTGATATGTTTTAAACCCTTGAAGAGATGTCAAATGTTTTGAGATTTGGTGTAAATTAATTCAAGTTCCATAGTTTTAATCTCTTATTTTTGTTGGATGGTAATTTTTTTTTTAAAAGTAATTAAGTTGTCAAAGCAATTATAAACAGATTGAATAGGAAACCGTATGAGAGATGCAAAAAGGTTAGAAAAGAAAATTCAATGACTTAATGTTTCAAAATGGCTAATAAATGTTTCGGTAAACAATATAACAAATGAGAATTCAAAATGCTAACCACAACAAGAGATGAAGAGACCTAATGGCGGTTGCCAACTTGCAATCAACTAATCACTGTTGTTTCTAATAATGACTCTGTAGTTTGATTGAAATTTTTTTAGTAGTGTACTATGGAAACTTATTTGGATATTTGGAGCTTAAAAAATTTAGAGATTATATTGATGATAATCTTTGTATAAATACTTGAAATGCCACATATTCCCCACCAGTGGGAAAGTGGCCATTGAAGAATGCATTCTATTAATCATTTTTTTTATTCTGCCAAGTCTTCCTGTTTGAGGCTATACAAAAGTCATGTGCGAAGCAGTTCTAGAGAGAAATTCTTTATATTTATGTTTGAGTGAGAGTGACAACTCTTTTATTTGGGTGAGTGATTCCTCAAATATCTGTAAGAGAGTTCTCCAAATTTTGGTTGGGCCGATACTATCATTATCATATACTTATTATTAAAATTAGTTTTTTTTTGTATTTCACTTGATTTGAAGTTTTCTCAGCGAAATGATGAAAATTGACGTCAAAAGTGGGTTTCTCCATGCGTTGTGGTTGTAGGACTCGCCCATTGGCAACTCTTTTCATGAAGTTGTGAGGATATTTATTGAGTTCTCTAGAAAGAATAGTCTTATATTCCTAGGCATTCTCGATGTACCCATATTTATGTATTGATAACAAAGATTGTGATATTAACTGGTGTTAAGTCACTAGTGTTGCTTGATCATGAGCATTAGCTATCCTCAATGGAAGAGATAGTTTGTTGAATACCAAAATTAGTAATTTTTTTAGTGGAAGCGAGAATGATTAAATATTCATTTTAAAAGCACTATCCATGACTAGCTATTGAAGTACTTAACCAACATCTACCGCCACCATATCATGTAATTGACCAAAAAATACATGTTTGGGTTATAATGTCTTTGCTACATGCTTGGGCTATAAATGTCTTTTGGTTGGTGTGGTTTTAATCATATGCCTTGTTATTTCTAGCTTAGGGAAAGATTTGAAATTCCTATTCTTTGGGTAAATAATTTTCCACCATTATCATCTCTCTTAGTAATATCTCCTTTTGTTATCTATATCTCTTCTCAATACTTGTAGGCTACCATATTAGAAGACCATTTTATTCATAAAATGATTGCTAAGTACATAAATATTTGCTTAAAAAGAGAAACAATGTTATATTTATGACAACAAAAAATTATGCTAATGATCATTAAAATGGTTAGTACTTGCTCAAGAAAGCCTCGTTATAACACAACTTAACACAGTTGATTTTTTTTTTTTTGTAGAATCAGATAAAGAAAAGAACACTTTTTGTCATTATAACAGGATCTATCTTTGAAATATATGCTTGACAAGTCTAGAAAGGGATAAAAATTGGAGGTTGATATCGAGAAAAGTTTGATTTGGGCCTACATTTGTCCAAAATATACTTATGCAATCAGAAATTCCTTTCATAATTTATCTATTTCTGTTATAGCTAAGTTTAGGTTGAGTGAGAAAGAGCCCCTTCTGCTCAATGCATGACATTGCAAATGGAATCTTCAATTTTCTTTTCTCTTGTTTCTTTTTTCACTTCTTATTGGCATCTCCATGTTCTTAGGGCTGATTGTGGACATAATATTGTACTTAACTTTTGTCTATTTTATGTGGCTTGTATCCACTATGAACTGTATATTTCCTCTACCTTTTGATTATGAAAAATACGAGCATTATTCCCTCATTTTTCTGCGAACATAGATTTAGGTGTCCAAATCATAGTTGCAAAATTTTTAAATCGCTCTAAAATTAATGCAAGAATAGGCTAAGGCAATATGCCTCCAATGTCAAGTTTCTTTGTTGTATAATGTCATCATCACATGTTCTTCCAGTATGCATTTGATTGTTAAAATGGAGGCCTAGCTTCAAATAAACTAAGGCTCATCCAGCATTTTTAAAATGGAAGTATAGCTTCAAATATGCTAATATTTGTTCGTCGTTGACATTTGATTGCTTGTGGTATGTTGATTTTATTTAAGAGAAATTGACATATATATACCACACAATTCTTATGTATTTACATATCGGGCACCGAAAGTTCGATATTTACATTTATAACAGCTTAATGCATAAATCTATGCATGAAAATGTGTTTTTCATTTTTTTTCCCGGGAAATTTGAGCCCAAACCGCAATATGCACGATTCGAACCCGCGACCTTTCGGTGGGAAATTAAACCCTCGACTGCTATGTTGCAAGTAAGTGCTCGTATTTCAATTTTAAAAAGGCAATGATGGCGGTATTTTTTGTGATGTTAAAGATTTAATTGTTATGCATGTAAATTTGAATGTTCAGGTGTTAGATAGGTAAATACATAAGAGTTGTGTCATGTATCTAAATGCCCCTGAACTAAGCGAATTTATTTGCTATTTCATTCTTTTTTTTTTTTTATTTCATCCACTCTTTGTATTACATTGGCTTGCCACTCTCTTTCTAATAAGTTTAGCCTTTTTACTGCAGCCTGACCGTGTTATGGAGTTCTGCAATAACAATGATTTGCAGCTTATAGTTCGGGCACATGAATGTGTAATGGATGGTTTTGAACGTTTTGCTCAAGGACATCTAATTACTCTTTTCTCGGCGACCAACTATTGTGGTTAGAACTTCAAATCTATTGCAATGCTCATAACTAATATTTATTTTATCAAAAAAAGTTGCGTCGGGTTATTCTAAGTGAAATTTTTAATGCAATGTTAATTGCTAATGTATTGCATTTATCTCAATAGATCCAAAGGTCTTTAGACTCATTCTAATCGAAATTTTGACCAGGCTATCTTAACCCAATTTTTTTGCAATATTATTGGATCTCTTAGCTAATCTCTTGAATTTTTTACAAGTATAGGTACAGCAAACAATGCAGGAGCCATCTTAGTCTTAGGAAGAGATCTGGTGGTTGTTCCAAAACTCATTCATCCTCNATATTATTAGATCTCTTAGCTAATCTCTTGAATTTTTTACAAGTATAGGTACAGCAAACAATGCAGGAGCCATCTTAGTCTTAGGAAGAGATCTGGTGGTTGTTCCAAAACTCATTCATCCTCTGCCACCTGCAATTACTTCACCAGAAACGTCCCCAGAGCGCCATATTGAGGATACTTGGATGCAGGTTTCATTTATTGACATACCGCTCCATTCTTTTGTATTGACATGTTGCATGAAAATATGTATTTCTGTTTTTAGAAGTTGAAATAGAATGGTATTTTCATTGTGATAATGTGAAGATATAAGTAAACACATAAGAATTTGGTGATATGTATGTAAATAGCCCCAGCCCCGACAGCAATGATTGAGGCTCTTGATCTTGGTACTTATGATATTTATTTTTTTATCTCAGGAGCTTAATGCAAATCGACCGCCGACTCCAACCAGGGGTCGCCCGCAAGTCGCAAATGATCGGGGTTCTCTCGCATGGATATGATATAGCTCTTTGCCCTCTCTCTCTCTCTCTGTCTCTCATGTCTGTGTAGTTAATTTTTGTCGGATGATGATGGCTTGTGATTGCTTGGCTATCGTTGATTTTCTCGAAGCTTTGAGTGGATTATTCTCCTCCTATGAACCTGGAGCCTGACACGATAGAGATTATCAACGTCTAGAAAGATAGATGAGATTCTCTTGGAAACTGACCCACTAATGATATATCATCAAATGGTTGGCAGGCAAAATTCATTTGAGAGAGCTTTAGTTTGGAGGAGTAGAAGTTTCCTGGCATTGTCCCTACTAAAAGTTTGCCTCTTGTATATTTTTGCCTGTTGGCACAGATTCATATATGTGTGTGTATGTGGTGGTACTGTTTAGAGGCCTATTTCAATTAGGGCATTCTTTTCTTTTCTTTTCTTTTCTTTTTCCCCCTCCTCTTTTTGTTTTCTGCTTTTTTTTCTTTTCTTTTTCTTTTTTTGGCCCATTTTCATGCTTACATGTTATAATTTACAGCTGGTGCTGTGGTCTTGTATCATATAAAATTGGTAATCTTGCAGAACATTTCATCTATATGTCTTTAGCTGTGCTTGGTATGTACATTATAGTATATTTAATTTTTTTTATTATTTTTTTATTTTTTTGGGTGAAACATTTTTATGAAGGGTTGAAGAAATTGTTTGCTGGTAGCCTTTTATTTCATTCCTGCATATGTTCATAACTGATACAGTTCAGTGTATCATCATCAGCTTTTGATATGTAGTTCTATTTTATAAACCTTTTATTGCTTCAATCTTAGCCATCTAAACTAATAGTTAGGGTCTGTTTGGGGCAGTTGCAGTTTATTGAATAATCTGACGATAAGCTGATTAAAAATAATCTGTTAATAAACTAGGTGTAGTGGCTATTTTAAATTTTTATTTTTTTGAAAAAAGTCAGACCGCTGATAGAAAGCTGCTACCACACCTATATACATTGCTTTCAACTTTTTCAAAACGCATAAACTGTCAAAAACACAATTTACCCAAATAAGTCATGTGCATTTTTAAGACGCCGCACGCCCGGAACGGACCCTTAAGGTCTGATGCTTAACCGCTGCTTTTTTATTTGGTGCATGAGTTTTAGTTTACATTTCTGTGCCAATTTATTCGATACCTTTTTTTTTTTTTTAATGAAAGAAATAGATGGGCTTAAAAGGCTGTTATTGATGCAAGCTGGGCCTATTTACACGCCACTCAATTCATATGTATTTACATATCTGACACCTTAACTTTCATATTTTCATAAATATATATTTTCATGCACAAATTAAAGCATCAGTGTTATAAATGTAACATATGAATTGTGTGATATGTAAATATAAAATCAATTATAAATATTAAATTTATACAAATAATGGAATTCAAAATCTGCTTGGATTGACACTAATAAACAGTATATTATTTGTTGTGCGTGTGTATATATATATGTATTAAAAGTCATGTGCTTCTTCTCAAATTAAATTATTATCATTCATTTTATTTATAAAATTTTTACATATAATCATACCTAGGACTACACTAATATTAGAAAGATTTATATGCATACCACTTAATTCTTAAGAATATACATATCTAACCATCTCATCTATGCATGAAAAGGTGTATGAATTATAAAAACAAAGTTTAGGTGTGGGTGGTATGTATGCAAATGTTTCTTAATTGCTTGAAAGCTCCTGTATAAGCTTGGGATAACCAGCCATGGAGGAGTATCTACTCTGAATCATCAGTGTCATCACTAAACTGACTTGAATTGTTGCTTCCATCTTCAACACTGACATTTTTGTCATCTACATCACAGCCTTTGTTCTTCGACGGAGCTGCATCGACCGGCAGAACGAGATTTCGCCACCAATAGTTATCCTGCTCGAGGGATCCGGGATCTTCGATCCAGTCGGCAGCAACAGAATGCAGCCCATCGTAGCACAGTGGATCGTATTCATGTCCCATTGAGCTTTTGCTCCCTGATGATGCTGCAGATTGCCTGCAATGATGTGGAGATTTCAAAAAAAGTAAACCAAGATTATGTTTTATATCAATGTAAATCCAACCCCAGTTAACATCTATGCAAGTTATGAAAATAGTTGAAACGCTCAATAAATGTTTTCATTTTAAACCATTATTAACTTTATATATGTATGGATGGCAACTTACCCAGCTTATAGAAGATAACATAAAGTGTGTCCTCTTTAAAGATGTCTAACATGATGCCTTGCATGTTTAGGCGAATGATGATTTATTTTCACTTCTCTCCCCCCTCCTAGTATCTAGTATATTTAAAAAAAAAACGATCTATGTCGGCCGGTTCAACTTGTTCGACCGGAGTTTTTTTTTTCCTTATGTTTTTTCTATTGGAGCATTGTATTATTATTTCTTTCACGAGATGTGTCTGTAATTTGATAGGATTGAGGTGGTGATCTCACCCATACATTTGAAGGCCTTCATCATCGAACACAATGCTAATTGCTATTTGAGAACATAATTATGTTGTTTTTCTATTGTCGACCTACTGTCTAGTTGTTGTTCCGCTGAATTTCAACCGACAAAATTCCTCTCACTTTCGTTACCTATCCTACAACTTCCTTGTCCTCCCGTAACACCCTTAGAAGCCCTAAAATAATGTTATTTGACATCAGAGCTTGACAAACCCTAAATTTTTAGGAATTTTTTTTTCCTACGTCTAAACTAAAATCTAGGGTTGTAAACGAGCCGAGCTTGAGCGAGCTCAGGCTTGGCTCGTGTTTAGGTCGTTCGAAATTGCTCGTGTTCGAAATCGGCTCGTGTTTGAAACCGGCTCGTGAACAGTGTGTTCGTGTTCGGCTCGATTTATATATTCGTGTTTGTGTTCGACTCAAAATTGGCTTGTTAAAATTAAACTGAAAAAATGGATGTAGAGTGTTGGATTCTAACCTAAATCAAACATATGCAAAACAAGGCACATAATCACATTATCACAGAGCAGTTACAATTTAAACATATATATATATATAATGTGTAATATATTATCATATAAATAATTATATAAATTTTTTTTTATT
>JXCR01147548.1:287118-314118 GCA_002079205.1 Phalaenopsis hybrid cultivar | reverse complement strand
ATGTAAAGTTAACTCATCATTGCAATTCAAAGAAAAAGCATATCTAGAAATCAATACCACAAATTTTTTATTGAATTAACTGCTCTTCTTATCGGTATTGGACTAAAATAATAGTTGAGCAAATAAAAAGATTCACTTCATTGGTACTTTTAGCACCTGTATAGCCATCAAAGATTATTAAGTGACAAACTCCTAAAAAATTGTAAATCAACTGGTATAAGGATAGTTTTGTAGTAAGCATTCTATCTATAGGCCTCTAGTTTATATAATTAATAATGGCATATTATATTCTCCCTCACTAAACTACAACCAATACACCCACCACAATTAAATGACTCTTAAGATCTTTTGACATTTTGGTGTCAATCATGATTTCATTGAGAGCAAATAAAAAATGATGCAAGATGGATTTAGTATCTCACCAAACACACTTTGCTACGAATCCCCATTATGCCATAGTTAACATGATTTCCAAGAAGGTTGTCAAAAAGCCTTAATAGTGCAAAAGAAAAATCAACTTCACCATTCATTATTTAGGGTATCGGCAGTGTTCATTCATTCCAGGTTCCTAGGTAAAATTAAGTGATGGNACTAACACATAATGGAATGCATCTGAAAGAGCTTTAGCTCCAAGTGAATGCTTTCATGTAGAGCTAGCAAGAGGTGGTGTCTACCAAAGGAGGTTCCTTAAAATCTCTAGTATAATCTTAAACAATGAGATCAAACTTTTTTCATCAAACAGTTTTCATCTAATCCATTGTTTCTCATTCATGACCAATAAGGTAACAGTGTATGAATCCTTCTCAAGCCGTGCAATATCAAGAGTNTTTTGAAGTTAGCATTCTATCTATAGGCCTCTAGTTTATATAACTAATAATGGCATATTATCTTGACTCCCTATATGAACTACAACCAATACACCCGCAATTAAATGACTCTTAAGACCTTTGGAAATTTTCGTGTCAATCTTGACTTCATTGAGAGCAAACGAAAAATGATGCAAGATGGAGTTAGTATCTCACCCAACACACTTTGCTATGATTCCCAAGAAGGTTATCAAAAACCTTAATAATGTAGAAGAAAAATCAACTTCACCATTATACCTGTCCCCATTATTTAGGGTCAAATTTATTAATCAGCGTTGCNAAGGCGTCTATGTTATGGTCGTTTGATCACCCTCCATTTCATAATAAAAATATTCATAAAATGCTAGAAAAAATTTGTTTGTTTTCAAACCCTTGTAGTCATCCATCCATCTAGGCATTAAGACATCCATAATATAGCAAACAAATCATTAACAGTCGGTCATTCCCATCCATCCATCCATTTAATAATTTTTATCCTCACTTATATTTGCCACCTTCCTCCATGAAAATTGAGACTTTCATTTTCCTTCAACTCCTCATCGAAAATAAAGGCCCATTTTTATTTATTAAAAAAAATCAATTGCTTTACTTGAACTCAATTCAATCCAATTAGAATCTAACTAAAGTCTTAAACAAATCAAATCATATGATCCAAACCAAATTTAAATTAACCAAATCAGCCCCCTCCCTGCATGAAAATTGTCACTGAGTACATAATTAGATTGGATCAATCTTGCAGTGTGCATAAAAATAATCAAAAATATAAGATAAGAGGTGGATTGTTATTATTGTAGATGATAGTATGACTCCTCACATATATTTCATCACGATCGAATGCATTTTACATTCAACATATCAATTACAAAATAAAATTTCCTTCTGTATTTACATTCAGGACAAGTTTCCCAAGGAATTTATTTCATCGACTAGAACGCATAGTCAAATGCCTTTAGTTTTTTACTCCACTTGCATTTCAATACATATAGTGTTCTTTGCAAATCAAGGATATTGGATTTACTTACAATTATATGCCTTATGCCATTGTTTATAATTTCATATTTGTTTAGAACCTATATTTTAATCATGCCTATGTTATTGCCTTATTTATTGTTTGTTAATTGCAAAAGTAATATAATCACTTTCCATTTGGTCATTCATGTCATTATATTAATGTTAATAAGGATAGAATGCCAAAAAAATCTATGGCTATTACTATAAATAGTATCGCTTTCCCGATTTCTCCAAGTTGTGAAGCTCTTCTTTTTCCATCTCTCTATGCCTCTTGCCCCCATCCTCTTTAGCCATTCAATCTTTTAATCTTGTACATCTCCTTCTCTTCTCAACAAATCATGGCCAACAATTTTATACTATATAAATCTTCCACTCCATTGGAAACTTCTCTTCTCAACAAATCATGGCTAACAATCCAATTTGATCTTAATTTCAGCTGACATAAATGACTAACAATGAATCAAAAAGCTCAGGTTTATGCTAAAGCAAATAATTTGATACTGCATAAGATTTCTTGTACCGCTAGTAGTAAATCTGACTTAAGAATATCTGAATTTCAAATACTCCTTCATTAATTACAGTGAAATTCTAGCATAATAGTACTTACCCCTTTATACCAATGTTATGAGTTCTGATTTTGTAAGTTGTTCAAGAACATTGATTGTTACTAAAATAAAAAGTTTCAAAATTGCTGCAACATAATAATTAAATAAACACTTTCTTCTTGATTTATTGCACCATTAGTATATTAAAGGCTATAAATGAGCCAATGCACTTGATGAACAACTCGAGCTCAATCCGACTAGATCAAGTTCATTCAAATAAGTAAATAAATAATTTGAACTTTTTANACACTTTCTTCTTGATTTATTGCACCATTAGTATATTAAAGGCTATAAATGAGCCAATGCACTTGATGAACAGCTTGAGCTCAGCCCGACTAGACCAAGTTCATTCAAATAAGTAAATAAATAATTTGAATTTTTTTAAACACGGAAGTTAAATAAATCAAACTTAAACATGATCAAACTCATTTATTTATGTTCACAAATAAACTCATTTGATGTTTAACAAGCAAATTGTTAAATGCTCTATAGCAAGCTTCATAATAGTTCAATTAATACATGATATAAAATTTTTATGACCTAATTTGTTAATATTTAATAATATTATATGATTGTAAGAAAGCTTACTTGAAATTTATATATGTTCTTATTCAATTGATGTAACTGGTTAGATATTGATTCAAATTTTATTTGATTACTTTTTTATTCAAATTTGTAAAATTATACGTTAATAATTTTATATGAAATGTCAAATGCTCAGTCACATTTTAAACTTGCTTATTAACTCGTTGATGTACTCATTTAATTAATATAAATAAGCTAAACTAATGGTCAAGTGTGATTATTAAAAAATTTAAACAAGCCAAGTATGAAAAAGCATGCGAAAGCTTGGCTTGAGCTCGTGTCAAACATGAACAACTTATAATATGATCAAGCCAAGTTCAATCCATGATATTTTTGCCTCGACTTAGCTCGATTACAACCATAAGTACATTATAGAAGTATTTTATTGCCACTGTAAAGACAATATATTGGTAGACTTGGGAAAAGCATTTAAAAAACAAGACAAACAAGTAAAGGTGTATTTATCGTTGATATCATAAAATGAGATAAAATAGTCCTATCAAAGTATACAATACATATCACGTGAAAAGGCATGCCACAGTCTCACAAATGATACATAAGTTAAACATAAATTAACAAAACACGTCTTACAATGGATGAAATGATGATTCAACATGTCAATGATGAAAATTGACAAAAAATTAAGTTACAAGTAAAATTACAACTAGTACAACATAAAATAAGCTCATCAAAGTACAAATACAAACAGCTACAATACCTTGATTCGATTTGAAAGGCCCTTGAATCCTTGAACAAGCTCGGGCCACAATCTCTCCCGATCCACGCTCCCCATTCCCTCCAGCTTCCCCATTGCCTCCGCCCATTTTATCTAAAACACATAATTTAGTATACTTTCAAGAAAAGACAATTCAAGTAACCAAAAATAAGCTCGCCAAAAAGTAGATGTAACTCACATCAGAAACACCAACAGGTTTCACCCTAGCTGTCGGATCAGTCACACTGNACACATAATTTAGTATACTTTCAAGAAAAGACAATTCAAGTAACCAAAAATAAGCTCACCAAAAACTAGATGTAACTCACATCAGAAACACCAACAGGTTTCACCCTAGCTANACACATAATTTAGTATACTTTCAAGAAAAGACAATTCAAGTAACCAAAAATAAGCTCACCAAAAACTAGATGCAACTCACATCAGAAACACCAACAGGTTTCACCCTAGCTGTCGGATCAGTCACACTAAAAAGCAAATGCTAAAACAAAAGAAATAACAGTCAGAAATTTCATAACCAAAATGGCACAGCATACTTAGGGGATGTTTGGCTGAAATATTTAGCAAACATTTAACAAGATTAAGGCAGAATCTTGAAAAAAAAAATTGTTGCAACAAAAATTAAGTCNAAAAGCAAATGCTAAAACAAAAGAAATAACAGTCAGAAATTTCATAACCAAAATGGCACAGCATACTTAGGGTATGTTTGGCTGAAATATTTAGCAAACATTTAACAACATTAAGGCAGAATCTTGAAAAAAAAAAATTGTTGCAACAAAAATCAAGTCTTGCTTTCGGTATTTTAAGCAAAATCATAGTAAATCGTGGGACAAGTGGGGCTTAAGAGATNAAATTAAGTCTTGCTTTCCATATTTTAAGCAAAATCATAGTAAATCGTGGGACAAGTGGGGCTTAAGAGATTACAATTTTTTTCATTATACTTCTTTCTTCTTTATTTAAATTCTAAATTTTAAGAATATTTGTCCGATAATTTACTAAAATTTAATCAAATTTTAAACATATCATGTCNGCTCGGGCCACAATCTCTCCCGATCCACACTCCCCATTCCCTCCAGCTTCCCCATTGCCTCTGCCCATTTTATATCAGAAACACCAACAGGTTTCACCCTAGTTGTCGGATCAGTCACACTAAAAAGCAAATGCCTGAAAGAATATTTAGGATTGGCCGGTTCTTCCTTGTAGGCATCTACGATCGCCAGGACGTCACGGTCGGCGAGACACAGAGTGAGTGGAGCGACAGGCGCCATCTGCGTAGTGATCTGCGCATTGTGCTGCAAGCCAAAAGAAGGGAATTGCTGCTGCGGTTGCTGAGGAAAGAAGGAGAAGGTTGTCTGCTGCTGCTGCTGTAGAGTTGAAGTTGTTGGGGTTGTTGGAAAAAGGGAGTGGAACCGAACGCCGGCGTTGACGGGGTCCCGAATGCCGGTGTCGATGGGGTCCCGAATGCTAATGTCGATGGAGTCTCGAACGCCGGTGTCGATGGGGTCCCGAACGCCGGTGTCGAAAACGGCGTGTTGAACGCTGGAGTGGAAAAAGGCGTACTGAATGCCGGCGTGGAAAATGGAGCNAAAAAGGGAGTGGAACCGAACGCCGGCGTTGACGGGGTCCCGAATGCCGGTGTCGATGGGGTCCCGAATGCTGGTGTCGATGGGGTCCCGAACGCCGGTGTCGATGGGGTCCCGAACGCCGGTGTCGAAAACGGCGTGTTGAACGCCGGAGTGGAAAAAGGCGTGCTGAATGCCGGCGTGGAAAATGGAGTGCCGAACGCCGGCGTGGAGGATGGCGTCGCGAATGATGGAGTGGAGGGGGTGCCGAAGGCAGGAGTGGAAGAGGGGGTTCCAAAGGTCAGTGCTGTGGAGGGAGTGCCGAAGGCCGGGGTCGGCGATGGAGAGCCAAACGCCGGCGACGAGGAAGGTGTTCCAAACATACCTTTTCTTTTACGGTATCGTTGATTAGGGTTTTGTCCACGCCATGGCAAAACCACGGAAGAAGTGGAAGTGAAAAGAAATAGGTTTTACTTCATTCAATCCAGTCCTCGCGACTAACAACCGGTTTCTGTGGCTTTCTGAAAACACGCATTAAGTCTGAGCTGAGTTTTGACAGCATATGCCTTTTCAAAATTCTGAAAACATTATTTTTAAAATACTGAAAATAATATTTTCACATCGTATTTGTCTAGGTGCGGTGACAGCTTTCTGGCTATGATCTGATTATTCTAAGAAAATAAAAATTTGTAATAGTTAGCGCACCTAGCTTATCAGCAAATTATTCAATAAGCTGCAGCTGCCCCAAACAAAACCTAAGAAATATTACCTAGACGAAGGTGTTTGGTCGGGGGATTGGAGTTGGGTCAAGCTCGTTAGCTTACATATTTCAATTTATTTTGGCTTCATTTAAAGTTGTATTTATTTATTTATTTATTTTTATAAATTAGTACTTGAATTTAACTAGTTATATTTCTCAATTTATTTTTTAGTTTTTTTTTTGTTGGATTTAAATTTATCATGTTGACCCTGCCCAAGGCATAAAGCATGAGAAAAGAGGGAGAGGAAAAATAGCAAATAGAGAGAGGAGTGACACGGTGATTGCCCCTAGCGGCACAAAGTGGAGGTGTTCTCTGGGCTCACTGACTTATTTTATATATTGAAAGATGTTCCAAAAAAATGGGAGAGTGATGTCTAAATGGTTGGAGAGCTCAAATGGCTTCATTCCTTTTACATGAAAACGATCCCCTTATTTATAGATCATATGGGATTTAGAAAATAACATGATCGCCCTAGAAGTTATAAATCATTATGCTATTAGGAGTTATGACTCATTATGCTCCTTAGAGTTATGAGTCATTATGCTCATGGGAGTTATCCACTTTCATTGACACATTTTCGTTGTTGGATCCATTAGGCGATTTATTCGGGCGATCGACTAGAGTGGTCGGTCGAATGAAAAGGTCAACCGATCTCTACTACCTTCAACATTTTTCAGACATACATAAATGCCCCTAAGCCTCTTACTTCTTGGAAGTGAAGCTACGATGAGAATGAGACTTTAAATGTCAAAAATTCAAAAGTGATTTTGACATCTCTTAGCGCCCTGTTTTCTTCAGTCTTGAAGTGCTTTCTTGAGGCTTTTTCATGTTCATTTTTTATCTGCATTGTTGGTCGGATAATTGACCTTTGGCTAATTGAGCTGAGAGGAGTCATTAATTCGCTCACTTTGGGGGGAGTTGTTGATTCGCTCGCACTGGAGGGGAGTTGTTGATTCACTCGCCCCAGAGGGGAATCTCGCCATGGGTGGGAGTTGTTGATTGCTCGCCCTAGAGAGGAGTTGTTGCTTCTCTTGCCCCAGAGGGGAGTTGTTAATTCGCTAGCCCCTGAGGGAAATCATTGATTTGCTTGTCCCAAGAGGGAAATCTTTGATTTGCTCAGTCAATTTGAGCTTCTTGATTGTCGGCAAAGATGTAGACACCTATGAAGTCTTCAAGTTTCTCGAGTCTCTGTCAAACCTAGAAAAACATAATTAGAGGTTTATGTATAGATGTTTAAAAAAAATGAAATATTATTGTTGGTTATTTTGATCACGAAATTTTCGGCCAAAATTGTTTCGGTCACCTGGATATTTTGATCGCTGGGATATTTCAGTCATCTTGATTTGAGATGACCGACCGCAAGCATACAATTGGCCAAATGTAGGTGATCGATCGAAAACAGGTGGCCAGCCAGGGGTGACTGAATCAACAATAGGCTGGAGGTAGTTTCCAGCCGTAAGGGGGCTTGTTGGAAAGAAATAAATTGAGTGGTATTTATGTAAATACATAAATATATAAGAATAGAGTGGTTTGTATGTAAATCTTCCTTGATTTACAGCTGTCCAGAGGTAGGTTAACGACCTAAAATAGGTGGTTGGTCGGAGGCGGCCGAAGTAGGAGCCTGCTTGAGGGTGCTTGCCGAAAGGCTGGTTCTTGTTGAAGCCGCTCTGTTTCACTGAATTAGCAGGCGCAAGAGGCACAGCCATCCTGGAACCGTATGGTGCCATTGCGATGGTAGACGTCTTTGAGTGATTAGGGAAATTTTGCCAGAAATTAGGAGGTTATGGCGCAGAGAAATCTCACCAACGGGGGTTGAAGTTTTTGGCTATCTGGACGTCGGGGTTGATGATTTTGGGGGAAGTAGCGATTATGTTCTAGTAAGTTGCAGATAAATCAATTTTTGATGTTGACAGGTGCGTGTGGTCGGTCGGCAAAGATGGCAGACCGATGAGATCGTCGGGCGAAGAGATGTCGGCCAATTAGGTTGTCGACGCAATGCAGATCGCACTACTTCTCTAGCATAATTGGATCTGGAGGCTGAGAGAGGTGCTGAGTAGATTCACTTATTCCTCAATTCTTTCATAACGAAGACGATGTAGGGAGATCTCTATACCTGAAAATGGAGAGTATGCACAAATCAAAGGGAAAAGATGTGGAATCTCTTGGAGACTGTCAACGACGAGGAAAAATGTAGTGAATCTATTGCTTGCAAGTTCCATTGTGTTCTTTTAGCTAGGATATGTCTATTAAAGAGTTGCTCTTTCGTGTTACTCATCTTTTTTGTTGACGGTGCTGTTCATGCTTACCACATTTTTTAGGATATTGAATCAAAATTTATCATGTTGATCATGCCCAAGGCATAGAGTGTGAGTCCGAGGGATTGTAGAGAGAGAGAGAGAGGAACGAGTGACACAACGATTGCCCCTAATTTGGCAAAGCGAGGGTGTTCCTCTGGCTCTTGGGCACATTTATATATTGAAAGATGTTGTTACAAAAAAATGAGAGAGTGATGCCTAAATGACTGTATAGCTCAAAAGACCTCCTCATTACATGAAAAAGATCTTCTTATTTATAGATCATAGGAAAATATATAAAATGACATCATCTCCCATTGGAGTTACAAAGTCATTATGCTCCAGGAAGTTATGAGTCATTATGCTTCAGAGAGTTACAAGTCATTATGATTCTGAGACTTACTGGTTTTCATTGACACATTTTCATTTATGGATCCATCCAGTGATGTGGCCAGTCGGTCGGCAAGAGTGGCCGGCCGATTGAGACGACCGACCGATCTCTGCCACTGTCAGCATTTTTTAGATATTTGAGAGGTCCAAAATGATTTCTTTGACAACTTATTTTTAACTAATATGCTACTAATTCATTCATAATTTGATTTAAAGTTGTAACTCAAATGTGAACATAATTTTATGAGTTTTGTTAAGCACATTATTTGTGCTCAGATCAGTTAATCGGGCATCTACTTGTCATTTGTAAGTCCCCTTTGGTCTGGTTTCGATTCCTCCATAGTGAAGAGTGTGGCACTCGAATTATAGGTGCATGAGGGATGATCGGGAATCATATAATATCCTCCAGCCATTCCTTTCATATATATATATATATATATATCACAAATCTTAATGCATTTTGAGCTAGAAACATTCCAAATTTAGATTCAAGATCATCTGAGGAATGATGTCATCAAGTTTATAGTCAAGTTGAGCTCTCGACAAAACAAACCCAATGATGTTGAAAGTGATCCAATCTGAATCCAAATAAGCTCAGATTAAACACTAGAAGTGTAGTTGAATGTTTTGGAGTATCAATTAAGAGGGTAAACAATCTCAAAATTTGGCATGCTTATTATTAAAATAAATAATTTTATGAGATAGAATCCATCTAATTCTAAAATTATTAAGTCATTTAAATGTGATCAAGAGATTTGATGTGAATCGTCTGATAAAGTAGTATGAGATAATTATTATTTATCGAAATGCCCCTCTCAAATATCATAAATAGATCCTCATTTTCACTCGAGGAATAAAAAGAAAAGAAAATTTTGAGATGGCTACTAAATTTTAACTCTTGATGTCTTGAGAATTAATGTCACTAGTCAACAAAGTTTGTCGCCAACCACCAGATGTCCTCGTCGACCACCATCAGCAATTGTTACAATTAACTACGATTGTTG
This sequence comes from Phalaenopsis hybrid cultivar, assembly GCA_002079205.1. Classification (NCBI taxonomy): domain Eukaryota; kingdom Viridiplantae; phylum Streptophyta; class Magnoliopsida; order Asparagales; family Orchidaceae; genus Phalaenopsis; species Phalaenopsis hybrid cultivar. The sequence goes on along the minus strand of JXCR01147548.1, from coordinate 304,304 downwards.
TAACTACCAACTATAGTTTATGCATCCAACTACGACTTTTATGAACACCAACTATGGATTTTGTAGCAAACTATATTTATGAAGCTACCCACTGCATTTCTTGTAGTTCAACTATGACTGTATAGCCAAACTATTATTATTAAAACGTGATTGTGAATTTTTATATTATCATCTTCCATAATTTTGGAGAAGAGTGAATTTTTATACTTCCAATTTTGTAGTTGATTTGTTTGACTGAGCTAAGCCTCATGTTTTTTTTTTACTTCTGGAAATTTTCACTTAAAAAATATGATTGTCTCTTTTATATTTATCTATGTATGTGCTGAAAAATTATACTAAACTAGGACGTAAGATTTCTCTGAGAACTTTCTAGTATAAAGCATTTTAGCACGATCTGTGAGAAATATAGTCCCACCTTTTTTATAGTTTCTAAACATAACACTCACAAAGGTAGAGCCTCCCACTCTAACACCCACTATTATACGAGATAATCTCAAAACCAAAAATACCTAGTCTCCATTTCTTTTCCCTTTACTGGACACTGCTTTTCTTTTTCAGGTATCTCTTCTTTGCGGTGGAACACCGCATACGTAAAATGGAGGAATCTCAAAATGAGATTTTTCAACTTCTACATGAGGCTCAACAACCAATATTAGCATTTAGCACATATGGGTGAGGTTCATCTACTATCCCATAATCAACCACCAAATAGTGATTCTTAGCTAGACAACACTACTCCATCGCCCCCTCCTCATATTGGAGTTCCTCCTCAATCAAATTAAGAAGTTAATCTATTGGATATTGCTAGTTCCAAATCCATCTCATGCAGCTAGACCAAATTAGAAGCTTTTAAATGTCATAACTCAACTCGATGCGACCTGTCATATTTAAGCAGCTCGACTCGTGTCGAAGTCATAATAAATAAATTATTACCTAAGATCTATTTAAAAAGAATTTTATTTACTTATTTTTATTCAATTTTTATAAATGCAAAACCACTAATATCATCAAATATATAAAATAAAAATACCCAAAATTCTGTTATATTATATAAATTTTCAACAAAAGGAACATATATAACAATTATGATTTAAAAATACAATTTTAAGGTTTTTATATAAATGAAATCAGACTCTTATCAGTAACACAAAGGTATCTACTCAACCCAAGTTTTACCATTTTCTAAAACAACACATGCGAATTAAGTTTCTATTGCAGTTTTCAATATTTTAACAGTTATAGACCTGCATTCAAAGAAAATAAATAAAACATGATGGAATATCATGTATAGTATATATCACAGATATCACAGTGTTAGTATAAGAAATTGTAACTAACAATATACACAACATGATATCACAAGTAAAGAAAAATAATATGGAAAAAAAAATTCATTTCTTTATTTAAATTATTTTAATATTTTCTCTTGACCTCCTTGTACCTCTGCTTCCATTTATACCTTTATTTGTTCATATTTTTCCCATGTCTTCACTCTTACTTATACCTCCATTTGTTCACATATGTTCAGACGTATTAAGCGAACAGATGGATAATTACATAGGTGCAAAAACCATTATAGCTCCACTTAATCGTACATAACATACATCCACTAATCACAACCACATGCAACTCACCCATTTTTATTTTTTTAATATATATTTTAATATAAAAGCATATTAATTATTTGACATATCAAATATCATAATATGTTATAAAATGTGGTACATACCAGTTGACATAAGTAATAATGTAATTTACAGAGAAAATAAATTAATAAATATCGACAAAACGCAACTTGCAAAACCACTTACATGAAATGTCTATAACAATATTTAAAGCATTTCTTTGTTCTAAAAAATATATATCTGGTCTAACACACGCGTCAAAATAGACAAAATAGTCTACAACACAAAATACCTGGCAAAAAATAAATTTTTTTTTACATTGATGCGTCCAGCACGGTCTAACGTACAACATATAAAAAGTTGTGCGATGAAAATTTTGTAATTCTCCTTCAATCTGAGTTTGTACGAAATATTGACAAATAAAATATCAAAACTTTATAAAACAACAAAATTAAAATCTGCAGTAGGTTAATAGTAACCTATCTAGAGCTGGACAATTTTCCCAATTGGCCCAACGGACGAAATCAGTTATATGGCTCCCGAAACAAATTCTCTCCAAAATCCCTCTTTTTCTCTCTCTGTAACTCATGGTTTGGAAAAGAAAAAATAAAAAAAATATATAAATATAATTAATATAATTAATTGAATTGTTATATTTATTAAATATATATTTAGAGAAACTTCTTATATCCTGAAATATATGAATCCAGAAATTATGAAAAAATAGTCAATAAATTGAAAATTATATTTAGAAGACACTGGTGAAAATAGTTTGCAAAACGGTTACTAGATAACTCCAGAAAACTCACTTGTATAAAGATGTACTAAATCATTGAGAAAGATAAATCCAACAATAAACCTTTTAATTTCTTACTTATAATACACAAAAAATAGGTAAAAATATGCTCAAAGTATAATTAAACATACTCTATAATATGGTGAAGACATTTTATAAATTGGGCATAAAATAAAACAACTAAAAATCAACAAATAAATTGAGTATAAAATTAATTCTAAATTCTTCAAGAAAATCAATAACATAAAATTTATGTGCAAGGCTTACTAGATCCCAAAATCAAGTCTCAACAGATGCACTGATATACTACAGTAGAAGTAGTTACACTAAAAGTTATGGAGAACTTGGCTCAACCCCATTATATAAATCTTGATGAGATACAACCAAGTAAGTTTTTATTATCAATAATTTTTTATAAATTAATTTTTGTTTCATTATTCTTCTAAAAAACATGCCCATATGGTAGCCTTGATCGAAAGCTATCAATCAGAGGATATAGTCCACACTTAAAAAACTTATTGAGGGTAAATAACATATAAGATCTCCACTCATACCCCTAAAAGACAACTTCATAAGATAGCCTCAATGATAAACTAGTAATTAACCTCCTGCTAGAAAGATCCCTCGATGGTAAGTGACAGTAATGATTTCTATTCATATCCCACGAAGGCATGCCCATGAGGTAGCTTTGATGGGAAGTTGGCGGTAGACAGGGAAATCTTTATGAGATTAATTATTTGATAGGATCCATACTAAAAAAATCTCAAAATCCTATAAGCTTAAAAAGTGCAAGCACACTAAAATATCATAGCATAATAAATTTTAAAAAAAAAAATCTCAAGAAAACTATAAACCTCAAAAAGTACATGTATTTTAAAAAAACTCAGAAGGTATTAATACACTAAAAAAATCATAGAAAGTTATAAGCCTCATGATACATTAGAAAAAACTTAGTTTATGCTTAAAATGTATAGACATTAAACAAAAAGTACATATTAAAAGTCTCATAAGATACAAATACACTAAAAATAATGAGAATACTATAAGCCTCAAAAGATACATGTATATTTAAAAAACTCAAAACATGATATAACTCAAAAAATACAAGTACATTAAAAAATCTCAGAAATATTGTAAGGCTTAAAAGGTAAGTGTGATTCAGAATGCTTAGTCTCAAAAGATATAAATATATTAAAAACTTTAGAAGACAACAACTTAAAAAATACATATTCTTTTTTATATAAAATAACATTTACTAATTTTGATTGTGGATTTTTACTCCTTTAAGAAGCTAAATATTCATCTGAAAATGTCAAAAAGACATCAATCTTAGAAAAAGTTCAAAGTTAATGCACTTTAACTTTAAGGGTTATATCTAAATTGCAATCTATTTGATTTATAACATGACTTATAATGACTTTGCCATCTCGAGGAGGCAAGTTATAGGAAATCAATACTCCTACATAATGATTAGGAGATCATTAAGTATCAACATGGCGAACTTCAATCAAGCTCAAACATAAGCAAATAAAAAACATAGTAAAATCTTATCATAAAATAATATACAAAGTTAATGAAATCTACACGAAATGATCATGCTCTATAACATCATGATCATAAAATTTTTGAGATCTTCTGTGGCCATCAAATTTCTCCCATACTTTCATCAAATTATCTCATTACCTATTAAGTTTTATAATTTTAAAAAAATATATTTCTCGATTACAGTTCATTTTAATGGCATAAAAGCCAACACCAATATCTTCAAACAAGAAGTTTTTCTTTCTCAGAGTTATTGGCATCATTGATATCAACAATATCAACCCAAAGATCAGCACAATCAACACCTCTTCTAAAGGAAGGCTAAAATCTCATCGTTAAATTTGATATTTATAAAATTTAATTGAGTTGTGATTAAGTTGAATTTATTTATGTGATTGATGACTAAAGCTTCCTCTAACTTGTTGAGATTGAAAAAATTTGCGAATCATTTGTTCAATACTAATTGTAATGAGAGAAAGGTATAGGTGAATGACATGTAAAGCTTGTTTGCCCGCAACATCCACTTATTGATCAACATAATGACGATAGATGAATTTTTTTCTTAGTGCACATAATCGTCTATCTGCTCAATTTAAAACCCAAAGTAACAATTATCTTGCCAATTTTGATCTGTCTTCCAAGTATAGATTCAATAGTTTTTTATACTAAAGCCTTTGATACGAGTTGTTTGGATAGTGGGCAAAAGCACAATAAAGAATAGAGAACAACCACACCAAATATCTAAAACACATGACCTACTTGATTCACATATTTCCACAACCACACATTGATCAATTATTTTATTAAGCTTCAAAAGATATATATGGAGAGAAAATAAACTTCAAATGAATAAAGAGGAACATATCATTTTGTCTTAGTTAATTATTAAGAGAAAATACAACCAATTATTATGAAAAAGGAGGGCTAATTATGGAGAAAAAAAAATTAATGTTGCTTCTTCTTTTCTCTCTTCTCAATTACAAGTAGGGGTGTAAACGAACCGAACACGAACGAACAGAGCTTGTGTTCGTGTTTGGTTCGTTTGAAATTTAGTTTGTTTGAAATAAACTTCTGTTTGAAATTGTTTGTGAAATCAATGTTCGTGTTCGTTTCTTAACGAATGAGCCGAACACNTATATATATATGGCACAAATCTTAATGCATTTTGTGCTAGAAACATTCCAAATTTAGATTCAAGATCATCTACGCAATGATGTCATCAAGCTTATAGTCAAGTTGAGCTCTTGACAAAACGAACCCAATGATGTTGAAAGTGATCCAATCTAAATCCAAATAAGCTCATATTAAACACTAGAAGTGTAGCTGAATGCTTTGGAACATCAATTAAAAGGGTAATCAGTCTCANAATATATTATATTAATTATATAACTTACGTTATATAAATATATAATATCTATATTAGTATATTACTAATATAGCATATTAATGTATTATTATTATTAATTTATTATATATTATAATTTATAAATTTTAATTTTTTAAAATATCATAAATTTTTTATATATAATTATTTTAAATTATTTTATATTTCGAAAAATAATGATTCGAACACGAACGAACACATCACTGTTCGTGTTTGGTTTGTTTAACTAACCGAACAAAAAAAATTTGTTCACGTTCATCTCGTTTACCTATCAAACGAATCGAACACGAACTCATTGACGAACCGAGCATGAACTGTTTGCGAACAACGAGCTTTTTTGACAGCCCTAATTACAAGTGATTTTTCTTCGAGTACCCTTTTACTTCTATCATTTTCATTTGCTTATAATTGCACAAATTTTCAAAGAAATGCGACTATCTTATTAAAAGTTGCTTAAAACATAAAGAATATTGAATTTAATTTTTTTGAATTTTGAGTTTGATAGCTCCCATATCAAATGTAGCTAAACATTTTAACATAAGAGTGAATTAGATTGTGGTTACTATTATAGAGAATTAAATGCAAATGAGTGGTAAGTTGGTGCTTGTTTCATGATCATTGATAGTACATTTTCATATAGCAAGGTGGCCGCTTGATTGTAAGTAAAAGAAATTAAATTGATCAAATCAGAGCTAGCTCATTTTTTCTTATTACTTTTTAAAATATATTTATTTAGTGCATTTTTATTTTTATTATTTTTATTTAAAAAAAATAAATTTAACAAAATTTAAAAAATATATATTGATCCTAAAATTGCCCCTAAAGCTATGGCGGTTAATGATACTATTTCGAGTGGAGCGGGTGCATGCTTATAATAGACTAAAAAAAATTCAATCCAAAATTTTAGCTACTAAAATTTTGGCTCATAGCTCGCTCGTTTATTTTGATCTGAGTCAGAATTTGAATCAATTTTCAAGCGATTAACGATATTCGAGCTAAATTTACTAAATTCACAACCATAAGTTGTTAAAAATCCGATTTTGATCTGAGTTAGTATCAGCTCTAAATTTGGCTCGTAGCTCGGCTCATTTATTTCGATCCGATCTCGACCCGAGCCAAAATTCGAATCAATCTTGGAGCTAAATTCACAACACTACCTAAGCCTATGGACAAAGAAAAAAACTTAAACTTAAACAAGTTTGATGTTAACTAAACTCAATATTACGACATATCTAGAGCTCATCACATTCGTCATCACTCTTAAAAAATATTAATAATATCAAATTTCATATAAAAGAAGATAAAAAGCACATGAAACAAACATTACTCAACTATGATTGAAGACATCAGACGTCTGGGAGCCATAAAGCACATGAACAACGGAGGAAAACTAAAATTTACATACATAATACATACCTCCAAATTCTTATATATTTACATATTTACCACCTAAACATAAATTTTCATTCATACCACCCAAATCTTTCATATCACATCAAAAAGACCATTATTTTAACTTTAAAACAGTGAACACACCTATTTATGCATGGGTAAAGCGGCACATATGAAAATTTCAAGTTTAGATGTTAGACATGTAAATATATAAGAATTGTGTGATATGCATGTAAATTTTCCTTCATACTTTATGGAGAAAATGGTCATAAATAATAAAGGAAACCAACGAGCATTGTGCAATACAGAATGTAACGCACACGAACACCAACAGCACATATGATGCGTACAGCATCAGCGGCAGTAGCAGGTTGGAATATAAGAGCAGTTGTTACACGAACATTACAGAACTAAAATATGATAAATAACAGCAACTAAAGTTCTAAGCTTTAATGGTTGCAGTGCAAAGACAAGGACCTGATAGCTTCAAGGAAGAAGTTCGCCACTCCGATCCCACAGGAGCAGCTGGATCATAAATCAGCGTCTGATACCCAGGATGGTCCTCCAGCGAAAACAGCAGCAGCTTTTCGTCCAGAATCCCAAACTGAAAATCAATCGTGGAGCTCNAGGATGGTCCTCCAGCGAAAACAGCAGCAGCTTTTCGTCCAGAATCCCAAACTGAAAATCAATCGTGGAGCTGCCAGTGAGCGGCACCGGAATCTTCCTCCAAGAGTTGTCCTCGGGATCGAAGATGGCGAGCATCCTCTGATTCTTCCACTCCAGGCAAAAGAGCTGCTTTCCCAGCACAGCATGAGCGACGACCATCACACATCCCCCATTTTTCATCTCGCACCAAGAGTGCCCCTTGGGGTTGTACACATCCACAAACCTCGGGTGGCCTATGGTGAAAGTCGATCGGCCACCCATAACGTAGAGCTTGCCCCCAAAGCTACAGGCGAAGCAACCATATCTGGGTCGCCGGAGGTTTTCGATCAGAGTCCATTCGTTCGTGTCGGGGTCGTAGACCTCGGCGATCGAGAGGCTCTCACCGTCGGATCCATAGCCGCCTACCGCGTAGATCATACCGTTGAGTTCTGTGCAGGCAAATTCGTAGCGAGCAACCTTCATATTTGCTAGCGTGCTCCACCTGGGATCATTTGTTGCAAGATGATCATAATCAGGTGAGAATTTAATGAGAGTTTGATTGGGAAAAGGAAGCGTTTTGACATTAAGGCAATGTCAGCATAGCTTAGAAGGAAACAAAATGTAGCATCTCCATCTGTGGAAGCAAATATTGCAATCTTTATAGTTTTTTAGGGGTTCCACTGGCTGGAAAACTCGATAAAAAAAGTGCATAAAATGAGGTCCAAGTTACAAATCATTTGGATTTGATTNATAGCTTAGAAGGAAACAAAATGTAGCATCTCCATCTGTGGAAGCAAATATTGCAATCTTTATAGTTTTTTACGGGCTCCACTGGCTGGAAAACTCGATAAAAAAAGTGCATATGAAAAATGAGTTCTAAGTTACAAATCATTTGGATTTGATACAGAATCAACCTGTAAAACAGATGCATTTTGTCTCATTTTCTTCACTTTCCTCCAATCCAAATGGAATCAAAGTCTACACCAAGTACTTTGTTGCACCGGAAAGAAATCTCATCTCACCATTCTACCCATTTTTTGCCAGTAACAAGCATAACTCAAATGGTTAAAACAATGACCATGATAACAATGATTGTCTTCAACAAGTATAAAAGTTAACTAGTTAAGGAAAATATAAACGTGAATAATTTGATAATTAATAGAATTACACGCAAGCAAAAAGGTATCAATGTCCACATGTAATTAAATTGTTTGAGAGTTTTTTCTCTTGATGCTGACTCATATAAATGAGGAATGCCTCATCGATGTAAAAACTACCATGCATTTAAAATAAGCCGGTGTGTTTGTGTATATGATGCTTGAACTCTAGAAATGTGATGAAGCCAAGAAAGCGGGAAAAAATGTTTAGAAAAAATGAATGCGTTCTATTTATCATTAGGTATTTATTAGGCGCTAATTAGGTCATAGATTTTTTTAGGATTTTTAGAAAAAAAAAGCTCTCTTTTTAAGAGTTAGGACAACAATAAAAAAATGTAAGAAGATAAGAGCCTTGGCTCATTCCCTCTCCTTCTAATCTACCTCGAGTCATCTCCCCCCTACCGGGAGCTTTAAGCAAGCTATGATTGTTATGTTATGAAGTTTAAACACCCACAACCGAAGAAGCCAACAACAGTTGCCGGAGCTTACAACTGCAAAAATGCCTGCACATGGACTTTCCGTAGCTACTTTCAAGGAAATGGGCGTAGCTACGCTGGTCGGGGTAACCACACCAAAATGGGTGGAACCACACCAAAATGTGCAGGACCACTTTGTCGACGGTCGATTAACACAGTTTGTTCCCAAACATGCTAAATTACTACGTTGATACGAGGTGTGACCACAACGCTGAGCGGTTCCTCCTGTTAATTTCCTTAAATTCGCAATTTCGAGCGACAAAGGCATCGTTCTCGCATGTGGTTCTTTTGATAAAGTTCTCGTGAAGGAGAGAAGAGTCGAAGAGGAGGATTTCAGTATGCATTTTCTTTTGTGAGATTAAGAGGAAGAATTTGGAGGAAATTCTAATAAGTTCCATTCATTGTAGAAAGGAGACGAGTGAGTTATTTGTACCTTGTTTTTCATGGTGAAAATTTCTTGGTGGCGCGACTCAATGGTTTTTTTTCATTCTCGAGATTTTTAAGGTAAATCTTGGCGTATTTTTTTTAAAATTATTTTTTTTTGCTTCTGTTAGATTGATTTTGCTTCAGATTTCGTGAACGTGTGATCGGTATGATTTTGATTTATAATTGATCAAATTCCTAGTAGAAGTATATAGAAGTTTTATCCCAACAAGTGGTATCAGAATAGAATGTTTGATTTGTGTGGAAGAAATGACCAATAAAGCAAAGTGTAAATTGGAGAAGTTCAATGAGACAAATTCTGCACTTTGGAAGATGTAAGTGAAGGATTTACTGTATCAGAAAAATTATATTTGTCACTACAATGTATCAATAAGAAGTCAGATCTATGACTATGGAAGAATGAGAGGTGTTGGGTAGAACAACCCAAGGTTTTATCCGTTTATCACTTTCTTAGTATGTTGCGTTTAATATAGTGAATGAGAAAATTACGGTGAATCTCATTGAGGCACTGATAAAAATGTATGAAAAATCATCTGCTTCAAATAAGGTTTTTCTGATAAAAAGATTCTTCAATATAATAAGGATGAAAGACAATTAAGTGATAGAACTTCTGCACATTTTCGACACTGTAACAAGCCAGCTGTGCTATGTAGGGATCAAATTTAGTGATGAAGGCAAGACACAGTTGATATTGTCTTCATTATCAAACAACAAGGATGGTCTGGTGTTGGCAGTAACACTTATGGGAATATAAAGTTGAACTTCGATGACATCGTGAGATTGGTGTTGAACGAAGTTCACAAAAATCAACGAATAATGAATCTTTAGGTACTATATTGAATGTGAAAAATAGAGAAAAATAACATGAATGCAGAGAGATTTAAGTCTAGAATAAAAAAATTTAGGTCGAATACAAGAAATTGCAAAGGAGAATACTGGAATAGTTGAAAGAAATAACATTTCAAGAAAGACTGAAAAACACCAAAAGATGTTCGAGGTAAAGAACGGAAAAGAAATCTCCCTGCAATGCCTCCACAATCGAAATCCAATGTGACATTGGTATTATCCCTAATCAATACTGAATCTTGGATAGTAGTATCATATGTTTCTTTTCACGCATGCCCCAATAAAAACGTATTATTAAATTACACTTAAAAGTGATCTAAAGAAGATTTATCTAAGAGAAAACAAGGCCTGCAATATCGTAAGGAAAAGGTGATATGAATATTAAGTTACTAAATAAAATAGTCTGGAAGCTCACTAAAGTTAGACATATTCTAAGTCTGAAGAGAAATCTCATAATTGTGAGCCAGCTAGCAAAGTTAGGGTTCACGACTACTTTCACAGGTGACTCATGGAAGGTGATGATGATAGCTCAGAGTAATATTAAAGACACTCTTTATTTGATCAAAGAAATGACGAATTTCATTGATATGATTGAAACTAAGGTGAACACAGGTTTGTGTCACCGTAGACTTGACCGTGTGAGCAAAAAAGGAATGAAGTTCCTACCTCTTAACAATAAACTTCAGGGTTTGAATTCAATTGATTTAGATTTCTATGAAGATTGTATAATCATAAGCAGAAGAAAATATCTTTCTCTAAAAGTGAGTCAGTGATGAAGTCAAAGAAACTGAAGTTAGTGTATATTGATGTATGGGATCATACGCCAGAGCATTCCATTGGAGGTTCCCACTACTTTATCACTTTTATTTACAATCACACTAGAAAGGTATGAGTTTACTTCTTAAAGTCAAAATATGATGTATTTGAAGTATTTAAGAAGTGAAATGCTATGGTAAAAAATGAGACAAACTTGAAGATAAAATGTCTTAGATCAGATAATGAAAATTTGTATCGTGATAAGAAGTTCAGAAATTTTCATGCAATAGAGAGGACAAGCATTAGTTCACTATCTCAAAGATAACGCAACAAAATAGTGTGGCTGAGCACATGAATAAAATAATGGAGCATGCTAGGAGCTTAAGACTGCATGTAGGCTTACCAGAATAGTTTTGACTTGAAATCTGATTTACTGTGGTCCATCAGTACCTTTGGAGAAAGGCTTACCTAAAGAAGTCTGGAGTGACAACGAGGTAAAGCTATCTCAGTTAAAAGTATTTCGGTGTTCTGCACATATACATGTTGATTTTGGGTCCAATAGTAAGCTTCAATCAACATTTGTTAAGTGCATCTTTATTGGATATGACTCAACTGAGTTTGGGTACAAGTTTTATGATTATCAATGAAAGAGAGATTTATAAGAACAAAGACAGCTCAGGATAACCTGTCAGTTACTTCTAAAGTACGTTGAGAAAGAAAAAACAGGTGATTAGGAGGGTGGATAAAGAAGAAGTGCTCAAACAGCTGAAACACGTGAAGTTCCTCAGTCACCTGCTATTGAAGTTAGAATGTTTTGCAAAGTGATACAACCAGTAAACAGGTATTCTCCTTCATTTATACTATTTGTTGTTAACTGATAGAGGTGAATCAAAATGCTTTGAGGAGACCACTCAAGTTGAAGATTTAAGGAAGTGAGAGCTTGCCATTGAGGATAAGATGCAATCATTGGAGTCAAATCAGACGTAGGATTTGACGATATTACCGAATAACAAAAGAGCACTACATAACAATTGGGTCCACAGGCTAAAAGAGAAGTCAGATGACAGCATATGCTACAAGACAAGACTTGTTATGAAAGGGTTCCAACAGAAAGAAGTGGACTACACAGAGATTTTTTCTCCGGTGGTGAAGATAACAGTTAGATTCGTGCTGAGTCTACCAAAGAAAGATCTACAATTAGAACATATGAATGTAAAATTATTTTTCTTACATGGAGATCTAGAGGAGGATTCATACAGAGTGAAACCACAAGGTTACAAAGTTCTGGGAAAAGAAAATTTGGTCTGCAAGTTGAAGAAGGGTCTCTATGACTTGAAGTGGGCCCTAAGATAGTAGTACAAGAGGTTTAACAGGTTCATGTCAGATAGTGGGTATATGAAGTGCCAAATAGACCACTATTGCTTCATCAAATACTTCATTAATTATTATATCTTGCAATTTTTATATATGAACGACATATTAATTGTAGGGGTACATATGAAAAACATCATAGACTTAAAAGTAGTAACTATCATGTGAGTTTGAGATGACATATTTAGTACAAACCAGAAAAAATTTCTAGGATGAGAATTAGTGGGGATAAAAGTGCAAAAACACTGAAGTTGTCTCAGTCAGAGTATATTGAGAAGATCCTACATAGGTTCAATGCGAGTGAGGCAAAGCTAGTTTGCACCCCCTTAGGCAACCACTTCAAGCTATTTAAAAAGTCATCACCTAAGTTTGAAGCAGAGCAAACATAAATGAGAGCTCTGTATGCTTAAGCAGTTGAAACTCTAGTGTTTGTTATGATTTGCATGAGATTATATCATGCAAATCATAGGATGAGTGAGGCAAAGCTAGTTTGCACCACCTTAGGCAACCACTTCAAGTTATTTAAAGAGTCATCACCTCAGTTTGAAGCAGAGCAAACATAAATGAGAGCTTTGTATGCTTAAGCAGTTGAAACTCTAATGTTTGTTATGATTTGCATGAGACCATATATTGCATTGGCAGTGGGAGTGATCGGTATTTACATGAGAAATCCAAACATACATCATTTTGAGGTGGTGAAATAGATTCTCAGGTATTTAAGGGAAATAATCAGCATCACACTTTGCTATGAAAGTGTAGGGATCAATCTATAAAGATTTATAGATTCAAATCTAACAACATATTTGGATGGTAGAAGTACAAAAGAATATATCTTAACTTTGGTAAAAACAACGAGGAGTCGGGTTTTAATACTGTAAAGAATTATTACACTTTCAACTATGTAGGCTGAATCCATTGCCATCACTGAGGCTAGCAAGGATTTAGCTACGGAGCTTTATGACAGAATTAGGCAAGGAGAAGAGGATTGGAAAGCTTCATAGTGATACAATGAGTGCAATTATCTTACTAAAAACACTACTTTTCATGTCATGACAAAGTATATACAACTGAAGTATCACTTTATACGCTCTCTCCTAGAAGATGAGCATCTGTTCTTGGAGAAAATAGACACAACTTAGAATCTTGAGGATATGTTGATTAATGTAATGACTATCGAGAAACTGGAGTTATGCTTCACTTCAGTTAGAGTCCGTGAAGGTAGAGACCGAGAGTGAGCCACACTACGGTACATGACTATAAAGATGATACAGATGAAGATGTAGATCTAGAGGATAGGTGTTGGGTGCTATCAATCTTCAAGTGAGAGATTGTTATGTTGTGGAGCCCGAAACACCCACAATCGAAGAAGCCCATAGTAGCCGCAAAAATGTCTGCACATGAACTTAACATAGCCACACGCAAAATTGGCGTAGCTATGCCGGTCGACATAACCATGACGAAATGGGTGTGACCATGCCACCGAGGGTCAATCGACACAGTTTGATCCAAAGCGAGCAAAATCATTACGCCAATACGCCGCGTGATCATGCTGCTACGAGGTTCCTCCATTAAGTTCCTTAAATTCATAATTTCAAGCGACGAAGGCATTGTTCTTTCGTGCAGTTCTTTTGACAAAGTTCTCATGAAAAAGAAAAGTCGAGGAGGAGGATTTCAAAGTGCATTTTCTCCTGTGAGATGAAAAGAAAGGGTTCAGAACAAAGTCCTGTAAGTTCCATTCATTGCATAGAAGAGATCTGAGTGAGTTATCTGTGCATTTCTGGTTCTTCATAATAGAAATTTCTTGGTGGTGTGACTTCGTGATTTTTTGCCATTCTTGAAGTTTTACATGGTAAATCTTGGTGTGTTTTTTTTCTGAAATTGTTTTGTTGTGCTTCTGTTAGATTTATTTTGTTCCAGATTTCTCGAATATGTGCAATCCACGATGTGATTTTGATTTATAATTAATCAAAACCCTAGTAGAAGTATATAAAAGTTCCATCCCAACAATGATTCCCTTGTTATTAATAAACTTTTGCAGCATTTCAGTGTTTTCTATGCATTTTACTACTTGGGTTCATTTAAAACAAAACATCCGTGGACCTCAAAACTTTTAAAATAATCAAAGCCAAAAATAGAGATAAAACAAACTTCACCAAGAGTCTAACAAAAAGAAAAGTAAAAAAGCATAACCTATCAGAATCGTAAAAAAATCAATCACCTACCTAATTGGCTTGAAATATTTTTCATCCATTCAGCTATGAGTTGGTTAAATACTGTCAATATGGTCATAGGAAATCCTAAAGAACTTTCAAAATGTTACTGAGGGAAAGGATTTAAGCTAAATACATCAATCAATTCAAAGATACAAAACCATTTAAAGCTTGAAAAAAACCATGAACGACGAAAACATTTGAATGACAAACCTGTTCAACCGAGCATCATATTGATAGACATCGGCTGAAGCACTTTGAACTCCACCATCCACAGAAAATCCACCAATAATCAACAGCTTTCCATCAAAAACAACTNGTGGCCGCTTGATTGTAAATAAAAGAAATTAAATTGATCAAATCAGATTTTAATCCATAATCTTAAGGGCTAGCTCATTTTTTCTTATTACTTTTTTAAAATATATTTACTTAGTGCTTTTTTATTTTTATTTTTAAAAATAAATTTAACAAAATTTTAAAAAATATTGATCCCAAAATTGCCCCTAAACCTATGGCAATTAACGATAGTATTTCGAGCCGACCGGGTGTATGCTCAAAACCAGCTAAAAAAAAATAATCCAAAATTTTGGCTCATAGCTCGGCCCGTTTATTTCGATCCAAGTCAAAATTTGAATCAATTTTCAAACGATTTACAATCCTCGAGATAAATTTACTAAATTCATAACCATAATTCATTAAAAATCCGATTTTGATCCGAGCTGGGATCAGCTCGAAATCGGTTTGAAGAGAATTTGATACAAAATTTTGGCTCGTAGCTCGGCTCATTTATTTCGATCTGATCTCAACCCGAGCCAAAATTCAAATCAATCTTCGAGCTAAATTCACAACACTACCTAAGTCTATGGGCAAAGAAAAAAACATATACTTCAACAAGTTTGATGTTAACTAAACTCAATATTACGACATATCTAATTAATCCTCCCTACATGTCAGAGCTCATCACATTCATCATCACTCTTAAAAAATATTAATAATATCAAATTTCATATAAAAGAAGATAAAAGCACATGAAATAAACATGACTCAACCATGATTGAAGACATCAGACGCCTGGGAGCCATAAAGCACATGAACAATGGAGAAAAACTAAAATTTACATACATAATACAAACCTCCAAATTCTTATGTATTTACATATTTACCACCTACACATTAATTTTCATTCATACCACCCAAATCTTTCATATCACATCAAAAAGACCATTATTTTAACTTTAAAACAGTGAACACACCTATTTATGCATGGGTAAAGCGGCACATATGAAAATTTCAAGTTTAGATGTTAGACATGTAAATATATAAGAATTGTGTGATATGCATGCAAATTTTCCTTTATTCTTTATAGAAAAAGCAGAAAATGGTCATAAAAAATAAAGGAAACCAACGAGCATTGTGCAATACAGCATGTNACACAAATGGATAATTACATAGGTGCAAAAACACTTATATCTCCACTTAATTGCACATAACATACATCCATCTAATCACAATCACCTGCAACTCCCCCATTTTAATTTTTTTAACATATATTTTAATATAAAAGCATATAAATGTTAATAGTTTGATATATCAAATACCATAATATGCTATAAAATGTGGTACATACCAGTTGACATAAGTAATAATGTAATTTACATAGAAAATAAATTAATAAATATCGACAAAACGCAACTTGCAAAACCACTTACATGAAATGTGTATAACAATATTTAAAGCATTTCTTTGTTTAAATATATATATATATATATATATATATGGTTTAACACATGTGCCAAAATAGACAAAATACTCTACAACACAAAATACCTGACAAAAAATAATTTTTTTTACATTGATGCGTCCAGCACGGTCTAACGTACAACATATAAAAAGTTGTGTAGTGAAAATTTTGTAATTCTCCTTCAATCTGAGTTTGTACGAAATATCGTAAAAATAAAATATCAAAACTTTATAAAATTAACGAAATTAAAATCTGAAGTAAGTTAATAGTAACCTATCTAGGGCTAGACAATTTTCCCAATTGGCCCAACGGACGAAATCAGTTATATGGCTCCCGAAACAAATTTTCTCTCCAAAATCTCTCTTTTTCTCTCTCTGTAACTCATGGTTTGGAGAAGAAAAAATAAAAAAATGCATGAAATGGCATCTCAAAGATACTTAAGTGCTTTAAGATTGTTATAATAAAATATTATTTTTTTAATAAAAGGATATAAATATAATTAATATAATTAATTGAATTGTTATATTTATTAAATATATATTTAGAGAAACTTCTTATATCCTGAAATATATGAATTCATAAATTATGAAAAAATAGTCAATAAATTGAAAAATATATTTAGAAGACACTGGTGAAAATAGTTTGCAAAACGGATACTAGATAACTCCAGAAAACTCACTTGTATAAAGATATACTAAATCATTGAGAAAGATAAATCCAACAATAAATCTTTTAATTTCTTACTTAAATAAATTATAAACCTATAAAGTTTTATAATTTTAAAATATATATATATATATA
>JXCR01147548.1:254095-283172 GCA_002079205.1 Phalaenopsis hybrid cultivar | reverse complement strand
TTTTGGAAGATGTAAGTGGAGGATTTGCTATATCAGAGAAATTATATTTGTCACTACAAGGTATCACTAAGAAGTCAGAATCTATGATTATGGAGGAATGAGAGGTGTTGGGTAGAACAACCCAAGGTTTTATCCGTTTATCACTTTCTTAGTTTGTTGCGTTCAATTTAGTGAATGAGAAAATTAAGGTAAATCTCATTGAGACACTGATAAAAATGTATAAAAAATCATCTGCTTCAAATAAGATTTTTCTGATGTAAAGGTTAATCAATATAATGATGATGAAAGACAATTAAGTGACAGAACTTCTGAACATTTTCAACACTGTAACAAGCCAGTACGGATCAAATTTAATGATGAAGGCAAGACACTGTTAATACTGTCTTCATTATCAAACAACAAGCGTGGTCTGGTGTTGGCAGTAACACTTATGGGAATATAAAGTTGAACTTCGATGACATCGTGAGATTGGTGCTGAACGAAGTTCACAAAAAATCAACTAATAATGAATCTTCAGCTACTGTATTGAATGTGAAAAATAGAAAAAAATAACATGAATGCAGATAGATTTAAGTCTAGAAGAGAAAAATTTAGGTCAAGCAGAGGAAATTGCAAAGGAGAATACTGGAATAGTTGAAAGAAATAACATTTCAAGAAAGACTGAAAAACTCCAAAAGAAGCCGGAGATAAAGGACGGAAAAGTAATCTCCCTGCAATGCCTCCACAATCGAAATCCAATGCGACATTGGTATTATCCCTAGTCAATCTTGAATCTTGCATAGTAGATTCATATGTCTCTTTTCATGCATGCCCCAATAAAGACGTATTATTAAATTACACTTAAGAGTGATCTAAAGAAGATTTATATAAGAGAAAACAAGGCCTGCAATATCGTAAGGAAAAGGTGATATGAATATTAAGTCACCAAATGAAATAGTCTGGAAGCTCACTAACATTAGACATATTCTAAGTCTGAAGAGAAATCTCGTATTTGTGAGCCAGCTAGCAAAGTTATGGTTCATGACTACTTTCACAGGTGACTCATGGAAGGTGACTAGGAGGTGATGATGGTAGCTCGGGGCAATAATAAAAACACTCTTTATTTGATCAATGAAATGACGAATTTCATTGATATGGTTGAAACTAAGGTGAGCGCATGTTTGTGGCACTGTAGACTTGACCGTGTGAGCAAAAAAGGAATGAAGTTCCTACCTCTTAACAATAAACTTCAGGGTTTGAATTCAATTGATTTAGATTTCTATGAGGATTGTATAATCATAAGCATAAGAAAATATCTTTCTATAAAAGTGGCCCAGTGATGAAGTCAAAGAAACTGAAGTTAGTGTATATTGATGTATGGGATCCTACTCCAGAGCATTCCATTGGAGGTTCCCACTACTTTATCACTTTTATTTACAATCACACCAGAAAGGTATGAGTTTACTTCTTAAAATAAAAATATGATGTATTTGAAGTATTTAAGAAATGAAATGTTATGGTAAAAAATGAGACAAACTTGAAGCTAAAATGTCTCATATCAGATAAGGAGAATTTGTATCGTGATAAGAAGTTCAGAAATTTTCATGCAATAGAGATGACAAGCATGAGTTCACTATCTCAAAGATACTGCAACAGAATAGCGTGACTGAGCACATGAACAAAATAATGGAGCATGCTAGGAGCTTAAGACTGCATGTAGGCTTGCCAGAATAGTTTTGAGTTGAAATCTGATTAACCGTGGTCCATCAGTACCTTTGGAGAAAAGCTTACCTGAAGAAGTCTAGAGTGACAACGAGGTAAATCTATCTCAGTTAAAAGTATTTCGGCATTCTGCACATATATATGTTGATTCTGGGTCCAACAGTAAGCTTGAATCAACATCTGTTAAGTGCATCTTCATTGAATATGACTTAACTGAGTTTGGGTACAAGTTTTATGATTATCATAATTAGAAATTTATCAGAAGCAGAGAAGTTACATTCAATGAAAGAGAGATGTACAAGAACAAGGACAACTCAGGATAACCTGTCAGTTACTTCTGAAGTACGTTGAGAAAGGAAAAACAGGTGATTAGGAGGGTGGATAAAGAAGTGCTCAAAGAGCTGAAACACATGAAGTTCCTCAGTCATCTGCTATTGAAGTCAGAATGTTTTGCAAAGTGATACAACTAGTAAGCATGTATTCTCCTTCATTTATATTATTTATTGTTAATTGATAGTGGTGAATCAAAATGCTTTGAGTAGACCACTCAAGCTGAAGATTTAAGGAAGTAAAAGCTTGCCATTGATGATAAGATACAATCATTGGAGTCAAATCAGACCTAGAATTTGATGATATTACAGGATAACAAAAGAGCACTACACAATAATTAGGTCCACAGGCTAAAAGAGAAGTCAGATGATAGCATACGCTACAAGACAAGACTTGTTATGAAGTGGTTCCAGCAGAAAGAAGTGGACTACACAGAAATTTTTTCTCCGGTGGTGAAGATAACAGTTAGAGTCGCGCTGAGTCTGGCACCAGAGAAAGATCTACACCTAGAACATATGAATGTAAAATTATTTTTCTTACATGGAGATCTAGAGGAGGATTTATACAGAGTGAAACCACAAGGTTACAAAGTTATGAGAAAAGAAAATTTGGTCTGCAAGTTGAAGAAGAGTCTCTATGACTTGAAGTGGGCCCTAAGATAGTAGTACAAGAGGTTTGACAGGTTCATGTCAGATAGTAGGTATATGAAGTGCCAAATAGACCACTATTGCTTCATCAAATACTTCAGTAATTATTATATCTTGCAATTTTTATATATGGACGACATGTTAATTGTAGGGGTACATATGAAAAATATCATAGACTTAAAAGTAGTAACTATAATGTGTTTTTGAGATGGTACAAACTAGAAAAAAATTCTAGGATGAGAATTAGCAGGGATAAGAGTGCAAAAACACTGAAGTTGTCTCGGTCAGAGTATGCTGAGAAAATCCTACATAGGTTCAACGCGAGTGAGGCAAAGCTAGTTTGCACCCCCTTAGGCAACCACTTCAAGCTATTTAAAGAGTCATCACCTAAGTTTGAAGCAGAGCAAACATAAATGAGAGCTCTGTATGCTTTAAGCAGTTGAAAGTCTAATGTTTGTTATAATTTGCATGAGACCATATATTGCATTGGCAGTGGGAGTGATCAGTATTTACATGAGAAATCCAAACAGACATCATTTTGAGGTGGTGAAATAGATTCTCAGGTATTTAAGGGAAATAGCCAGTATGACACTCTGCTATGAAAGTGTAGGGATCAATCTATAAAGATTTATAGATTCAGATCTAACAACATATTTGGATGGTAGAAGTACAAAAGAAGATATCTTCACTTTGGTAAAAACAACGAGGAGTTGTTTAATACTGTAGAGGATATTACACTTTCAACTATGGCGGCCAAATACATTGCCATCACTGAGGCTAGCAAGGATTTAGCTACGGAGATTTATGACAGAATTAGGCAAGGAAAAGAGGATTGGAAAGCTTCATAGTGATACAATGAGTGCAATTATCTTACTAAAAACACTACTTTTCATGTCATAACAAAGTATATAAAGCCGAAGTATCACTTCATACGCTCTCTCCTAGAAGATGGGCATCTGTTCTTGGAGAAAATAGACACAACACAAAATCTTGAGGATATGTTGATTAATGTGGTGGCTATTGAGAAACTAGAGTTATGTTTGACTTCAGTTAGACTCCGTGAAGGTAGAGACTGGGAGTGAGCCACACTACAGTACATGACTATAAAGATGAAACAGATGGAGATGCAGATCTAGAGGATAGATGTTGGGTGCTATCAATCTCCAAGTGAGAGATTGTTATGTTGTGGAGCCTGAAACACCCACAATCAAAGAAGCCCATAGTAGCCGCAAAAATGTCTGCACATGAACTTAACGTAGCCACACCAAAAATTGGCGTAGCTATGCCGGTCGACATAACCATGACGAAATGGATTGACCATGCCACCGAGGGTCAATCAACATAGTTTGATCCCGAGCGAGTAAGATCATTACGCCAATACACCGCGTGATCATGCTGCTAAGAGGTTCCTCCTATTAAGTTCCTTAAATTCATAATTTCAAGCGATGAAGGCATTGTTCTCGCGTGCAGTTCTTTTGACAAAGTTCTCGTGAAAGAGAAGAGTTGAGGAGGAGGATTTCAAAGTGCATTTTCTCCTGTGAGATGAAAAGAAAGGGTTCAGAACAAAGTCCTGTAAGTTCCATTCATTGCATAGAAAAGATCTGAGTGAGTTATCTGTACATTTCTGGTTCTTCATGATAGAAATTTTTTGGTGGTGTGACTCCGTGATTTTTTTTGCCGTTCTTGAGTTTTTACATGGTAAATCTTGGCGTGTTTTTTCTGAAATTGTTTTGTTGTGCTTCTGTTAGATTTATTTTGTTCCAGATTTCTCGAATCTGTACGATCATATTCCACGATGTGATTTTGATTTATAATTAATTGAAACCCTAATAGAAGTATATAAAAGTTCCATCCCAACAATGATTCCCTAGTTATTAATAAACTTTTGCTGCATTTCAGTGTTTTCTATGCATTTTACTACTTGGGTTCATTTAAAACAAAACATCCGTGGACCTCAAAACTTTTAAAATAATCAAAGCCAAAAATAGAGATAAAACAAACTTCACCGAGAGTCTAACAAAAAGAAAAGTAAGAAGCATAACCTATCAGAATCGTAAAAAAATCAATCACCTACCTAATTGGCTTGAAATATTTTTCATATTAGACATTCAATTATGAGTTGGTTAAATACTATCAGTATGGTCATAGGAAATCCTAAAAAACTTTCAAAATGTTACCGAGGGAAAGGATTTTAAGCTAAAGAAATCCATCAATTCAAAGATACAAAACCATTTAAAGCTTGAAAAAATCCATGAATGACGAAAACATATGAATGACAAACCTGTTCAACCGAGCATCATATTGATAGACATCGGCTGAAGCACTTTGAACTCCACCATCCACAGAAAATCCACCAATAATCAACAGCTTTCCATCAAAAACAACTGTGCCAAAACCAGTTTTTACTGAACCTGGCATTGGTGGAAGCATCCAGGTTTTGCCTTCTAATGAGCTCATGACTTCCCAGTGGCTCCCTTTACCATCTAAATCAATAGTTAAGAAATAGAGCCACTCCTCAAGCATACCAGTTTCCTTCCTCACAGGAATAAAGTCCTTGCTTTGAATGAACATCCTCCATCTCCTACAAACAGCACCCATAACAGGGAGGTATTTTCGAGGAATGAGTGCAAGGCAAAACATTGCAACATCATCAGGTAAACCAGGTATTATTGAACAGAATGAGTCATGTGGTGAATGTTGGTTTAACCAGCTAGAAACTTTTGTGTTATGTTGAACAGCAGTAGAGAAACACAACTCAGATTCAGCCACCCGTTTCATAACACTAGCAAGGTCAGGCATCCTTAACTTAGCTTTCTAGGTGACTGAAATTACTTCAATGGATCCGTCCAAGTTAGTTTGCTCGCTTAACAACAGAAACTCCAACTGATGCTGACAAACAGCATCTAACAATATCAGATATTGAACAGCAACAGTTCATGATGCTCTTTGTTTATATAGCGATTCATGATATGCATCATTAATAGGAATTTTAAGAGACAAAGGTATGAAAGATGCTTGAATATGTGAAGATTTCAATGAAGCCTCAGGTTTTTTCGCCGCTGTCTCAAATGCCATTCCAGAGCCGCTACTCTGAAAAATGTACAAATGAATTGACAGACAGTGTTTTGGAATTCGATTCAACTTGTTAGAGTAGTTCAGCAGACCACACATTTCCCTGTGACCTGGGGTCAAATAAACACAAAAAAAGAGTAAATTTCAAGATAGATGTAATGTGCCTAGTTAAGTGGACAAAAACATACATCTTAGATAGAAAGAGAGATTGAAGATCATTACCATAAACAACCATGAAGTTAGGCAATATTTATCCACCAGTGGCTTCCATCTCCACACAATGCTGATAAAACTACAATGATTCATATACAACATTTTAATTTTAATATGGTGGGTTTCAGCTAGTTTAGGCAGTAAAGATCTTGAAAGAAATTGCAAAAATCCTACAATTGAATCCCTCCAATAGAAATATTTGTGCATTGGCCCCTCCAAAAAATAAACATGATACAAAGTAAGAGTTTGGGAAGGAAAAAAATGATCCTGCACTTTATCCTTGACAATCAAACTGTATCTCAAAAACTATTGAGTTCATGCTAATAGGAACAAAGGCAGTGTTAATGTTCCAGAAATTTCAGTGTAGTTGAGCAGCCCTTATTATGGACATTAGACAACAAAAATTTCAAAAAAGGATGACATCGATGTTGTCACACCCTTAGAAAACTTCATCATATCTGATTAAGTTCTAGTAATTCTCACAGGCATAAAGGTTCACAATCAACAGTTTAATAAACATGGAATCAGCACAGATAACGGATGAAAAAAGAAAAAGATAAAAATCTGAAACAGGCATACTAATATCAGTTTCATAGAAGTAGTATTCTTCATTAGCAATTAATTGTTTGCATTTTTTATAACAAAATCCTTAAGCAACCAAGTTACCAGAAGATTCAGAGCCCATGTTGCTCATCACAATGATAGACAAAATACATCAGCCCAATATTCTTGAAGACGTGCACAACAAGTTCCATAAAAGTGTGCATAATCATTTTCAATCTACTTGCTCAGACCTAGCACCTAGAAAATGAACATTTAAGGAATGCCTTCAAAGCTCAAACAATTAAAGATCGGTGAAGTTAATATTCCAAAAAAGTAAAACCAGATAGATCTGAAGTTATAATGCATCAAACTGTTGAAGAATCAGAGCACACAAACAATGAAAAAGNAATGCATCATTTTCAAAAATCACCTATGTGATTGATTCATAAATAACAATGTTTCTTGTGTTTTGTATGTAATTATCCCTAAAAATTATTGAGCAACAACAAGAACAATAACATGCTTTTATCCCACTAAATGGAGTCTGCTGCATAAATCTTCTTTCTTCATCATATTGAGTGTCATATCTTCATTTAATTCTAATAGATTAAGATCATTTTTTTATGTAATTATCTATAAAGTTTATTCAACAACAACAAGAACAACAATTGGCTTTTATCCCATTAGGTGGGGTGAGCTACATGAATCTTCTTTCTTCATTGTGTCATATTGAGTGTCATATCTTCATTTAATTCTAATAGATTAAGATCATTTTTTATACAGTATTCCAAGTCCTTTTAGGTATACTTCTGCCTTTTTTAACATAAGTCTAATATAAAACATCTACCATCCTAATCGGATTATCCGATGGTCGATGTTTGATGTGACCGAGCCATCTAAGATGAGTCTCTCTAATCTTGTCTGTCACTAGAGCTACACCAACCAATTCATAGATAGATTCATTTCACATTTTGTCTCTAAGTGTCAAGCCACTCATCCACCTAAATATTCTCATCTCAACAACACTTAACATTGCTTTATGTTTCTCATTCACATTTTGTCTCAAAGCTTTCTGTATGTTTTGCTATTCCAACAGTCACCACAATTATGCTTTGAGAACTTCTTCCTTGTTGTTTTTTAGAATTTTCTGTAGTATAAATGTACTTTCTTCAACCTGAGATGTTAAAGTGTTGTGACGACCAAAAAGCTGTGATCTAACTTTTTGAGAATAAAGTAAAATTATAATAGCCACCGTAGATTTTTTTAAAAATATTTTTTATGCAACAACTTCACAACTTCTTCTTTAAAAAGTTGCAGCCAACCAAACAGATCCTAAGTGGTACTTTTCCATTACATAGTAGGCACAATGCATTTCTACTCTTCAAAAAACCAACTTGAATTCTACTAATAACATCCTCCTTTATATCACCATCACTTTGAACAATAGTCTTGAGATGTCTAAAATATTCACACTTTTTAATGATTTGATCACCCATATTTACAACTCGGCCAATAGAGATACTACTTTTAAAATTATCATTCCAATTAGTCGGATTTATATCTACTCAAACAACGACCTTTACACTCCAATGTAGACCTCCATAACTCAGGTTTTTTATGAACTCTTACTCTCGTCATATCCATAAGAAGGATATCATTGGTGAAAAACGTGCACCAAGTTATATCCTCCTATAAATTTTTAGTAGAAGCATCCATAACTAAAGCAAAAGGATATAGGCTTAAAGCCAATCCTTGATGTAATCCAATTAAAATAGGAAAATACTTCATCAATCCTCCTTTTGTTAGAACATAAGTAACAACTCTAGTATACAAATCGTTAATAGCCTGAATATAAGTCATATCAACACCTTTCTTTTATAGGACTCTCCAAAGGACTTCTCTTGAAACCTTATCGTAAGTTTTTGTAAATCAATAAAAAGAATATGTAGAAAACCCTTACCCTCTCCGAATTTCTCCATCAAACCTCTTAGTAAATGTATAGCTTCCATAGTAGACTAACAAGGCATAAATTCAAACTGATTATGAGAAAGCTTTGTATCACTGTTGACCTCACTTTTGTGAGGACCTCTTTTCCTCTTTATAGAAGCCTACAACATAGCCTTATGGTTTTCTAGTGACCTACTTAGATGACTAGAGATGGAACTCACCCATATAGGTNTATACAACATTTTAATTTTAATATGGTGGGTTTCAGCTAGTTTAGGCAGTAAAGATCTTGAAAGAAATTGGAAAAATCCTACAATTGAATCCCTCCAATTGAAATATTTGTGCATTGGCCCCTCCAAAAAATAAACATGATACAAAGTAAGAGTTTGGGAAGGAAAAAAATGATCCTGCACTTTATCCTTGACAATCAAACTGTATCTCAAAAACTATTGAGTTCATGCTAATAGGAACAAAGGCAGTGTTAATGTTCCAGAAATTTCAGTGTAGTTGAGCAGCCTTTATTATGGACATTAGCCAACAGAAATTTCAAAAAGGGATGANTTAGGCAATATTTATCCACCAGTGGCTTCCATCTCCACACAATGCTGATAAAACTACAATGATTCATATACAACATTTTAATTTTAATATGGTGGGTTTCAGCTAGTTTAGGCAGTAAAGATCTTGAAAGAAATTGGACATTAGCCAACAGAAATTTCAAAAAGGGATGCNTGAGCAGTAAAATAAAAGTAATTAAAAATTAACAAATCTCTTTAACGCCGGCAGATAAAGCGAGTTTTTAGCTGATGAAGTTGGCTTAGGTCCTTAAGTTTGTTTTTACTCTTGAGGGGACTTCTCTTTTTTGTTACTAGAAGTTATGGGCCATTACCAACTTCTTTTATCCATTTTTCAAATTCTCGCTCAAATATCAAAGGTGATGATAAAATCCTAACCCGTATTTTTCATTTTTATCATATTCATAATAATTTGATCGTGGTACGCATAAATGCATCATTTTCAAAAATCACCTATGTGATTGATTCATAAATAACAATGTTTCTTGTGTTTTGTATGTAATTATCCCTAAAAATTATTGAGCAACAACAAGAACAATAACATGCTTTTATCCCACTAAATGGAGTCTGCTGCATAAATCTTCTTTCTTCATCATATTGAGTGTCATATCTTCATTTAATTCTAATAGATTAAGATCATTTTTTTATGTAATTATCTATAAAGTTTATTCAACAACAACAAGAACAACAATTGGCTTTTATCCCATTAGGTGGGGTGAGCTACATGAATCTTCTTTCTTCATTGTGTCATATTGAGTGTCATATCTTCATTTAATTCTAATAGATTAAGATCATTTTTTATACAGTATTCCAAGTCCTTTTAGGTATACTTCTGCCTTTTTTAACATAAGTCTAATATAAAACATCTACCATCCTAATCGGATTATCCGATGGTCGATGTTTGATGTGACCGAGCCATCTAAGATGAGTCTCTCTAATCTTGTCTGTCACTAGAGCTACACCAACCAATTCATAGATAGATTCATTTCACATTTTGTCTCTAAGTGTCAAGCCACTCATCCACCTAAATATTCTCATCTCAACAACACTTAACATTGCTTTATGTTTCTCATTCACATTTTGTCTCAAAGCTTTCTGTATGTTTTGCTATTCCAACAGTCACCACAATTATGCTTTGAGAACTTCTTCCTTGTTGTTTTTTAGAATTTTCTGTAGTATAAATGTACTTTCTTCAACCTGAGATGTTA
Source organism: Phalaenopsis hybrid cultivar (assembly GCA_002079205.1). Taxonomy (NCBI): domain Eukaryota; kingdom Viridiplantae; phylum Streptophyta; class Magnoliopsida; order Asparagales; family Orchidaceae; genus Phalaenopsis; species Phalaenopsis hybrid cultivar. Next base: position 272,936 of record JXCR01147548.1, on the reverse strand, counting down.
AAGTGTTGTGACGACCAAAAAGCTGTGATCTAACTTTTTGAGAATAAAGTAAAATTATAATAGCCACCGTAGATTTTTTTAAAAATATTTTTTATGCAACAACTTCACAACTTCTTCTTTAAAAAGTTGCAGCCAACCAAACAGATCCTAAGTGGTACTTTTCCATTACATAGTAGGCACAATGCATTTCTACTCTTCAAAAAACCAACTTGAATTCTACTAATAACATCCTCCTTTATATCACCATCACTTTGAACAATAGTCTTGAGATGTCTAAAATATTCACACTTTTTAATGATTTGATCACCCATATTTACAACTCGGCCAATAGAGATACTACTTTTAAAATTATCATTCCAATTAGTCGGATTTATATCTACTCAAACAACGACCTTTACACTCCAATGTAGACCTCCATAACTCAGGTTTTTTATGAACTCTTACTCTCGTCATATCCATAAGAAGGATATCATTGGTGAAAAACGNGAGGAGAGCTTGTTGGGAAACAGGATAGCGATGCCACACCACGAGCTTGAAATGGTAATTGTACTGAGCAGTGAAATAAAAGTAATTAAAAATTAACAAATCTCTTTAACGCCGGCAGATTAAGCGAGTTTTTAGCGGATGAAGTTGGCTTAGGTCCTTAAGGCTGTTTTTACTCTTGAGGGCACTTCTCTTTTTTGTTATTAGAAGTTATGGGCAATTACCAACAATATTGCTATTTACACCTCAAGCATCTTCTTTTATCCTTTTTTTCAAATTCTCGCTCAAATATCAAAGGCGATGATAAAATCATAACCCGTATTTTTCATTTTTATCAAAATCATAATAATTTGATCGTGGTACGCATAAATGCATCATTTTCAAAATCACCTATGTGGTTGATTTATAAATAACAATGTTTCTTGTGTTTTGTATGTAATTGTCGCTAAAAATTATTTAGCAGTAACAAGAACAATAACATGCTTTTATCCCACTAAATGGAGTCTGCTGCATAAATCTTCTTTTTTCATCATATTGAGTGTCATATCTTCATTTAATTCTAATAGATTAAGATCATTTTTTTATGTAATTAACCATAAAATTTATGCAACAACAACAACTGGCTTTTATCCCACTAAGTGGGGTGAGCTACATGAATCATCTTTCTTCATTGTGTCATATTGAGTGTCATATCTTCATTTAATTCTAATAGAATAAGATCATTTTTTATACAATATTCCAAGTCCTTTTAGGTACACTTTTGCCTTTTTTTTAACATTAGTCGAATATAAAACAACTACCATCCTAACTGGATCATCAGATGGTCGATGTTTGATGTGACCAAGCCATCTAAAACAAGTCTCTCTAGTCTTGTCTATCACCAATTCATAGATAGATTCATTTCACAGTTTGTCTCGAAGTGTCAAGCCACTCATCCACCTACATATTCTCATCTCAGCAACACTTAACTTTGTTTTATGCTTCTCATTCACATTTTGTCTCAAAGCTTTCTGTATGTTTTACTATTCAAACCGGCACCACAGTTATGTTTTGAGAACTTCTTCCTTGTTATTTTTTAGAAATTTCTGTAGTAGAAATGTACTTTCTTCAACCTAAGATGTTAAAGTGTTGCGACGACCAAAAAGCTGTGATTTAACTTTTTGAGAATAAAGTAAAATTATAATAGCCACCGCAGATTTTTTTAAAAATATTTTTTTATGCAACAGCTTCACAACTGCTTCTTTAAAAAGCTGCAGCCAACCAAACAGATCCTAAGTGGTACTTTTCCATCACATAGTAGGCACAATGCATTTCTACACTTCAAAAAACCAACTTGAATTCTACTAATAACATCCCCCTTTATATCACCATCACTTTGAACAATAGTCTTGAGATGTCTAAAATGTTCACACTTTTTAATGATTTGATCACCCATATTTACAACTATGCTAATAGAGATACTACTTTTAAAATTATCATTCCATTTAGTCAAATTTATATCTACTCAAACAAAAACCTTTAGACTCCAATGTAGACCTCCATAACTCAAGTTTTTTCTGAACTCTTACTCTAGTCATATCCATAAGAAGGATATCATTGGTGAAAAACGTGCACCAAGATACATCCTCCTATAAATTTTTAGTAGAAGCATCCATAACTAAAGCAAAAGGATATAGGCTTAAAGCCAATCCTTGATGTAATCCAATTGAAATAGGAAAATACTTCATCAATCATCCTTTTGTTAGAACATAAGTAACAACTCTAGTATACAAATCGTTAATAACTTGAATGAAAGTCGTATCAACACCTTTATTTTATAGGACTCTCCAAATGACTTCTCTTGAAACCTTATCATAAGTTTTTGTAAATCAATAAAAAGAATATGTAGAAAACCCTTACCCTCTCCGAATTTTTCCATCAAACCTCTTATTAAATGTATAGCTTCCATAGTAGACTAACCAGACATAAATTCAAACTGGTTATGAGAAAGCTTTGTATCACAATTGACCTCACTTTTGTGAGGACCTCTTTTCCTTTCTATAGAAGCCTACAACTTAGCCTTAAGGTTTTCTAGTGACCTACTTAGATGACTAGAGATGGAACTCACCCATATAGGACTTCTAACTAATACTACACTCGCTTGGGTTTTCCTCATGTTAAGCCTAAATCTTCAACCCTTGGTTAAGATGATTAAGGGTCTAGCCCAGTGGAAGCCCAAGTTAACTTCCTATAGGTGGAGATGCCATAGGCTACCTATGAAACTCAATACTATAGGAATTCCTCTAAAGACCCATTAAATATTTTTGTGATTGAATAAGCCCATCAGACCGAAGGCTAAGCCCATACCAATGAGGGGTTCTTGCCACCTTACCCTAAAAGGCCTAAAAATTCAATGACACCTCCAAAGAGGGAGGAGTGATTCACCTAAATCAATTCTTGGTCTCACTTAAAGCTTTCCCAACACCAATCATCCCTAAAATTGACATGAATCCCAAGCACATCAACTCAGCCCTAAGAAATTGAAATCACCAAGGTTCAACAAAATTCAATTGAGCATAAACCAACTTGAGTCAATTATGGAACAGTTGAGCTCATCTCAATAAAACCTAACATGAATCAAGAATTTTAAGTCCTCAAGGCACTTAGGAATCAAAGTTGCATTAGGAAGGCAACCTTTATAATTAACATAATTATTTAATTAAGCTAATTATGAAGGCCCATTAAACTTAAATTTTTTGGCTAAAACTAAAGAGATTTAGGCTAACTCTAAACCCAAAAGCCAAGCCATCAAGAGAGGCCTTAGTCCAAACCCGAAGGCCCATGACTTGAGCCCACACTACTTGACCCTAATGACCCATCATGACACATGGGTGACACAAAAGGATAAAAATGAACTAATTAAACCTATTTCAAACACTAAAAGACGAGCATGCACTCTTCAACAAGGGGGACTACCACATGGCTCCTAGATCCAACCCACCCACCCAAATCACTTTATCTATGGGTCAAGCCAAACCATCTCTGAACTGAGCCAACACACCAAAACCTCCCCCAATCCCCTCACACCTTTGACATGTTATCTTCTTCCTCATTGGAGCCTCCATGGGAAAAAAACATCAAAAATGGAGAAAGGAACCTTTACCTCTACCCAACTCATTTTCATTCCTCCACACATCCTCTGAGGAACAACCAGACACTTCCATGCACACCAGAGCTCCCCCCATGGCCTTCCACGACTATTTATAGAGGGTAACTTGAGAGCTCCATACACACACCCAACTCCCTAGCCAACCACTTAAGTCTCTTGCTCCCAACACAAAAAGCATTCCTACATATTAGAGCAACTCATCCCCACCATCCTCAGGCCATCTCCACCCCCACATAACCATAAATTCACCATTGAAATCTAGGGTATTTTTTACCTTGACATCAACTTCATTAAAACCACAATCTAACTCTCCCGTTGGCTTCACAAGACCCCATAACATCTTCCCCAATCAATATATGTGCTTCCCTCGTTCCATAACCTACTCCAACATCGACCCGAGCCACCACTTTTTTTTGCTCATAGCTAGAGCCAATTTTAGAGTGGATTAAAGCAAGTGGAAGCTTCATAACAACAAGGTGATCGTCTCTATCAAGCCCAATTAAGACATCACCCCTTGGGGTAAGGTAATGGCTTGAATTCCCTAAAATGGCTTTCAGTTTAGTCTTTTATGAAGAAAATAAACAATGCATGCCCACTTAATCGTATTGATAGGTTTGTCTCACTTATATGAAGCTAGAGGATCAAACCTCATGCGGTTTGGTTAAGCGTAGAGCGTGATCTTAGGTTTTGATTGCAGACGGTTCTCGGCCTTCTATCTTGCAGGGATGATGGACGGATACCGTCCATTTTCTTGTATTCAAAACGAACAACGAAGATCGCTACCGATGACAGAACCATGGAGGTGAGCGCACAGGATCGAACCACCTCAGTATCTTGCGTGAAAAANCATACCAATGAGGGGTTCTTGCCACCTTACCCTAAAAGGCCTAAAAATTTAATGACACCTCCAAAGAGGGAGGAGCGATTCACCTAAATCAATCCTTGGTCTCACCTAAAGCTTTCCCAACACCAATCAACCCTAAAATTGACATGAATCCCAAGCACATCAACTCAGCCCTAAGAAATTGAAATCACCAAGGTTCAACAAAATTCAATTGAGCATAAACCAACTTGAGTCAATTATGGAACAGTTGAGCTCATCTCAATAAAACCTAACATGAATCAAGATTTTTAAGTCCTCAAGGCACTTAGGAATCAAAGTTGCTTAGGGAGGCAACCTTTATAATTAACATAATTATTTAATTAAGCTAATTATGAAAGCTCATTAAACCTAAATTTTTGGGCTTAACCTAAAGAGATTTAGGCTAACTCTAAACCCAAAAGCCAAGCCATCAAGAGAGGCCTTAGTCCAAACCCGAAGGCCCATGACTTGAGCCCACACTACTTGACCCTAATGACCCATCATGACACATGGGTGACACAAAAGGACAAAAATGAACTAATTAAACCTATTCCAAACACTAAAAGACGAGCACGCACTCTTCAACAAGGGGACTACCACATGGCTCCTAGATCTAACCCACCCACCCAAATCACTTTATCTATGGGTCAAGCCAAACCATCTTTGAACCGAGCCAACACACCAAAACCTCCCCCAATCCCCTCACACCTTCGACATGCTATCTTCTTCCTCATTGGAGCCTCCATGGTAAAAAAACATCAAAAATGGAGAAAGGAGCCTTTACCTCTACCAACTCATTTTCATTCCTCTGCACATCCTCTGAGGAACAACCAGNTATCTTCTTCCTCATTGGAGCCTCCATGGTAAAAAAACATCAAAAATGGAGAAAGGAGCCTTTACCTCTACCCAACTCATTTTCATTCCTCTGCACATCCTCTGAGGAGCAACCAAACACTTCCATGCACACCAGAGCTCCCCCCATGGGCTTCCACGACTATTTATAGAGGGTAACTTGAGAGCTCCATACACACACCCAACTCCCTAGCTAGCCACTTAAGTCTATTGCTCCCAACAAAAAAAAAGCATTCCTACATATTAGAGCAACTCATCCCCACCATCCTCAGGCCATCTCCACCACCACATAACCATAAATTCACCATTGAAATCCAGGGTATTTTTTACCTTGACATCAACTTCATTAAAACCACAATCTAAATCTCTTGTTAGCTTCACAAGGCCCCATAACATCTTCCCCAATCAATATCTATGCTTCCCTCGTTCCATAACCTACTCCAACATCGACCCGAGCCACCACTTTGTTTTGCTCATAGCTAGAGCCAATTTTAGAGTGTATTAAAGCAAGGGGAAGCTTCATAACAACAAGGCGATCTTCTCTGTCAAGCCNAAATTCACCATTGAAATCCAGGGTATTTTTTACCTTGACATCAACTTCATTAAAACCACAATCTAAATCTCTCGTTAGCTTCACAAGACCCCATAACATCTTCCCCAATCAATATCTGTGCTTCCCTCGTTCCATAACCTACTCCAACATCGACCCGAGCCACCACTTTGTTTTGCTCATAGCTAGAGCCAATTTTAAAGTGGATTAAATCAAGGGGAAGCTTCATAACAACAAGACGATCTTCTCTGTCAAGCTCAATTAAGACATCACCCCTTGGGATAAGGTAATGGCTTGAATTCCCTAAAATGGCTTTTAGTTTAGTCTTTTATGAAGAAAATGAAAATGCATGCCCACTTAATCGTATTGATAGGTTTGACTCACTTAGATGAAGCTAGAGGATCAAACCTCATGCAGTTTGGTTAAGCGTAGAGCGTGATCTTATGTTTTGATTGCAGACAGTTCTCAGTCTTCTATCTTGCAGGGATGATGGACGGATACCGTCCATTTTTGTGTATTCAAAACGGACAACAAAGATCACTACGGATGGCGGAACCATGGAGGTGAGCGCACTGGATCGAACCACCTCAGTAGCTTGCGTGGAAAGCACGACGAATCTCAGAGAGCCACATAGGAGTTGAAAGTGTCTGATGATCAATTCAGTCGCCACATTTTTAAGTTAATGATTCAAAATGTTTTGAATTCTTTAATTCCAACAAAAAATTGTGAACTTTAAAAATCCATAACTTTGCAAAGAAAAATCACAAAAAATAAAATAAAAAATGCTTCTAAATTCATTGAACAGAGGAGAAAATAATAAAAATAAAAATGAAAGTAATTTACTTATATTAAATTTTTAATTAATTAAATATCCGAGAGTGTATTTTACTTATAAAAAAAATTAAATTTAACACATAAAAATATGAAATTTTTAAGGATTATTCCCTCTAACATTTGGGACATTCCTAGATTTTTTCCAAAGTAAAGGGACCTCCTAACATCAATTTTCCATCAATATTATAACTATTTTGAAAAATAATTGTAAAAAAATTAAAAAATATAAAACAAAATGGAAATTATAAAGAAAAATTTAGGGTGGTAACCCTAAATATTAAAATGACAATCTTCACCTCTGAAAATTTTAAAACAAACTTAGAACATTAAGAGTAAAATTGTAAGAATATAAATATTGCATTTTAGCCCAAGTTGTCTCCGAAACCTAAGTTAAACATAAAAATTAGCTTAAAAAACCTTAGGATCACCTCCAAACGAAGACATTAAGAGGTTAACCTCATCATTATGGAATCTCTTTAATGAAATAACTTTAAATCCGACCTAAGTCTAACCATATTAGACCTAGTCTAACTCAATTTAAACTTAAATCCAATCTAGGTCTCACCCCACTTAGATCTAGCTCAACCTAAGTGACTTCAAGCTCAACTTAGGTCTAGCTCCACTCTAAACCTAACTCGAACTAAATTTGACTCGGAAGTCAACCTAGGTCTAGCACGACTTAGACCTAGCCCAATTCAAACTTTAACTCTAACTTGAGTTAGGTCTAGCCCAACCAAGGCCTAAATTTAACCCAAACTATAAACCTAACTTAGGTCTGATATAACTTAGACCTAACTAAATTAAGACTTGATTCAGGTATAGCCTAACCTAGACCTAACTTAACCAAACCTTAGGTTCAGCCGATGTCTAATACAATTTAGGCCTAATCCAACCTAATTCAAACCCTAAAACCTAAGAAAACCTCACTCAAGTTTAATCAAATTTAGGCTTGAATTAACCAGACCTTAAAGCTACAACCTACCTCAAGTCTAACCCAACTTAGACTTGATTTAGCTAAATCCTAAGTCAAGACCTAGACTCGATTCAACCAAGTTCAACTTTTAACCAAACCTGGGTCAACGCGATCTAACTCGGGTTAACCCAAACCAACTTTAAAACAAATCAAGGCTCATGCTGACCTGACTCGGGTTAACATAAACCAACTTGAACCAAACTTGGGTCAACCCAAATCAACTTAAAACAAACCAAGGTCAACCCAAACTAAATTTAACTAAACTTGGGTCAGCTCGACCTAACTCGAGTTAACTCAAATAAACTTGAATCAAACTCGGGTCATCTCGACCTAAATCGGGTTAACCTAAACTCACGGGGGGTCAATCCGACCTAACTCGAGTCAACCCGAATCATCCTTAATCAATTCAGGTGAACCCGACCTAATTTGGGTTAACCCAAGCTAATTTTAACTAAACCCAAGGCAACTTGAACAAACTCGGGTTAACCCAAATCAACTTAAATCAAACTCAGGCCAACCCGCCTAACTCAAATTAACCCAAATCAACCTTTATATAAATCTGGGCGACTAAACTCGTGTTAAGATAAATCAAATTCAATTAAAACTAGGTCAACCTAACCAAAGTTGGGTTAACCCAAACCAAATTCAACTAAAACTAGGTCAATCTGACCAAACTCAGGTTAACCCAAATACTCTTTAACCAAACTTGGTTCACCCCAATTTCACTTGAGTTGACCCAAGCTAACTTAACGAAACTTGGGTCAACCCGGCCTAACTCAGGTTAGCCCAAGCTAACTTAACCAAACCTAGGTCAACCTGACCTAACTTGGGTTAACGCAAACCAACTTAAAACAAACCCGAGTCAACTTGACCTAACTCTGTTTAACACAAACCAACTTAACCAAACTAGGGTCAATCCAGCCTAACTCGGGTTAACCTAAATAAACCTTAATCGACCTCGGGCCGACCTGACCTGCTCGGGTTAATCCAAGTTAATTTTGACCACACTTAGGGTAACTTGACCTAAATTGAGTTAACCCAAAACAAACTTGGGTCAACTCAACAAAACTCAGGTCAACCCAAACTAACTTAAATCAAACTCAGTCTAACTCTACCTNACCTAACTTTAACTAAATTTGACTCGAAACTCAACCTAGGTCTAACACGACTTAGACCTAGCCCAATTCAAAATTTAACTCTAACTTGAGTTAGGTCTAGCCCAACCAAGGCCTAACTTAATTTAACCCAAACTATAAACGTGACTTAGGTCTAATCTAACTTAGACCTAACTAAATTAAGACTTGATTCATGTATAGCCTAACCTAGACCTAACTTAACCAAACCTTAGGTTCAGCCAATGTCTAATCCAATTTAGGCCTAATCCAACCTAAGAAAACCTCACTTAAGTTTAATCCAATTTGGGCTTGAATTAACCAGACCTTAAAGCTACAACCTACCGCAAGTCTAACCCAACTTAGACTTGATTTAGCTAAAACCTAATTCAAGAACTAGACTTGATTCAACCAAGTTCAACTTTTAACCAAACATGGGTCAACCCGATCTAACTCGGGTTAACCCAAACCAACTTTAAAACAAATCAAGGCTCATGATGACCTGGCTCGGGTTAACCTAAACCAACTTGAACCAAACTTGGGTCAACCTAAATCAACTTAAAACAAACCAGGGTCAACCTAAACTAACTTTAACTAAACTTGGGTCAGCTCGACTTAACTCGGATTAACTCAAATAAACTTGAATCAAACTCGGGTCATCTCGACCTAAATCGGGTTAACCTAAACTCACGGGCGGTCAATCCGACCAAACTCGAGTCAACCCGAATCATCCTTAATCAATTCAGGTGAACCTGACCTAATTCAGGTTAACCCAAGCTAACTTTAACTAAACCCAAGGTAACTTGAACAAACTCGGGTTATCCCAATTCAACTTAAATCAAACTCAGGTCAACCCACCTAACTCAAATTAACGCAAATCAAACTTTATATAAATCTGGGGTCAACCCAACCAAACTCGTGTTAAGCTAAATCAAATTCAATTAAAACTAGGTCAACCCAACCAAAGTCGGGTTAACCCAAACCAAATTCAACTAAAACTAGGTCAATCCGACCAAACTCGGGTTAACCCAAATACTCTTTAACCAAACTTTGTTCACCCCAATTTTACTTGAGTTGACCCAAACCAACTTAACGAAACTTGGGTCAACCCGACCAAACTCGGGTTAGCCCAAGCCAACTTAACCAACCCTAGGTCAACCTGACCTAACTTGGGTTAAACCAAACAAACTTAAAACAAACCCGAGTCAACTTGACCTAACTCTGTTTAACACAAACCAACTTAACCAAACTAGGGTCAATCCGACCTAACTCGGGTTAACCTAAATAAACCTTAATTGATCCCGGGCCAACCTGACCTGCTCGGGTTAATCCAAGTTAATTTTGACCACACTTGGGGTAACTTGACCTAACTTGGGTTAACCCAAAACAAACTTGGGTCAACTCGACTAAACTCAAGTAAACCCAAACTAACTTAAATCAAACTCAGTCTAACTCTACCAAGCTCGGTTTATTTCAAAACAAACCCGGGTCAACCCGACCTAACTCGGGTTAACTCAAACCAACTTAAACTCAAATGACCTAAGTTAAGGAGTGTTTGAGTTATCATAAGAGACTAAAAACACACTTAATACATCTTGGAAATAATATGGGCTGAAATGCAAAATAAGCATAAGAAATTAGACATAAAATTCACCCTAAAAATCATTAAAACTTAGGCTAATCATAAAATGCAACTTGATTGGAGAAGGAATTTTGAAGGAAGCAACCTATGGCTACTAACTAGAAACCTTCCGGTCACTCATGAATAATCAAACTGCAAACCCAATGACCATGGGAGGATGAAACCATTAGATCTTGACTGAAGTATTTCAAAATCAAAATAAAAATCATAAAAAAATCTTAATCGACTAAAAAGTCTTAAGCATCCTAAAATTTTTAATACCCTAAAATGCAAAAAAGACATTAAAACTTAAATGAAACCTTAATGAAAAGAGATCTTTGAATGCAACTTTAACATTGCCACCCAAGCCTACGAAGATCTTTTACACGACCAGCTCATATTTAATTGCAAGAATCTTCTGGTAGGAGTTGGCTTAACCGCCTCTCCAGACTGAGTACATTAGAGAAACCACAACCCCGTGACAAGTGAAAGTCATGGGCATCTTTATCGGGTTGTCCTAAATAAAATGAATAATAACCAACAAAAAGGTGTTTATGCTAACTTTGTTTTGCAGGGTTGCTGAATGCAAGATGCCTCCTTAGATTTACTTTGCAATTTTTACGATTTAAATTGATTTTTAATTATTTAAATGCTTAAAAATAGCTAAAAAATGAAGTGTTTATTTGAATTCCAAATTTTTTTTTAGGTTCCTCTGGTCATAAAGAACTCCCAAAACTAATTTAGTGATTTTTTTACTTGTATTTTAATTATTATAATTATTTTAGTGCTAAAAATGCAATTTCAGTTGATTATTCCATTTAAGTGGTCAAACTAACTTCAATTGACTTGAAATTTTTATGTAGAGCTCCTCTGTCATTAAATCACAGTGGAGAATAACTTTTATGCCATTTACATTTATAATTATGTCCAATTAGTATTATTTTTAATAAGTTAAATCAAGTTTATATTTTTCTTAGGGTCATCTGATCACAATGAACCTATGAAAATAAGTTTTGTATTTTTCTGATTACTATTTAAATTATTATAATTTTTATACCAAAACATGGGTCATTAACTTGATTAGAAATCTCTAGTTAGAGAGGCCCCCTGACCTTGGAAAAATTAGAGGAGATGCCCAACAACAGAGACATGAAAATCCCCATGGTCCCATGTCATGGTGAAATGTATATGCAAATGGAGAATCCAAATAAGAAAAACACCATTTAATTAATTAAAAATCATACATACATCAAACAGTCATGAAACCATTTCCACATTGTTCTCTTCTGTTCACTGAGTAAGAGGATTTTTTTTGTGATTTTTCTACACCAAGATAAGAATTTTTGAAGTTTTGGGTATTAAATAAATAAAGAAAATCCATATTTTTCTACTTATCCAGCGCAGTGCAACATTAACCTACGGCGGCTCTGAAGCTCCACGCAGTGTCTTCCGGTTCGGTGCCGCCATCCTAGTCAGCGCTGACTCAGTCCACTGTTCACGCATCAAGACTCCATCCGACTCAATCTCGTCCGTCCATCCAATACACGCGGAAACAGATGATATCCGTTCATCGTCTCAAGTCTCTAGCCCGAAAACCATCCAACTTCAAAACTTAATATCTCTCTTGATACTCAACCAAATAGAGTGAGGTTTATTCCTATTGACTCGCCTCGAACAGTAGAACATATCCATATGGTTAATCAAGTCTTAAATTGAGTCTATGAGCATGGAGAATTAAAAGAAGCTCAGTTTAGGGGGAGAGTTCAATACACTTGCCTAAGAGGTGTGGCCTCGATTGGATGCTTCCAAAAGCTTGCCTTGAGTCCAAAGAGCTCCTAGATGAAGCCTTGAGCTGTGGTGAAATGCCCTAGGTATGATTTCGACCAAGGCGGATTTGGGGTGTTGATCAAAGTCTACCTAAGGGTGGTCTGGTGATGGGGCTTTTATGGGGGATCTTTTTCTCTCACTCAGGGGATGGTGTGGGTGCAATTAATTTGACTTTGGTGGAGTCCAGAGGGAGTCCTATTTCAGGATTGATTTTGAGCTCCAAATTGAACTCATGCAGTGGGTTTGAGGACTTGAAGATGGTTGGATTGAACTCAATGGATCTTGAAGAAGCTCTGGGACTAATTTGGTAGAGCGTCCCCAAAGAATTTCAAGCTCACTTTCCTTGGCCATGGAGGGTGAGTTTAAATAGAAGGGTTTGGAGGCTGCAATTGGGCCAACCAATGGGTAGCTTTGGTTGCTTAGGTGGAGGGAAGAAAGGCTCTAATGGCCAATTGAACTTTTGCACATGGTTCAATTTTGATTTTTAGTCAAGGTGGAGCTTTTGGATTTGGGTTTTCTAGCAACCAAGGTGGCCGGCCGGCCGGCCAGGCTCAGGTCACCATCTGACTTAGGGAGGTCAGGGCTTGGTTTTGGTGAAGTCAATTAGGGTTGAACATGTGTAAAGGTGTTGAATTAAAATAAAATGTGGGGGAAGGTTCAATTTAGGTCATTTTGGGTCAAGACTTGATTTGGGGTTGGGCTCATCCACCAAGGAAGGTTTGGGTGTTGAGGGAAATCAGGTGGTTCAATTGAGTTAGCATGGTGAAGTCCCTGTCCAAGTGGAATAGGGCTAATGGTGTGCTTAAGTGAGCCATGGGAGTAGTTAATCATGTGTGAGGGGACCACTAAAGAGGTTCCTCCTTTTGCCTAAGATAGCATGGTGACATGAGCATGACTCATATGGTTTGCATGTGGCTTGGAGATGGCTTCATGATTTGTCCTTGGCTTGACCAACTTTTATGAGAATGAATTTTGGATTTTATGGGACATTTTTGGTGAAGTTTTTCATGAGGCATAATATGGAATGATTTGATCATGAATTTAAAACTTAGGGAATGATTTTAATGAAATGGATGATGAAGAGAAAAATAATCATGTGGGCTTTTGATTGAAATTGGGCTTTTTGAATGACTTAAAGACTTGGGCTTTTAAAATTGAGGTTAAATTGGGTCCAAATTTGGGCCAACCAAATGTTCAATTTAATGTAGGAAGTTATCATGAAGGATTTGGGAAGGACAAAGTGGTTTTGAATTGAATTAGAAGGCTAATTTGGTGGATTTAAACATATGGTCAAATTGGGGCTTTTTGATTTGGGTGAAATTGAGCTTACAATGGGGTCAAATTGGGCTTGTATTTGGTTTCAATTGGTATTAAGAATATTGAATTTTGGTTTGGAAATGAAATTGGGCAAGATTTAGGCTAATTGAGCCAAGTTGGGCCTTTAAGAGCAGTTTGGGACATTCGGTCAAATTGGATTAATTTGGTCAAACTGGGTTAATGTGATAGTTAAAAATTGAAAATGGGAATATTTGGTATAATTTTGGAATTTTTGAAAAATTTGAGTCATTAGGGGTATTTTGGTCATTTTTGGCAAATTTTGGGGTATTTTAGGAATTTTGGAATTTTGGTAAATTTTGACTAATTTAGGTAGTGGGGAATGATTTGAGATGACTTTTGGAAAAAATTGGGTATTTTGGACAATTTTGAGAATTTTGGCAAAAATTAGGGTTGTAGGGGTATTTTGGTAATTTGATGAATTTGGGCTAGGATGAGCAAGTAAGCTATGAAGCATGTCAAACCAATATGAGCCATAAGAGGACTCATTTTGGATGCTCAATATGTTGGTCCTAACCCTCTTAGCCAAGGGCAAGGGGTTTGGGTCCATCCATATGAGCTTTCTAAAAGGAGTCAGGAGACCAAATCAAGGGGTCTTAAGGTTTTGAGTGTGTGAGAAAGTGTAGTATGTGCAAGCTAGCCTAACCAAGACCAGACCACCCAAGGTTAGTTCTATGGCTTGACCATCCTATGGGAACTTTGCTTGAGCTCCCTCATATTGACCCCACCTACCAAGTGCTAGAGGTTAAGACCAACATGTGGAACTTCAAGTTGAGCAAAGAAGAGTTTAGAATTTTAATAGCGAGGGTTCATTTTCTAGGAATAGTCAACAGAAAATTCTTATGGTTAGACTCTAGTCTACTAAGGAATAGTCAACATGAAAGTCCTATGGCTAGACCCTAGGCTACTAAGGAGGAAACTAAACCTCAACCAAAATTGAGGTCAACAATATCGTGTGTATATTTAACTTAAACCATTTTTAAACTTGAAAAGAAAATTTGAGGGTTAGAACAATAACACATTCTCATTATTAAGTCGGTGCTAGTTAGGATATCAGGCCTAACTCCCTCAACAGTATGCTTTGTCTGTCACTTGATCATATGAGCATTTTAGTGAGTCTTTGAGGTGAGCTTGAGCTAATCAGTGAGATTATGTCTCGACTCCCATATTTCTTCATATTGGTTCTCATAGGTGGGTGGAGGTTTGCTTACTCAGTTATGATTGTGACTATTGGCTAGTTCCAAATACTCAACTAGTGTTTTTGATTGATGCAGGCCCAAAGCATACTAGAAGGGTCCTTCCTTCAGCCATTAAGCTAGGACAATGTTAGCTACCACGGAATCCATCTTTTTCTGGAAGTGAGTGATGATGAGTAGATGTTCTTGTTTTGTCCCTATCTGATTACTAATCAAATGCCTTATGTTACTACCAGTTTTGGAAAATTATTGTTGATCGAACATCTTCTGTCACTATCGGTTTTGTCGCTTAAGTGAGACCACAGTTGGCAGGTCGATTCAAGTTCTCTAAATGTTGATTAGACTTTGATGATCCCTTACGTGAACTCCTTGAGTATCAGTTGGGCTTGGGATTATTCATGTAATTGAAAAATTTTTTACGTAACCATTTTTATAAACTTGACAATAAAATACAAAGGTTGGAACAATAACACATTCTTATTACTGAGTCTGCTATTGGTCAGGATTATCAGACCAGACTCTCTTGTTGTTATGCACTATCAGTTGCTTGATAATTAAAGTGCCTTCATGAGTTTCNTGATTTTTCTACACTAAGATATGAATTTTTGAATTTTTTGGCATTAAATAAATAAAGAAAATCCCTATTTTTTTTACTTATCCAGCGCGATGCAACATCTACCTACGACGGCTCTGAAGCTCCATGCGGCGTCTTCCGATTCGGCGCCGCCATCCTAGTCAGCGCTGACTCGGTCCACTGTTCACGCATTAAGACTCCATCTGACTCAATCTCGTTCGTCCATCCAATACACGCGGAAACGGACGACATCCGTTCATCGCTCAATTCTCTAGCCCGAAAACCATCCAACTTCAAAACTTAATATCTCTCTTGATACTCAACCAAATTAAGTGCGGTTTGTTTCTATAGACTCATCTCGACCAAGAGAACATATCCATATGGTTAATCAAGTCTTAAATCAAGTCTATGAGGATGGAGAATTAAAATAAGCTCAGTTTAGGGGGAGAGTTCAATACATTTGAGAGGTGTGGCCTCGATTGGATGCTTTCAAAAGCTTGCCTTGAGTTCCAAGAGCTCCTAGATGAAGCCTTGAGCTGTGGTGAAATGCCTAGGTATGATTTCGACTAAGGCCGATTTGGGGTGTTGATCAAAGTCTACCTANACTAGTGTTTTTGATTGATGCAGGCCCAAAGCATACTAGAAGGGTCCTTCCTTCAGCCATTAAGCTAGGACAGTGTTAACTACTATGGACTCCATCTTTTTTTGGAAGTGAGTGATGATGAGTAGATGCTCTTGTTTTGTCCCTATCTGATTACTCATCAAATGTCTTGTGTTACTACCAGTTTTAGGAAATTATTGTTGATCAAACATCTTCTGTCACTATCGGTTTTGTCGCTTAAGTGAGACCACAGTTGGCAGGTCAGTTCAAGTTCTCTGGATGTCGGTTAGACTTTGACGATCCCTTACGTGAACTCCTTGAATATCAGTTGGGCTTGGGATTGTGCATGTAATTGGAAAATTTTTTACGTAGCCATTTTTATAAACTTGCAATAAAATACAAAGGTTGGAACAATAACACATTCTTATTGCTGAGTCGACTATTGGTGAGGATTATCAGACCAGACTCTCTCATTGGTATGCACTATCAGTTGCTTGATAATTAAAGTGCCTTCATGAGTTTTTGAGGCAAATTTGAGCTGAGTATTGAGGATTGTGCCTTTGCTTTTGGCTTTATATATTGTCAATTCTCTTTGGTAGATAGTGGTTGACTTACTTGGTTATGACGATGTTGGGGAGTTATATTCTTCTGTCGATATGTGAGTGTTAGCTAGTTCCAATAGCTCAACCAACATATTTGGTCATTGTAGGCCCAAAGCGTACCATAAAGGTCTTTCTTTCTACCCTTGAGCTAGGGTGACATGAGCTACTGCTCGCTCCATATCCCGAACTTCCAATATCTTCTTATGGAAGCGGGCAATGAATGAGTGAAGGCTGTCAATCTGTTCACGTCTAATTTGCAGGAGGGTCTGCCAATTCCTCTGTGATTTTTTGGCACTAACAAACTATGACACAAACATTTACTTGAAGTCAACAAATGTTGAAATCACTCCCAATGACAATGCATTAAACCACCCGAGGGACAACTCCTTCCGTATGGTGAAGAAAAGATGACATTTTAGTGCGTTGGTAATCCTTAACAAACACACATTCGACTCAAAGATGGCTATATGGTCGGTTAGATTTGTCTTACCCTTATAGAACTCTATTGACAGAATCTTGAACCTCTTTGGGGGCTCAACTTGAGAGATTTGATGAGGGAATGCTTCTTAAACTGTCGGGGTGCCTTAGTATGCTCGAACCGACGTCGGCCAATCAATTTCGACTCAGCATTATCAAAGTACTTAGAGTCTCCCTCTCTTTCCAGAGCTAAAAAGGTTCTTTGGCTGTTGGTTATCAGTGCTTCCTATTGGGATGTTTCTCTCTTCCACAAGCTAGCACCTCTCAGATGGCATCCAAAATTTGATCCTTTAACTCTTGGATCTACTGGTTCATGAAATCTCTTATGCACTCCATATTACTAGTGTCTCTGTTGTGAGTTTCTTCTTCTTCGTATGCTACTTCTCTTTTTGTTTGTGTCATGATCCATGCTCACTGCACCTGTTAAGATTTTGTATCATGATTTGTTCATGAATCACACCCCAAGAACACAAAAGTAAGAAATCAGAGAGAGAGAGAGAGAAGAGTGAACAATAATGAACATCAACACATCGTGTCTATCTTGTTCATCGTCTATTCACATAAATGATCTCCCTATTTATAGGGGAGAGAGTATACTAAAGTGATATTACATTTCCACCCTTGCTTTAATGGGGGATGTACAATATATTCTAGTTATTTTACATATATGACCTATCGCTCAACTGCAGTTTGGCTCGATTGGCTATACTTGTTTTGCTTCAGCTTTGTAGGGTCAGATAGTTGATTATGTTGATGGTTGGTGATGTTGAGGAACTGAGTCTTTCCTCGAGCTGGATCTATCCGAAGGTTGATTGTTGCATTCGATTGGCTTTCTTGTAATGGTTGGCTTAGGTGCTTTTCTTTCTTGTTTTAGTTCGATTAGTTTGGATTCAGATCAATCAGTGTCCTTTTGTCTTTCTTCTGGCTCAATCAGCTGTCAGCTTTGGTTTGGATGACTACATCGGGTTGGTCTTTAGGTTTGGTTAGATAAGTGGTTAGATAAGTGGCCCCCTTGGTCTTGTGTCGACGAGTCCTCTTTTGTTGTATTTTCTTCTGGACCGAAATCTCAGTAAAATTAATGAGGTTTTATATGTTTAGAAATTTTAATGTTTGATAATTGTTGGGTGGTGATAGTCAAATATGTATCAAATACATAATTGATTATCAGGTTAAATAAATAAATAATTTAATAAAATTAATATTAAAATATTTAATTATTGAATAAATGAATAATTCTTCCACACATGATGATACGGTCGAACTACACGAGCAGAGGAGGTAAGGCTGCTTCAAGGATTGTTGAGCTGAAGAGATACCTGGACACAGATCCGGAAGCACGCCACTTCATTCAGTCTTTTGTCCTTGTATGGACCTTCCATTGATTTTCTTTTTCTCAAATATCAAATTTCTTCCCTCAAAGCCATCCCCAACAGTAAATCCTGATGATTCGGCTGAGGCCGAACAACATAAAATAGATGTTTCAGTTGAGGCAGAACAACAAAAATGAGGTGATCTGAAGAAAATTTAAAGACAACTAAGATATGCATTTATAAATTACTTTATTTAAATTAACATTTTTAAAAATTTATGAAAATTTAAAAGACATAACTAAGATATGCATTTATAAATTGATTTATTTAAAATTTACATTTTCTAAATTTATTTCATTTTTTTCTCAAATATAAATTTAACACAATAATACTTGGAGCTGTACGATGTTTCATATTTATTTAATATATTAAATTATTGCATCATATTCTTATTCTCTTGGTGATATTTTATATCATATATGAT
>JXCR01147548.1:229364-253499 GCA_002079205.1 Phalaenopsis hybrid cultivar | reverse complement strand
GTTGTTATGCACTATCAGTTGCTTGATAATTAAAGTGCCTTCATGAGTTTCTGAGGCAAATTTGAGCTGAGTATTGAGGATTGTGCCTTCGCTTTTGGCTTTATATATTGCTGATTCTCTTTAGTATATAGTGGTTGACTTACTTGGTTATGACGATGCTGGGGAGTTATATTCTTCTGTCGATATGTGAGTGTTAGCTAGTTCCAATAGCTCAACCAACATATTTGGTCATTATAGGCCCAAAGCGTACCATAAAAGTCTTTCTTTCCACCCTTGAGCTAGGGTGACATGAGCTACTGCTCGCTCCATATCCCACACTTCCAATATCTTCTTCTGGAAGTGGGCAGTGAATAAGTGAAGGCTCTCAATCTGTTCACGTCTAATTTGTAGGAGGGTCTACCAATTCTTCTGTGATTTTTTGACACTAACAAACTATGACACAAACATTTACTTGAAGTCAATAAATGTTGAAATCACTCCCAATGACAATGCATTAAACCACCTGAGGGCCAACTCTTTCAGTATGGTGAAGAAAAGATGATACTTTAGTGCGTTGGTAATCCTTAACAAACACACATTTGACTCAAAGATGGCTATATGGTCTGTTAGATTTGTCTTACCCTTATAGAACTCTATTGACAGAATCTCGAACCTCTTCGGGGGCTCAACTTGAGAGATTTGACGAGAGAATGCTTCTTAAGCTGTCGGGGTGCCTTAGTATGTTTGAACCGACGTCGGCCAATCATTGTCAACTCAGCATTATCAAAGTACTCAGAGTCTCCTTCTCTTTCTAGAGCTAAAAAGGTTATTTGGTTGTTGGTTATCAGTGCTTCCTATTGGAATGTTTCTCTCTTCCATAAGCTAGCACCTCTCAGATGACATCCAAAATTTGATCCTTTAGCTCTTGGATCTACTGGTTCATGAACTCTCTTATGCACTTCATATTACTAGTGTCTCTGTTGTGAGTTTCTTCTTCTTTGTGTGCTACTTCTCTTCTTATTTGTGTCATGATCCATGCTCACTGCACCTGTTAAGATTTTGTATCATGATTTGTTCATGAATCACACCCCAAGAACACAAAAAGTAAGAAATGTGTGTGTGTGCGTGTGTGCGTGTGTGTGTGTGTGTGTGAGAGAGAGAGAGAGAGAGAGAGAGAAGAGTGAACAATATTGAACATTAACACATCGTGTCTATCTTGTTCATCCTTTATTCACATAAATGATCTCCTTATTTATAGGGGAGAGACTATACTAAAGTGATATTATATTTCCACCATTGCTTTAATGGGGGATGTACAATATATTCTAGTTATTTTACATATATGACCTATCGCTCAACTGCAATTTGGCTCGATTGGCTATACTTGTTTTGCTTCAGCTTTGTAAGGTCAGATAGTTGATTAGGTTGATGGTTGGTGATGTTGAGGAACTGGGTCTTTCCTCAGGCTTGATCTTTTGGAAGGTTGATGGTTGCATTTGGTTGGCTTTCTTGTAATGGTTGGCTTACGTGCTTTTCTTTCTTGTTTTAGTCCGATTAGTTTGGATTCAGATCAATCAATGTCCTTTTGTCTTTCTTCTGGCTCAATCAGCTACCAGCTTTGGTTTGGACGGCTACATCGGGTCGGTCTTTAGGTTTGGCTCGGGTGGCTGAATTTGGTTAGATAAGTGGGCCCCATGGTCTTGTGTCGGCGGGTCCTCTTTTGTTGTATTTTCTTCTGGACCGAAATCTCAGTAAAATTAATGAGGTTTTATATGTTTAGCAATTTTAGTGTTTGACAATTGTTGGGTGGTGATTGTCAAATATGTATCAAATACATTATTGATTATCAGGTTAAATAAATAAATAATTTAATAAAATTAATATTAAATTTATGCATAGTTACATGATGATATGGTCGAACTATGCGAGCAGAGGAGGTAAGGCTGCTTCAAGGATTGTTGAGCTGAAGAGATACCTGGATACTGATCCGGAAGCGCGCCACTCCATTCAGTCTTTTGTTCTTGTATGGACCTTCCATTGTATGGATCCTGTTGATTCAGTTGAGGCCGAACAACATAAAATAGATGTTTCGGTTGAGGCAGAACAACATAAATGAGTTGACCCGTAGAAAATTTAAAAAGACTTAACTAAGACGTGCTTTTATAAACTAATTTATTTAAATTAACATTTTTTTAAATTTATGAAAATTTAAAAGACATAACTAAGTTATGCATTTATAAATTGATTTATTTAAATTGATTTTTTTTTTTAAATTTATTTCATTTTTTCTCAAATATAAATTTTAACACAATAATACTTGAGTTGTACGATGTTTCATATTTATTCAATATATTAAATTATTGCATCATATTCTTATTTTCTTGGTGATATTTTATATCATATATGATACAAATATTTTTTTTTTTTACTTTTAATGCATAATTAAATTAACTATATATATATATATATATATATTAATATATATTTATTTAATTATTTAATTTTAGGAATGCTAAACCCGATTTGCACGCGCAACTTGATAATTTTAATTATATTTTGGCATTGTGGACCAAAAGTCAAGTAGATGGGATAAGGATGGACTTGAGAGGCTTGGAGTCGTTGCCTCCAGCTTCTGATAAGGTAGTGACACTGTCGTTTACTAAATATAAATAGGTTATTGGTAGGAACTTAGAAGCTGCAGCTCCTCGTGTAATCGGAAGGACCATGAATTATTATTATTATTATTATTATTATTAATTTTTTAAAAGCGTGCATCATGAGGATTTCATAAGATAAAAATTGTATCATATGAAAAATAAATTAGAAAAGTGTCTTTACGGTAGGGTTGTCGAACAACTCGTGTTCGACTCGTTAAGAAGCTCATGTTCGGCTCGTTCGCTAAATTAACGAGCCGAACACGAACAACACAAACAAATATTTGTTCGTTCGTGTTCGGCTCGCTTTGGCTCGAAATACTACTAATCAATTATACACATATCTTTGATGAGTAGTCTTTTTAAAAAAAAAATTAATTGACTACAAGGCTACAAAGATTTATAATCAATCAAAAGGATTAATGCAGAAAATAGAATAAAACTTGTTAAATTAGATTCAGATGATGTTTTAAATCTTGCGCAAGTACTTAACATCTTAATGTTATGTGATTAGGGTTGTCAGAACGACTCTTTGTTCGTGAACGGCTCGTGTTCGGCTCGCTAAGCAACCGAGACGATCGAGAACAAACTTTTTGAGCACGAAATCGTGTTCGGCTCGTTTACACCGAACATAGTTTTTCATGTAAGAAAGGAGATGATCTTAGGCTTTTCTCTCTTGAAGTAATTAATTATTTATGTGAGATTACAAAAGGTCAACTTTCTTCACAATTGGAAAGACATAATTATAAAGTTAGGAGAGCTTGATTGGTATCATGTTGTGATAGAAGTTGTGTAGGGTGACGATGATAGTCGATAAATATCGAGAGATAGTAGTTAAGCGATAAAGATCAAAGATATTGATTGAGGAATGACAGTTGTATAATGACAATAAACTAGCTGACGGTTAAATAACTACGGTTAGGTGACTCTAGTAGATGAATGTGTGGCAGTATCAACGATGACAGTCTGCTGATAAGGGCTATTGCTCGTGGTTTTGTTACATTTTTCATTAGATAAAGCTACACGGTGCTTCAAACTTTCATGCTCTTTTTAATTTCGGGTCAGGAGCGCTTGTATATGAGTAATGAGGGTCTATAAATAATTTTCAAGAGTGACATTCTAGTTATTTTGGCTAAAGTTATAAAGTTATTTTGGCTAAAGTTATAAAACACTCAATAGAATGTAAATTTTTGGGGCATTTACATACATACCCAACAATTTTTATATATTTACGTATCTAACTAAACTTTCGTAATTACTTACTACTCAAAACTTTCACATCACTTAAAAAATACCACCATTATTTTAAAAAAAAAATGAAATATATATTTTCATGCATAAGTTTATAACATCAAAGTGTTATACATGTAATTATGAAACTTTAGATGTGACATATGTAAATACATAAGAATTGTGTGGTATGCATGTAAATTTCACATTTTTTATTATAAAATGTCTTAATAAACTTAATATTATGGGATATTGGGCTCATTGTATTCCTCATGTATGGTTGCTCAATTTAACTATAAAGATGCAAGATAGGGAGATCATTAGACCTTTCTATTAATACCCTAAAAAGTTCAAACATGCTTCAATTCTTTGATTTGAGCTTGTTTGGAAACGAATCTAGTCACTTCTATTCTCATTGGATTCCTCTTATTTTGATGTTTAGGTTTGTTGAGAGTTTTTGAAGATTCTAAATTTAATTTTGAAAATATTCAATTCGAATATTATATCGAGATTTATTCTTGGTCAAGTGAATATTTTCATGATATATTAGTTGTCCCATATTTATGGATATCATATTCCTTGAATTTAAATCATTCAAGAAAATATTAGCTATGTAGACTTTCTACTTGTTGGCGCGGCGTTTTGGTGGTTTCATAGTTTGATAGAACACTGCTTCACATTTGTTTGTCATGTTCACCCCATCATGACACTTGATAACCGAGTTTTTATGTCCTGTGCCTGAAATTTAGGGAGGTTGATCGAGAAGGATTTTCTTTCGCTAAAAGGGAGGTACCTTCTACAATCTTCATTTTTTGTGGGTTTTTCATTTGTCATTTTTGTGATTGTGTATAATAAATTCAATTTTGAGTGGATTCCTCCCAACTCTACTCAATTTTTTTTTTAAATTTATTCTTTGACGTCTCCATGAAAACCATTTTCGATTGGATTCATATCTCTACTTGTTTTCCATGGTCTTGTTCTTTGCGGCTTCTGTCTTTGCAAAGAAGACATGGTTGTCCAGTGTCTTTGCTCTGTTTTTATGTGATGATGCTGGAAGAATAGTTTCGGTTTCTCCCTAGTGTTGAAGGAGGATGGAATGAATGGATTTTGAGTCGCACATATGCCTTCTACTTCTTTAATTTCTTAGAAATATGAAAAAAATTATTGATATTTGGAATACCAAAGAAACAATACTTGTTCTTTGTTTTGTGGATTTCAAATTTATTGCATATTTGATATTCTTCTAAATGGGCATTGCTTTTATTTCTATATGCTATTTGTTTTCAATCTAATGTTAGCAATAAGCAACATATGCCATATTTGTTTCCTTTCTTTTAAGTAGAAGGAAATCTACCTTATTCATTTTCTAATGTATGACAAACTCAACTTCAAAAGGCTCCTAAAAACACAATATAAACATAAATAATCATTCAATTATGGATTTCACACTATTTTCATCAAGTTTTAAAATTTTTTGCCTAATCCACAATGTGGATGAAATCCATTGTCAAATCAAAATTTTTCAAAGCCAAGGTGAAGATTTACCCAAAGATGAAGAAATCCAAAATTTGGAAGCCTAACTCCAAGCCAATAAAAAACAAAATGAAACCCTAGGGGAGCAAAATGTGAAAAAATGGAGGAAGGAGACGAACCAAAGTCGAAAATGGTGAAAACCGTGGTCCGGGCTCTTCAAATGACTCATGGGTTAGTTCGGCGCTAGCGCCGGGCAATGACACTATAGTGCCCTGCATAGCCTGATGAATAGCACTATAGTGCCCAAAAGTGGCGCTATAGCGTCATTCATACCCATCCAAATTTTAAATTTTTTTTTTATATTTGAAAAGGTAACATAAAATCAAGAATGTTGAAAGGTTATTATTTATGTTTTAACGACCACATTTATAGTTATTGAGTTCGTCGTAACTCCAAAATTTCAAATTCGCAAATTTCAATATGAATACATAAGGACAATTTTTCACAACAAAACATAATTTGTTTTCTTATATTAATTATAGATTCAATACATACGACACAACCACATAGACATCATCAGATATTCATCTATATAAAAACATCCTTTAGGATCACTCTTGATCAGTGGTGATATTCTCCATTCCACGCACCAAATAATTTCGATGGTAGGAATGGTAGAAACGAGCATGAGGAAATTCTTAGCAAATTTATTGTCGATCCACTTGGNCTCGCTCCATATCCCACACTTCCAATATCTTCTTCTGGAAGTGGGCAGTGAATAAGTGAAGGCTCTCAATCTATTCACGTATAATTTGCAGGAGGGTCTACCAATTCTTCTGTGATTTTTTGGCACTAACAAACTATGACACAAACATTTACTTGAAGTCAACAAATGTTGAAATCACTCCCAATGACAATGCATTAAACCACCCGAGGGCCAACTCCTTCAGTATGGTGAAGAAAAGATGACACTTTAGTGCGTTGGTAATCCTTAACAAACACACATTTGACTCAAAGATGGTTATATGGTCTGTTAGATTTGTCTTACCCTTATAGAACTCTATTGACAGAATCTTGAACCTCTTCGGGGGCTCAACATGAGAGATTTGACGAGAGAATGCTTCTTAAGCTGTCGGGGTGCCTTAGTATGTTTGAACCGATGTCGGTCAATCATTGTCGACTCAACATTATCAAAGTACTCAGAGTCTCCTTCTCTTTCTAGAGCTAAAAAGATTATTTGGTNGCAACTTGATAATTTTAATTATATTTTGGCATTGTGGACCAAAAGTCAAGTAGATGGGATAAGGATGGACTTAAGAGGCTTGGAGTCGTTGCCTCCAGCTTCTGATAAGGTAGTGACAGTGTCGTTTACTAAATATAAATAGGTTATTGGTAGGAACTTAGAAGCTGCAGCTCCTCATGTAATCGGAAGGACCATGAATTATTATTATTATTATTATTATTAATTATTTGAAAGCGTGCATCATGAGGGTTTCATAAGATAAAATTGCACCATATGAAAAATAAATTAGAAAAGTGCATTTACGGTAGGGCCGTCGAACAACTCGTGTTGGACTCGTTAAGAAGCTCATGTTCGGCTCGTTCGCTAAAATAACGAGCCGAACACGAACAACACAAACAAATATTTGTTCGTTCGTGTTCGGCTCGCTTTGGCTCGAAATACTACTAATCAATTATACACATATCTTTGATGAGTAGTCTTTTTTAAAAAAAATTAATTGACTACAAGGCTACAACGATTTATAATCAATTAAAAGGATTAATGAAGAAAATATAATAAAACTTGTTAAATTAGATTCAAACGATATTTTAAATATTGCCTCAATGCTTAACATCTTATGGTTATGTGATTAGGGTTGTCAGAACGACTCTTTGTTCGTGAACGGCTCGTGTTCGGCTCGCTAAGCAAACGAGACGAACAAGAACATACTTTTTGAGCTCGAAATATAAAGGAGCCGAGCATGAGCTGAGCCTAGGCTCGCTCGTGTTCGGCTTGTTTACACCGAACATAGTTTTTCATGTAAGAAAGGAGATGATCTTAGGCTTTTCTCTCTTGAAGTAATTAAACTTTCGTATTTACTTATATACTACTCAAAAATTAACATCAAAGTGTTATACATGTAATTATGAAACTTTAGGTGTCAGATATGTAAATACATAAGAATTGTGTGATATGTATGTAAATTTCACATTTTTTTTAATTATAAAATATTTTAATAAACTTAATATTATGGGATATTGGGCTTATTGTATTCCTCATGCATGGTTGCTCAATTTAACTATAAAGATGCAAGATAGGGAGATCATTAGACCTTTCCATTAATACCATAAAAAATTCAAACATGCTACAATTCTTTGATTTGAGCTTGTTTGGAAACGAATCTAGTCACTTTTATTGTCATTGGATTCCTCTTATTTTGATGTTTAGGTTTGTTGAGAGTTTTGAAGATTCTAAATTTAAATTTGAAAATATTCAATTCGAATATTATATCAAGATTTATGCTTGGTCAAGTGAATCTTTTCATGATATATTAGTTGTCCCATGTTTATGGATATCATATTCCTTGAATTTAAATCATTTAAGAAAACATTAGCTATGTAGACTTTCTACTTGTTGGCGCGGCGTTTTGGTGGTTTCACAGTTTGATACAACACTGCTTCACATTTGTTTGTCATGTTTACCCCATCATGACACTTGACAACCGAGTTTTTATGTCATATGCGTGAAGTTTAGAGAGGTTGATCAGGAGGGATTTTCTTTCGCTAAAAGGGAGGTACCTTCTACAATCTTCATTTTTTGTGGGTTTTTCATTTGTCATTTTTGTGATTGTGTATAATAAATTCAATTTTGAGTGGATTCCTCCCAACTCTACTCAATNTAAGATTTTGTATCATGATTTGTTCATGAATCACACCCCAAGAACACAAAAAGTAAGAAATGTGTGTGTGTGTGTGTGTGTGAGAGAGAGAGAGAGAAGAGTGAACAATAATGAACATCAACACATCGTTTCTATCTTGTTCATCATTTATTCACATAAATGATCTCCTTATTTATAGGGGAGAGAGTATACTAAAGTGATATTACATTTCCACCCTTGCTTTAATGGGGGATGTACAATATATTCTAGTTATTTTACATATATGACCTATCGCTCAACTACAGTTTGGCTCGATTGGCTATACTTGTTTTGCTTCAGCTTTGTAAGGTCAAATAGTTGATTAGGTTGATGGTTGGTGATGTTGAGGAACTGGGTCTTTCCTCGGGCTGGATCTATCAGAAGGTTGATTGCTGCATTCGGTTGGCTTTCTTGTAATGGTTGGCTTAGGTGCTTTTCTTTCTTGTTTTAGTTCGATTAAATTGGATTCAAATCAATCAATGTCCTTTTGTCTTTCTTCTGGCTCAATCAGCTGCCAGCTTTGGTTTGGACGACTACATCGAGTCGTTCTTTAGGATTGGCTCGGGTGGCTGCATTTGGTTAGATAAGTGGGCCCCTTGGTCTTGTGTCGGCGGGTCCTCTTTTGTTGTATTTTCTTCTGGACCGAAATCTCAGTAAAAGTAATGAGGTTTTATATGTTTAGCAATTTTAATGTTTGATAATTGTTGGGAGGTGATTGTCAAATATGTATCAAATACATTATTGATTATCAGGTTAAATAAATAAATAATTTAATAAAATTAATATTAAATTTATGCATAGTTACATGATGATATAGTCGAACTATGCGAGCAGAGGACCTTCCATTGTATGGATCCTGTTGATTCAGTTGAGGCCGAACAACATAAAATAGATGTTTCGGTTGAGGCAGAACAACATAAATGAGTTGATCTGTACAAAATTTAAAAAGACTTAACTAAGATGTGCTTTTATAAATTAATTTATTTAAATTAACATTTTTTAAATTTATGAAAATTTAAAAGACATAACTAAGTTATGCATTTATAAATTGATTTATTTAAATTGAAATTTTTTTTAATTTATTTCATTTTTTCTGAAATATAAATTTTAACACAATAATACTTGAGTTGTACCATGTTTCATATTTATTCAATATATTAAATTATTGCATCATATTCTTATTTTCTTGGTGATATTTTATATCATATATGATACAAATATTTTTTTTTTTACTTTTAATGCATAATTAAATTAACTATATATATATATATATATTAATATATATTTATTTAATTATTTAATTTTAGGAATGCTAAACCCGATTTGCACGCGCAACTTGATAATTTTAATTATATTTTGGCATTGTGGACCAAAAGTCAAGTAGATGGGATAAGGATGGACTTGAGAGGCTTGGAGTCGTTGCCTCCAGCTTCTGATAAGGTAGTGACACTGTCGTTTACTAAATATAAATAGGTTATTGGTAGGAACTTAGAAGCTGCAGCTCCTCGTGTAATCGGAAGGACCATGAATTATTATTATTATTATTATTATTATTAATTTTTTAAAAGCGTGCATCATGAGGATTTCATAAGATAAAAATTGTATCATATGAAAAATAAATTAGAAAAGTGTCTTTACGGTAGGGTTGTCGAACAACTCGTGTTCGACTCGTTAAGAAGCTCATGTTCGGCTCGTTCGCTAAATTAACGAGCCGAACACGAACAACACAAACAAATATTTGTTCGTTCGTGTTCGGCTCGCTTTGGCTCGAAATACTACTAATCAATTATACACATATCTTTGATGAGTAGTCTTTTTAAAAAAAAAATTAATTGACTACAAGGCTACAAAGATTTATAATCAATCAAAAGGATTAATGCAGAAAATAGAATAAAACTTGTTAAATTAGATTCAGATGATGTTTTAAATCTTGCGCAAGTACTTAACATCTTAATGTTATGTGATTAGGGTTGTCAGAACGACTCTTTGTTCGTGAACGGCTCGTGTTCGGCTCGCTAAGCAACCGAGACGATCGAGAACAAACTTTTTGAGCACGAAATCGTGTTCGGCTCGTTTACACCGAACATAGTTTTTCATGTAAGAAAGGAGATGATCTTAGGCTTTTCTCTCTTGAAGTAATTAATTATTTATGTGAGATTACAAAAGGTCAACTTTCTTCACAATTGGAAAGACATAATTATAAAGTTAGGAGAGCTTGATTGGTATCATGTTGTGATAGAAGTTGTGTAGGGTGACGATGATAGTCGATAAATATCGAGAGATAGTAGTTAAGCGATAAAGATCAAAGATATTGATTGAGGAATGACAGTTGTATAATGACAATAAACTAGCTGACGGTTAAATAACTACGGTTAGGTGACTCTAGTAGATGAATGTGTGGCAGTATCAACGATGACAGTCTGCTGATAAGGGCTATTGCTCGTGGTTTTGTTACATTTTTCATTAGATAAAGCTACACGGTGCTTCAAACTTTCATGCTCTTTTTAATTTCGGGTCAGGAGCGCTTGTATATGAGTAATGAGGGTCTATAAATAATTTTCAAGAGTGACATTCTAGTTATTTTGGCTAAAGTTATAAAGTTATTTTGGCTAAAGTTATAAAACACTCAATAGAATGTAAATTTTTGGGGCATTTACATACATACCCAACAATTTTTATATATTTACGTATCTAACTAAACTTTCGTAATTACTTACTACTCAAAACTTTCACATCACTTAAAAAATACCACCATTATTTTAAAAAAAAAATGAAATATATATTTTCATGCATAAGTTTATAACATCAAAGTGTTATACATGTAATTATGAAACTTTAGATGTGACATATGTAAATACATAAGAATTGTGTGGTATGCATGTAAATTTCACATTTTTTATTATAAAATGTCTTAATAAACTTAATATTATGGGATATTGGGCTCATTGTATTCCTCATGTATGGTTGCTCAATTTAACTATAAAGATGCAAGATAGGGAGATCATTAGACCTTTCTATTAATACCCTAAAAAGTTCAAACATGCTTCAATTCTTTGATTTGAGCTTGTTTGGAAACGAATCTAGTCACTTCTATTCTCATTGGATTCCTCTTATTTTGATGTTTAGGTTTGTTGAGAGTTTTTGAAGATTCTAAATTTAATTTTGAAAATATTCAATTCGAATATTATATCGAGATTTATTCTTGGTCAAGTGAATATTTTCATGATATATTAGTTGTCCCATATTTATGGATATCATATTCCTTGAATTTAAATCATTCAAGAAAATATTAGCTATGTAGACTTTCTACTTGTTGGCGCGGCGTTTTGGTGGTTTCATAGTTTGATAGAACACTGCTTCACATTTGTTTGTCATGTTCACCCCATCATGACACTTGATAACCGAGTTTTTATGTCCTGTGCCTGAAATTTAGGGAGGTTGATCGAGAAGGATTTTCTTTCGCTAAAAGGGAGGTACCTTCTACAATCTTCATTTTTTGTGGGTTTTTCATTTGTCATTTTTGTGATTGTGTATAATAAATTCAATTTTGAGTGGATTCCTCCCAACTCTACTCAATTTTTTTTTTAAATTTATTCTTTGACGTCTCCATGAAAACCATTTTCGATTGGATTCATATCTCTACTTGTTTTCCATGGTCTTGTTCTTTGCGGCTTCTGTCTTTGCAAAGAAGACATGGTTGTCCAGTGTCTTTGCTCTGTTTTTATGTGATGATGCTGGAAGAATAGTTTCGGTTTCTCCCTAGTGTTGAAGGAGGATGGAATGAATGGATTTTGAGTCGCACATATGCCTTCTACTTCTTTAATTTCTTAGAAATATGAAAAAAATTANGATGATGCTGGAAGAATAGTTTCGGTTTCTCCCTAGTGTTGAAGGAGGATGGAATGAATGGATTTTGAGTCGTACATATGCCTTCTACTTCTTTAATTTCTTAGAAATATGAAAAAAAAAATATTGATATTTGGAGTACCAAAGAAACAATACTTGTTCTTTGTTTTGTGGATTTCAAATTTATTGCATATTTGATATTCTTCTAAATGGGCATTGCTTTTATTTCTATATGCTATTTGTTTTCAATCTAATGTTAGCAATAAGCAACATATGCCATATTTGTTTCCTTTCTTTTAAGTAGAAGGAAATCTACCTTATTCATTTTCTAATGTATGACAAACTTAACTTCAAAAGGCTCCTAAAAACACAATATAAACATAAATAATCATTCAACCATGGATTTCACACTATTTTCATCAAGTTTTAAAATTTTTGGCCTAATCAACAGTATGGATGAAATGCATTGTCAAATCAAAATTTTTCAAAGCCAAGGTGAAGATTTACCCAAAGATAAAGAAATCCAAAATTTGGAAGCCTAACTCCAAGCCAATCAAAAACAAAATGAAACCCTAGGGGAGCAAAATGTGAAAAAAATGGAGGAAGGAGACGAACCAAGGTTNATGCCATATTTGTTTCCTTTCTTTTAAGTAGAAGGAAATCTACCTTATTCATTTTCTAATGTATGACAAACTCAACTTCAAAAGGCTCCTAAAAACACAATATAAACATAAATAATCATTCAATTATGGATTTCACACTATTTTCATCAAGTTTTAAAATTTTTTGCCTAATCCACAATGTGGATGAAATCCATTGTCAAATCAAAATTTTTCAAAGCCAAGGTGAAGATTTAC
Source organism: Phalaenopsis hybrid cultivar (assembly GCA_002079205.1). Lineage (NCBI taxonomy): Eukaryota > Viridiplantae > Streptophyta > Magnoliopsida > Asparagales > Orchidaceae > Phalaenopsis > Phalaenopsis hybrid cultivar. Next base: position 240,542 of record JXCR01147548.1, on the reverse strand, counting down.
CCAAAGATGAAGAAATCCAAAATTTGGAAGCCTAACTCCAAGCCAATAAAAAACAAAATGAAACCCTAGGGGAGCAAAATGTGAAAAAATGGAGGAAGGAGACGAACCAAAGTCGAAAATGGTGAAAACCGTGGTCCGGGCTCTTCAAATGACTCATGGGTTAGTTCGGCGCTAGCGCCGGGCAATGACACTATAGTGCCCTGCATAGCCTGATGAATAGCACTATAGTGCCCAAAAGTGGCGCTATAGCGTCATTCATACCCATCCAGATTTTAAAATTTTTTTTTTTATATTTGAAAAGGTAATAGNTGCCCTGCATAGCCTGATGAATAGCACTATAGTGCCCAAAAGTGGCGCTATAGCGTCATTCATACCCATCCAAATTTTAAATTTTTTTTTTATATTTGAAAAGGTAACATAAAATCAAGAATGTTGAAAGGTTATTATTTATGTTTTAACGACCACATTTATAGTTATTGAGTTCGTCGTAACTCCAAAATTTCAAATTCGCAAATTTCAATATGAATACATAAGGACAATTTTTCACAACAAAACATAATTTGTTTTCTTATATTAATTATAGATTCAATACATACGACACAACCACATAGACATCATCAGATATTCATCTATATAAAAACATCCTTTAGGATCACTCTTGATTAGTGGTGATATTCTCCATTCCACTCACCAAATAATTTTGATGGTAGGAATGGTAGAAAGGAGCATGAGGAAATTCTTAGCAAATTTATTGTCGATCCACTTGTTTGTGCCATATATGGTCACTTGACTATTTTGGAAACAAGCCAAACTATTGAATTGCAGTTTCAAATGCCAATCCATATGCTCGTATTGATGGAACAACTTTTCAAACTTTGTATGCAAAAGAGAAATCTCACCTTCAATCTTCTCAAGTTTGTCCATGAGTTGCTCCAGACTTAATGCAAGATATTTATTGAAGTAGGTTTGATCATCCTTATGCACCAACTTCTTATCTTCAAATCTCCCATTGCCATTACTCTCCATGATCTCTATAATGAAATTTCCACTCTCAAATCTCTTTAAAATACTTAGGAATGTCGTAGGGATACTTCAAATCCCATCCTAGGCTGTTTTATATAGAGGAAGAAGAAAGGAAACAAAATTTTTGGCAGTTTAAAGGAGTTATTCGAGCTGTGGTGCTATAGCGCAGATCTGGCGCTATAGCGCCAAACCAACATATTCAATTTGCAAATTTCTTTCTTGCACACTTCAAATCCTTTAATATAATAATATTTGGTGCTAACAAAATCATAAAAGACTCACAATTACAATATATAACTCATCACAACAACAATTAAAATCTAAATCACACAGATAACTATGGGTTGTCTCTCACAAAGTGCTTTGTTTAACGTCGTCAGCCCGACATAACCAATATTTTAATCAGGATTGACCCAACATTAGGATCTCTTCAAATGCAGGACCCTCTCCACTCATGTACACTTTTAATATCTGTCCATTTACCTTAATCGATCTCCTGGTTTTTGGATCTTCAATATCACAGCTCCATATGGATTTGCTCTTACCACAATAAATGGTCATAACCACCTGGATTTAAGTTTGCTTGGAAATAAATTTAATCTCGAATTATAAAGCAATACTTCTTGCCCAGGCTCAAAATGCTTTTTCAAAATTTTCTGATCATGCCTAAATTTTATATCTCCTTATAAATTTTGTTATTCTCATAAGCTTCACTTCGCAATTCATCAATCTCATTTAATTGCATTAATCACTTCTCTCCAGCATCTTTTAAATTATAATTAAACTCTTTAATTTCCCAGTAAACTTTATGTTATAACTCAAATGACAAGTGATATGTTTTTCCATATATGAGCTTATATGGTGTCATTCCTTTAGGTGTTTTAGAAATAGTCCTATAGACTCATAAAACATTATCAAGTGTAGCAGACCAATCAGTTTTTTTAGGATTTACCATTTTTTTCTAATATTCTTTTAATTTCTTGATTGGATACTTCTGTTAAACCACTGGTCTTAGGATAACAAGTTGTGGCAATACGATGTGGTTATTTGATTATCAGTACCCTTCTCATCCACAACTTGAAAATCAAATTCTTGCATTAGAAGGACCCATCTAATTAGTCGTGGTTTTGCATCCTTCTTCATCATTTCATATTTTATAGCAGAATGATCAATATTCACAATACATTTGGTTCTAATAAGATAAGATCTGAATTTATAAAAATCAAACACTATAGCTAATAATTCCTTTTCAGAGGTAGTGTAATTAATTTGAGCCCCATTAAGGATTTTACTAGCATACTATATAACCTTGAACATTTTGTCATATCTCTGTCCTAAACAACCCCTATAGCATAATCACTAACATCACAAATTTATTCAAAATTTTTTGTCTAATCATGCGAAATAATAATAGGTGCAGTAATTAATTTCTTTTTTAATAAGTTAAAGGCATATAAACATTCATCAAAGTTGGCATAAGGGCTTGTAAATTTTTGAAAAATCTTTAATATAACGTCTGTAGAAACCAACATGTCCTAGAAAAATTCTTTGTCCCTTCACATTCATAGGAGGTGGCAATTTGACAATAACTTGAATTTTCGCTGGATCAACTTTCATGCCTTTTTCAGAAATTTTATGCCCTAACACTAATCCTTCTGCAACCATAAATTGACATTTTTTTCCAGTTGAGAACAAAGTCACTAATCCTCCTGCAACCATAAATTGACATTTTTTTCCAGTTGAGAACAAAGTTTATTTCTTCACAACATTTTAGATATCTTGTTAAATGATCTAAACATAAATTTAAAGAAGTCCCAAAGACTGAGAAATCAACCATAAAAATTTCAATTACTTTTTCAATTAAATCACAGAAAATTGACATCATACTTCTTTGAAAATTTGTATGGGCACTACATAATCCAAATGTCATTCTTCTAAAACAAAAGTTTAATAGGAACTATTAAAAGTTGTTTTCTCTTAATCTTAATGAGCAATAGGTATTTGGTGGTATCCAAAATATCCATCTAAAAAACAAAAATAACGGTGTCCTACTAGTCTCTCCAACATTTGATCCATAAAAGGTAAGAGAAAATGGTCTTTTCTGGTGTTAGCATTTAATTTTCTATAATCAATAAAAATTCACCATCCAGAAACTTGCCTTGTCGTCCTTTCATTTTCAATCAAAGTCACTCATCCTTTTTTAGGAACACAATGAATAGGACTAACACAAAAACTATCTGAAATTGGATAAATAATCTCAAAATCTAATCACTTTAGAATTTTTTTCTTAACTACTTCTTTCATTATAGGATTCAATCTCTTTTGAGGATCAGCTCTAGGCTTATGGTTATCTTTCATCAGAAATCGGTACATACAGATTGAAGTACTGACTCCTTTAATATCAGCTAATGTTCATCCAAAGTCTTTTTAATGATTTTAATATTTGCAATAATTTTTCTTCTTGTTCTGTAGTTAAATCTAAGGATATAATAACTGGTAATGTAGATGAGTTCCTTAAATATGCATACTTTAGATAAGTAGGTAAAACTTTCTTCACAAGTTCATGAGGTTTTTCAATAGATGGAATCAAAGGTATACTATTTTCAATAGTATCTAAAATTTCATAATTTTTCTCAACATAATTTGAATCCTCGATAATTATCTCATTTGATTCATCTTCAAAATCTCTTTCAGTCTCAACTTCTTGTTCTTTTTCTTCTAAAATGTCTTAATCTTTTTGATCCAATTTGACTTCACATCTTTTTTGAAAATAATTAATAATCATATCATCAATGATATTCATTCTATAACATTTTCCATCAGGATACTTCATTGTTTTGAGCACATTAAATGTAACTTCTAGATCATTCACTCCCATTATTAATTCTCCTTTTTGCACATCTATCATTGTTCGCCCGATAACAAGGAAGGAACTTCCCAAAATAATAGGAATTTCCTTATCTTTTTCCATATCTAATACAATAAAATCAACAGGGAAAATAAATTTAACCTCTTTAACCAACACATCTTCTATAGCCCCTTTAGGATAAGTGATAGATCGATCTGCTAATTGTAGGGTAATAGTAGTGGGAGAAATATCTCCTAAGCCTAACCTTTTGAATATAGATAGTGGCATAAGGTTAACTCCTGCTCCTAAATCACATAAAGCTTTTCCACAAAATTTTTCTCCAATTACAAAAGGTATGGTAAAGCTTCCAGGATCTTTGAGTTTTCGAGGAAGCTTTTTCTGAATTATTGCACTACATTCTTCACTAAGTGCAACATTCTCATTATCTACAAACTTCCTTTTTTTTATTAAAACTTCTTTTATAAATTTGACATAACTTAGCATCTGTTCCAAAGCCTCAGCAAAAAAGGATATTAATTGTAAGCTTCTTGAATATGTCAAAAAATTTTGAAAATTGTTGATCCAATTTTTTTTGTTTAAGTCTTTGAGGAAAATGTGGTGGGGGTCTTTCTAAATTAATCTTAGTTGGAGAGTTAGGTGTTTCTGCTACCTTATAAATAATTTCTTCAGGTTTCTCAATTTCTTCAACTTCTCTCTCAACTTCAATTTCTTTTTGAACTCCAACATTTAATTCCTTTACACTCCTTAGTTGAATCACTTTAACTTGCTTTGACTCCTTACTTTTGTGTATAGGATTAATCTCTACATTACTAGGAAGTGTTCCTTGAGGTCTATTGCTTAGTATGTTAGCAATTTGTCCCAGTTGATTCTCCATATTTCTAATGACAACACTTTGACTTTGTAAATGATTACCCATTTGTAACACCACTTCTTATATAGACAACTTCTTCTCCTTAACTTTTTAATTAAATCCATAAGGATAAGTAGGTCTAAAGTTAGTATTACCTTGGTTATTCCAATTTCCCAATGAGTTTACTTGAGCATTACCCCATTGTTGACTTCCACTACTAGGATTGTTGTTCAAATTAAAATTAGGATGGTTTTTCCAATCTGGGTTATAATAATTAGAATATTGGTTATTGGGTATATTGATAGCATTTATAGTTTCCAATGAATTATGAGAATCAATCATTTGTCCTGATAAAATTTTCTTCAACGATTTGGGGTGTTGGAGAAAAATTCATTCCAATTTAGTTTATCTTCTTAGACAATGCAGCAAATAGATATGAAATCATTGAAATAACATCATTATCATGAATACTGACTGCTTTCTTAGGATTTACCTAATCAAAAGGTCATTAAAAATTATTGGTAATCAATTCTTCAATTAATGAATAAGCTTCATCAAACGATTTAGACGTTAATGAATCTCCAGCGGCACATCTATAATAGATCTAATTGAACATACTAACCCATTATAAAAATTTTGAATGATTAAACAGTCTGGTAAATCATGATGTGGACACTTTCTAAGGAGTTCCTTAAATCTTTCTCAAGCTTCATATATAGACTCTCATTCATATTGAGTAAAAGAAGTAATATCATTTCTAAGTTTCACAATTTTCAAAGGTGGAAAATACTTAGCAAAAAATTTTTAAACTAAATCTCCCCAAGTTCTAATTGATCCAGTTGCTAATGAATTTAACCATATTTTAGCTTTATCCCTTAATGAAAAAGAAAAAAGTCTAAGTCTAACGATATCATTTGATACACCATCATATTTAAATGTAACAAACAATTCTAAAAAGCTAGTTAAATGTAAATTGAGATTCTCAGATGATGTTCCCCCAAACTGATTATTTTATATCATTTGTACAATTGAAGGATTAAGTTCAAATGAGCTAGCCTTTACAGCAGGGGTTTGAATGCTTAAATGAATTTCATCTACTGTATGGTTCACATAATCTCTTAACTGTTTTTGTAAATTATGATGTTCATTTTCAGCAATTTGAATTTCAATATTATTTTGCGATGTGTTAGTCATTCTTGAAAATTATGAAATCTTTATTGTTTTCAAATTTTTCTAATAGTCCGTTCCAATTAAGAATATTAAGGCACTAAAATTTTAGATCCATAACTACACATAAACAATGCAAAAAATAAAATAACACATCAAAAATAAAAATATATTTTTGAATTTTTAATTTTTTTTTCAGTTTTTCTAATTTTTTCAAAAAAGTTTTTCAAAATTTTAAACTTTTTATAATTTTTAAATTTACAATTCAAATAAAATTGTAAGTCAAAAGGTTCCGTCGCAATCCCGGGCAACAGCGCCAAAAACTTAGCCTGACCCGCAATTACTTGTATTTTTAATCTCCTAAATTTTGACAGAAAATATGTCTCAAATTATACCTAGCGGCTAGTGTGAACAAATGTAATGATTTATGAATTATATAATAAAATTTCATACTATGGGTGCTACGCAAGTATACGTATCATTTCAAGAAATATAAAATTTTCTTTAAATCTCCCAATATCGATCCCACGAGGAAAGCAGCAACTTTTAATATCAACTTAAAAAATTTCTATTTAAATTGTAAATTAAACAGATAAGATGTCTAAATAGATATGCTTACTGAAAATTACTACTAAAGAGTTATCAAAGAAAGTAACAACTAAATGCAACATCTTAATAAAATATATTAACGAGTTTGGATATTATGGCAAACCTTTCCCCTTGCAAAGAGATTTTGATCAACGTAGGATTCAAATGATTTAAGACAAAATTGATGTATTGTGGCAAATAGAAGCATATCTTATTCTTTACCCCCTCCCGATGCTAGAAAGAACATTGGCTAACTTAAGACCGATTCCTTAACATCTCGATTCTGCATCAGAACTATCAAACCTCTCACCTCTAAATGCCCATAAGCATATGTTACTATGATTGCCGAATTCCAGCGTTAGGGGTACTAAACCTTAAGCCAAATTGATAAGAATCTAGCATGTCACTCTAGAACTAATCAATTATATGCTCATCAAAACTTATCTCCCTATTTATTTGCACTCTCCCTTAGGTGATCGCAATGACTCTACCTAGAATGAAGTGTGGTATCTACTAGTTAGATGAAATCATAACCCTCCCAAGTTTTTATATTTCTCAACGGATTTTAACCTCACAAGTGGCTAGTTTGTAAAGTAAATGAAGATTCTGTGAAATTATCATCACCATTTTTAAGAGTTAAAAAAATCTTTAAATCATTCTCATCCCACAAGATTAAGTCTCAAATGCAAGGAGAAAGAAAGGGAAATACTCAAAATTCATGGAGATTAAACAAAAACAAAACATTTGCATTGAAATTCAAGTCTTACAAGAAAAACTTAAACACAAATACAAAGTACTTTATGTCTTCTCCGCAAGTAAACTTTTGGAGTTTCATTCAAGCAATCTCCAAACTTCTTCACACTAAAACACACTCACACTTACACTTAAACACAAAACATGAAAAGCCTAATTCACTATTGCCGCCCAATTTAAGTTTTAAGGCTCTAAAAGGTCTTTAAATTTGGCCAAATCCTTCTCAATTAAAAAGAAAACAGAAAATAACCAAGGTTTGCTTCAAAAACCCCTTCAAAATTCAGTTAAACTCAATGAATCTTCTAGAAAGGAAGTTACTGGCACTATAGCACCCATCTCACTCGTATATGACACTATGACGCCAGGGGTGGTGCGATAGCGCCACACAAAAATCTTCAATTTTGCTCCATTTTCCTCTCATTTTCTTTAAATGTCCATTCCAAATACCTGAAACCAAAAACATGCAAAATATCTTTCTTTAAAGTGCAATATCATAAAAAAATTCACATAAAATGCTTATAAGATATGCACTAAAAATAGGTTATTTTTTGGTGGATCAGTAAGGCTGTTAACAAAATTGACAGAACAAGAGAGTAGCACTGCCCCCTGTATTGCAACAGATTGCTCAAAAGTGCACAATATGCTAATAAAGGTTTTCCGTACCATAAAAAACTTTGAGGAGAGGTGGTATGAATCCCTTAGGGTGTTGGACATAGTCGAATTCCTCCGGGTAGGGTCAACCCCTTGGAACCAGTTATCTAGCTCTCACTTGAGTCATCGTTTCTTTGATCTTTTGTTAAACCAACTGAGTAATAGTTCTCTCTGGAATCATGTTGTGAGCATAATCCTTTTTCTTTTGGTTGTCTTCATTAATTTCGATTGATTCTCTTTTGTCATCAATAATAAGGACCACCTCTGGTCGGTTAGTCTCAACAGGTGATACCTGTGACCTTTTTCTTTTGGTTTTTTTCATTAATTTCGATTGATTCTCTTTTCATCAATAATATGGACCACCTCTGGTCGGTTAGTCTCAACAGGTGATACCTGCGACACTTGTTGAAAACCATGTAGAGTTGTTAAAGCAGCCAACACCTTTTCAACCTCTTTCTCAAGACGACTGATCTGTTATCTCTTTGTTGTGTTACCCTCTGTAACTCTTCTGTAGGGTCTTCACCATTTAGTGGTGGCACTTTCCGTAAAGATGAAATAGCTCGTGTTTCTACCATATTGGCTTATTTAAACTCACCATCCATGTTGTTAAGGGAGTTCCTTTCTCCATCTTCTGATAGTTGCTTGACATCGGCTTTTAACTTCTCTAACTTTTCTTCAATTGATTCGATCCGATTCCCTCGTCAGGTCTCACCTTGAGAACTAAACTCAGGAATCACATGTTTGTGTTGTAACACTACAACATCAGTGACTTCCTCCACTGGCTTTCGCCTCCACACATTTTTCTTTAATGTAGGGTGAGATGTCTTTGGTGCCATGTCAGCACGTCGAGGGTGTGTATGATCCCCAGCTCACAAAAATTTTATAAGCGAGCTCATACTGGCGAATGCCATATTGGTCTTTCAACAGCAATTCCTCATGTGTCAGTAGAAACTCTGAATGAGGTTTTGTTTTTTTTTTAATAGGGGAATGAACATGCTCTTTCGGAATGGTAGTAATGTCTGGTATCTGGGTCCCAAACAGAGTTTGACGGATACCCTCGATGGAATGATGTTAGTTTGTCGGTCCCCCAAATAGAGTTTGGCGGAGACCTGGGGTGTATCGAACTTGTGATACTTGTACTTTAGTCTCTCTTTTCTGAGGATTTCTATCTTCATTTGTGGGAAAACTGCACACCCCATTCTGTGTAAGACTTGAGCGATCGAGCATCTCTCTTTTCGAGCAAGCTTTTCAAACACAAAACATATTTTTGAGAGAAGCGAGTCATTCTTCTTTTCTTGCTGATGGAAGGTCGGGGCCAACTGATAGCAGTCTGGAGAACATCTTCCTCACTATGAGCAGCGGACAATGGGTAAAACCCCGCTCCATCCAAAGAGAGGAGAGGTCTCAGGAAGTCCCATTTCCTTGGGCTCATCATTTTTCTTTTTCTTTTTTCTTTAAAGCGGTAAAATTTTTCTTCCTTCTTTGAATGCGGGTCAGTAGCATAGACTTATAGCTGGACCCTATCTCAAACATAGACGGTAGCAGAGCACAATCTCCTACTCTTTAACGACAGACTTCCCTTTGAGATCAATTCATGAGACTCAACGGTAGGGCGAACAATGACGGACAAGAGGATCCTCTTGACGTCGGGAGCCTTCTCAACTAGAGTCCTCTTTAGTGAAGGAAACTCTTGGTCAAATCACAATGTAAGGCGCGTTGCCGAGCACCACCCCAATTTCATTAAAATGAAACCTAAACTTAATTGACGATCCCTAGTAACTAACGAGCACTTTTGTGTGTCGGTAGATAAAGTCCTCCAGTAAATGATAAGAATTCAATTGATAATATACATTTAAGAAATAATTCATAATGTTTGCTCGTAATATTTTTCAAAATNATATATATATATATATATATATATATATATATATATATATATATATATATATATATATATATATATATATATATATATATATATATATATATATATATATTGCATATTGATCAATCTGTAACTACTAATTTTAATAGCAATTTCTATTTGAGGGTTTGATGACATGATTTGAGATAGTTTATTGACGCTAACTTGAAATTGTCAAGAGGAATGAGAATTTGTTAAAGTTATCACGAGCCTATCAAAATTAGAAGAATCGAGGAGAATTCACCTCATCATTCATTCAAGCATAGTGTTCCTATAACATTCAGGCAAGATTCAAAAGCTACCCTCACTCGTGTTTCTCCAACCAAGTTGATATTAAATCAACGAATTTATCTAAAAAGCAAGTGTGCATACCTCTGAGGTGGTATGCCCACTCATTGAGTTGGCATGTCATATTAATATGTTGAATACCAAGGGTTGAGCTCAATACAATCCTAGTATAAGTTTTATTTGACTACATACTCACTCGCACACACACACATATATGCTAAACACCCGACATCATGTATGTATAATTGATATATCGCTTATTAAAGCATTCACTATAACATTAGTAATGTGTTGTAAATTATATAATTATTACTAGAAAACTTTAGACTCCAAATCGTTTTATAGTTAGAGGATGTCAGGGAGAAATCAAGGCCGGATAAATTTATGGCCCCTTTTGACCTCAGTTTTTGGCTTTTCTTACAGGACTAGTTTAATACACTCTAAATTATTTTATTCTATAATTCTATAGTCTACTCTTCTCTCTTTTTCTTTTCCCTGTCTTTTTCAATGCTTGTAAAATTTGAGCATAATTCTCAAACAAATATAAGTCTAATATTTTAAAATGTGCGATGAGCATTAACATACGTCGTATATATGAAGTTATGCATAAAGATTTTTGGAGGAATAACAAACATATTGCCTATGGATTTCTCAAAAGAGATCTAGTTAGAAGAAATCTATTGAGACTAGCAGATCTAGTTTACTTGCTTTGCTGTCGTAAAACTCATAGATCAAGACATTTATCAAGATGAAAATAATAACTCTCTTAGAATTTAAATAATTCTTTTTTAAATTTTTTTCTATTTATTGAATTATATGGGCAGTCAACGTAAAACTTGTTGTAGATAAAATCATGGCATGGATCCTTTTGATCATTGTGTATCTGCTAGAGCGTCCCCTGAAAACAACGAGCTTTATGGTCTGAACATAGTGAAAATCGTGCAAGGGTGGCTACACCGGCGCCCGGGTGTAGTGTTAAATAAGCAAGTTTTCCCAACGAACGATATGTGTGTGTGTGTGTGTGTGTGTGTGTGTGTGTGTGTGTGTGTGTGTGTGTGTGTGTGT
>JXCR01147548.1:169896-218958 GCA_002079205.1 Phalaenopsis hybrid cultivar | reverse complement strand
ATGTGAGGATTTAAGTCATAACGAATGACAACCTCGGAATCCTAAGGCGAGTTTAGGGCTTAGATTATATAACAGAATTGTACAAATGCCTAAAAGACGTGTTTGAGGATTTATGTTGCATTAGGCGAACGACCTCGATATCCTATAGCTTTGTTATTTTAAAGCTAAGGAAGGATGTGTTGTTGTAGATACTCTCGCTGTTTCNAATCATAAAAGACTCACAATTACAATATATAACTCATCACAACAACAATTAAAATCTAAATCACACAGATAATTATGGGTTGTCTCTCACAAAGTTCTTTGTTTAACGTCGTCAGCCCGACATAACCAATGTTTTAATCAGGATTGACCCAACATTAGGATCTCTTCAAATGCAGGACCCTCTCCACTCATGTACACTTTTAATGTGTCCATTTACCTTAATCGATCTCCTAGTTTTTGGATCTTCAATATTAACAACTCCATATGGATTTGCTCTTACCACAATAAATGGTCATAACCACCTGGTTTTAAGTTTGCTTGGAAATAAATTTAATCTCGAATTATAAAGCAATACTTCTTGCCCAGGCTCAAAATGCTTTTTCAAAATTTTCTGATCATGCCTAAATTTCATTGTCTCCTTATAAATTTTGTTATTCTCATAAGCTTCACTTCACAATTCATCAATCTCATTTAATTGCATTAATCACTTCTCTCCAGCATCTTTTAAATTATAATTAAACTCTTTAATTTCCCAGTAAACTTTATGTTATAACTCAAATGACAAGTGATATGTTTTTCCATATATGAGCTTATATGGTGTTATTCCTGTATGTGTTTTATAAATAGTCCTATAGGGTCATAAAACATTATCAAGTGTAGCAGACCAATCAGTTTTTTTAGGATTTACTATTTTTTCTAATATTCTTTTAATTTCTCGATTGGATACTTTTGTTAAACCACTGGTCTTAGGATGAGAAGTTGTGGCAATACGATGTGGCTATTTGACTATCAGTACCCTTCCCATCCACAACTTGAAAATCAAATTCTTGCATTAGAAGGACCCATCTAATTAGTCATGGTTTTGCATCCTTCTTCATCATTTCATATTTTATAGCAGAATGATCAATATTCACAATACATTTGGTTCTAATAAGATAAGATCTGAATTTATAAAAATCAAACACTATAGCTAATAATTCCTTTTAAGAGGTAGTGTAATTAATTTGAGCCCCATTAAGGATTTTACTAGCATACTATATAACCTTGAACATTTTATCATATCTTTGTCCTAAAACAACCCCTATAGCATAATCACTAGCATCACAAATTTATTCAAAATTTTTTGTCTAATCATGTGAAATAATAATAGGTGCAGTAATTAATTTCTTTTTTAATAAGTTAAAGGCATATAAACATTCATCAAAGTTGGCATAAGGGCTTGTAAATTTTTGAAAAATCTTTAATATAACGTCTGTAGAAACCAACATGTCCTAGAAAAATTCTTTGTCCCTTCACATTCATAGGAGGTGGCAATTTGACAATAAATTGAATTTTTGATGGATCAACTTTCATGCCTTTTTCAGAAATTTTATGCCCTAACACTAATCCTCCTGCAACCATAAATTGACATTTTTCCTAGTTGAGAACAAAGTCATTAATCCTCCTACAACCATAAATTGACATTTTTCCCAGTCGAGAACAAAGTTTATTTCTTCACAGCATTTTAGAACTCTTGTTAAATGATCTAAACATAAATTGAAAGAAGTCCCAAAGACTGAGAAATCAATCATAAAAATTTCAATTACTTTTTCAATTAAATCACAGAAAATTGACATCATACTTCTTTGAAAATTTGTACAGGCACTGTATAATCCAAATGATATTCTTCTAAAACAAAAGTTTAATATGAACTATTAAAAGTTGTTTTCTCTTAATCTTAAGGAGCAATAGGTACTTGGTGGTATCCAAAATATCCATCTAAAAAACAAAACTAACGTTGTCCTACTAGTCTCTCCAACATTTGATTCAAAAAAAGTAATAGAAAATGGTCTTTTCTGGTGTTAGCATTTAATTTTTTATATTCAATAAAAAATTGCCATCCAGAAACTTGCCTTGTCATCCTTTCATTTTCAACCAAAGTCACTCCTCCTTTTTTAGGAACACAATGAATAAGACTAACATAAAAATTATCTGAAATTGGATAAATAATCTCAACATCCAATCACTTTAGAATTTCTTTCTTAACTACTTTTTTCATTATATGATTCAATCTCCTTTGAGGATCAGCTCTAGGCTTATGGTTATCTTTCATCAGAAATCGGTACATACAGATTGAAGTACTGACTCCTTTAATATCAGTTAATGTTCATCCAAAGACTTTTTAATGATTTTAATATTTGAAATAATTTTTCTTCTTGTTCTGTAGTTAAATCTAAGGATATAATAACTGATAATGTAGATGAGTTCCTTAAATATGCATACTTTAGATAAGTAGGTAAAACTTTCTTCACAAGTTCATGAGGTTTTTCAATAAATGGAATCAGAGGTATACTATTTTCAATAGTATCTAAAATTTCATAATTTTTCTTAACATAATTTGAATCCTCAGTAATTATCTCATTTGATTCATCTTCAAAATCTCTTTCAGTCTCAAATTCTTGTTCTTTTTCTTCTAAAATGTCTTAATCTTTTTGATCCAATATGACTTCACATCTTTTTTGAAAATAATTAACAATCTTATCATCAATGATGTTCATTCTATAACATTTTTTATGAGGATACTTCATTGTTTTGAGCACATTAAATGTAACTTCTAGATCATTCACTCCCATTATTAATTCTCTTTTTTGCACATCTATCATTGCTCGCCCGATAGCAAGGAAGGAACTTCCCAAAATAATAGGAATTTCCTTATCTTCTTTTATATCTAATACAACAAAATCAACAGAGAAAATAAATTTATCCTCTTTAACCAACACATCTTCTATAGCCCCTTTAGGATAAGTGATAGATCGATCTGCTAATTGTAGGGTAATAGTAGTGGGAGAAATATCTCATAAGCCTAACCTTTTGAATATAGATAGTGGCATAAGGTTAACTCCTGCTCCTAAATCACATAAAGCTTTTCCACAAAATTTTTCTCCAATTGCAAAAGGTATGGTAAAGCTACCAGAATCTTTGAGTTTTCGAGGAAGCTTTTTATGAATTATTGCACTACATTCTTCACTAAGTGCAACAATCTCATTATCTACAAACTTCCTTTTTTTTATTTAAAACTTCTTTTATAAATTTGGCATAACTTAGCACCTGTTTCAAAGCCTCAACAAAAAGGGATATTAATTGTAAGCTTCTTGAATATGTCAAAAAATATTGAAAGTTGTTGATCCAATTTTTGTTGTTTAAGTCTTTGAGGAAAAGGTGGTGGGGGTCTTTCTAAATCAATCTTAGTTGGAGAGTTATGTGTTTCTGCTGCCTTATAAATAATTTTTTTCAGGTTTCTCAATTTCTTCAACTTCTCTCTCAACTTCAATTTCTTTTTGAACTCCAACATTTAATTCATTTACACTCCTTAGTTGGATCACTTTAACTTGCTTTGACTCTTTACTTTTATGTATATGATTAATCTCTACATTACTAGGAAGTGTTCTCTGAGGTCTATTGCTTAGTATGCTAGCAATTTGTCCCAGTTGATTCTCCATATTTCTAATGGGAGCACTTTGACTTTGTAAATGATTACCCATTTGTAACATCACTTCTTATATAGACAACTTCTTCTCCTTAACTTTTTAATTAAATCCATAAGGATAAGTAGGTCTAAAGTTAGTATTACCCTGATTATTCCAATTTCCCAATGAGTTTACTTGAGCACTACCCCATTGTTAACTTCCACTACTAGGATTGTTGTTCCAATTAAAATTAGGATGGTTTTTCCAACTTGGGTTATAATAATTGGAATATTGGTTATTGGGTATGTTGATAACATTTATAGTTTCCAATGAATTATGAGAATCAATCATTTGTCCTAATAAATTTTCTTCAACGATTTGGGGTGTTGGAGAAAAATTCATTCCAATTTAGTTTATCTTCTTAGACAATGGAACAAATAGATATGAAATCATTGAAATAACATCATTATCATGAATACTGACCGCTTTCTTAGGATTTACCTAATCAAAAGGTCATTGAAAATTATTGATAATCATTTCTTCAATCAATGAATAAGCTTCATCAAACGGTTTAAACGTTAATGAATCTCCAACGGCAACATCTATAAAAGATCTAATTGAACATACTAACCCATTATAAAAATTTTGAATGATTAAACAGTCTGGTAAATCATGATGTGGATACTTTCTAAGGAGTTCCTTAAATCTTTCCCAAGCTTCATATTAGACTCTCATTCATATTGAGTAAAATAAGTAATATCATTTCTAAGTTTCGCAATTTTCAAAGGTGAAAAATACTTAGCAAAAAATTTTTAAACTAAATCTCCCCAAGTTATAATTGATCTAGTTGCTAATGAATTTAACCACATTTTAGCTTTATCCCTTAATGAAAAAGAAAAAAGTCTAAGTTTAACGACATCATTTGATACACCATCCTATTTAAATGTAACAAACAGTTCTAAAAAGCTAGTTAAATGTAAATTGAGATCCTCAGATGATGTTCTTCCAAACTGATTATTTTATATCATTTGTACAAGTGAAGGTTTAAGTTCAAATGAGCTAGCCTTTACAACAAGGGTTTGAATGCTTAAATGAATTTCATCTACTGTATGGTTCACATAATCCCTTAACTATTTTTGTAAATTATGATATTCATTTTCAGCAGTTTGAATTTCAATATTATTTTGTTATGTGTTAGTCATTCTTGAGAATTATGAAATCATTATTGTTTTCAAATTTTTCTAATAGTCCGTTCCAATTAAGAATATTAAAGCACTAAAATTTTAGATCTATAACTACACATAAACAATGTAAAAAATAAAAAAATAAATAAAATAACACATCAAAAATAAAAATATATTTTTGAATTTTTAATTTTTTTTCAGTTTTTCTAATTTTTTCAAAAAAAAAATTCAAAATTTTAAATTTTTTATAATTTTTAAATTATGTCCGTCGCAATCTCCGGCAACGGCGCCAAAAACTTAGCCCGACCCACAATTACTTGTATTTTTAATCTCCTAAATTTTGACAGAAAATATGTCTCAAATTATATTTAGCAGCTAGTGTGAACAAATGTAATGATTTATGAATTATATAATAAAATTTCATACTATGAGTGGTGCGCAAGTATACGTATCGTTTCAAGAAATATAAATTTTTCCTTAAATCCTCTAATATCGATCCCACGAGGAAAGCAACAACTCTTAATATCAACTTAAAGAATTTCTATTGAAATTGTAAATTAAACAGATAAGAGGTCTAAACAGATATGCTTACTGAAAATTACTACTAAAGAGTTATCAAAGAAAGTAACAACTAAATGTAACAGCTTAATAAAATATATTAACGAGTTGGATATTATGGAAAACCTTTCCCCTTGCAAAGAGATTTTGATCAACGTAGGATTCAAATGATTTAAGACAAAATTGATGTATTGTGGCAAATAGAAGCATATCTTATTCTTTACCCCCTCCCGGTGCTAGAAAGAACATTGGCTAACTTAAGGCCGATTCCTTAACATCTCGATTCTGCATCAGAACTATCAAACCTCGCACCTCTAAATGCCCATAAGCCTATGTTACCATGATTGCCAAATCCCAGCGTCAGGGTACTAAACCTTAAGCCAAATTGATAAGAATCTAGCATGTCACTTTAGAACTAACCAATTATATGCTCATCAAAACTTATCTCCCTATTTATTTGCACTCTCCCTTAGGTGATCGCAATGACTCTACTTAGAATGAAGTGTGGTATCTACTAGTTAGATGAAATCATAGCCCTCCCAAGTTTTTATATTTCTCAACGGATTTTAACCTCACAAGTGGCTAGTTTATAAAGTAAATGAAGATTCTGTGAAATTATCATCACCATTTTTAAGAGTAAAAAAAAATCTTTAAATCATTCTCATCCCACAAGATTAAGTCTCAAATGCAAGGAGAAAGAAAGGGAAATACTCAAAATTCATGGAGATTAAACAAAAACAAAACATTTTCATTGAAATTCAAGTCTTACAAGAAAAACTTAAACACAAATACAAAGTACTTTATGTCTTCTCCGCAAGTAAACTTTTGGAGTTTCCTTCAAGCAATCTCCAAACTTCTTCACACTAAAACACACTCACACTTACACTTACACTTAAACACAAAACATGAAAAGCCTAATTCACTATTGCCGCCCAATTTAAGTTTTAAGGCTCTAAAAGGTCTTTAAATTTGGCCAAATCCTTCTCAATTAAAAAGAAAACAGAAAATAACCAAGGTTTGCTTCAAAAACCCCTTCAAAATTCAGTTAAACTCAATGAATCTTCTAGAAAGGAAGTTACTGGCACTATAGCACCCATCTCACTCGTATATGACACTATGACGCCANAATCCTTCTCAATTAAAAAGAAAACAGAAAATAACCAAGGTTTGCTTCAAAAACCCCTTCAAAATTCAGTTAGATTCAATGAATCTTCTAGAAAGGAAGTTACTGAAACTATAGCACCCATGTCCTCGTATATGACACTATGACGCCATGGGGTGGTGCGATAGCGCCACACAAAAATCTTCAATTTTGCTCCATTTTCCTCTCATTTTCTTTAAATGTCCATTCCAAGTACCTAAAATAAAAAACATGCAAAATATCTTTCTTTAAAGTGCAATATCATAAAAAAATTCACATAAAATGCTTATAAGATATGCACTAAAAATAGGTTATTTTTTGGTGGATCAGTAAGGCTGTTAACAAAATTGACAGAACAAGAGAGCAGCACTACCCCCTGTATTGCAACAAAGTGCTCAAAAGTGCACAATATGCTATTAAAGGTTTTCCGTACCATCAAAAAATTTGAGGAGAGGTGGTATGAATCCCTTAGGGTGTTGAACATAGTCGAATTCCTCCGGGTAGGGCCTACCCCTTGGAACCAGTTATCTAGCTCTCACTTGAGTCATCGTTTCTTTGATCTTTTGTTAAACCAACTGAGTAATAGTTCTCTCTGGAATCAGCTGTGAGCATAATCCTTTTTCTTTTGGTTGACTTCATTAATTTCGATTGATTCCCTTTTGTCATCAATAATATGGACCACGTCTGGTCGATTAGTCTCAACAGGTGATACCTGTGACTTTTTTCTTTTGGTTTTCTTCATTAATTTTGATTGATTCTCTTTTCATCAATAATATGGACCACCTCTGGTCGGTTAGTCTCAACAGGTGATACCTGCGACACTTGTTGAAAACCATGTAGAGTTGTTAAAGCAGCCAACACCTTTTCAACCTCTTTCTCAAGACGACTGATCTGTTATCTCTTTGTTGTGTTACCCTCTGTAACTCTTCTGTAGGGTCTTCACCATTTAGTGGTGGCACTTTCCGTAAATATGAAATAGCTCGTGTTTCTACCATATTGGCTTATTTAAACTCACCATCCATGTTGTTAAGCGAGTTCCTTTCTCCATCTTCTGATAGTTGCTTGACATCGGCTTTTAACTTCTCTAACTTTGCTTCAATTGATCCGATCTGATTCCCTCGTCAGATCTCACCTTGAGAACTAAACTCAGTAATCACATGTTTGTGTTGTAACACTACAACATCAGTGACTTCCTCCATTGGCTTTCGCCTCCACACATTTTTCTTTAATGTAGGGTGAGATGTCTTTGGTGCCACGTCAGCACGTCGAAGGTGTGTATGATCCCCAGCTCACAAAAGTTTTATAAGCGAGCTCATACTGGCGAATGCCATCTTGGTCTTTCAACAGCAATTCCTCATGTGTCAGTAGAAACTCTGAATGAGGTTTTGGTTTTTTTTTAATAGTGGAATGAACATGCTCTTTTGGAATGGTAGTAATGTCTGGTATCTGGGTCCCAAACAGAGTTTGACGGATACCCTCGATGGAATGATGTTAGTTTGTCGGTCCCCCAAATAGAGTTTGGCGGAGACCTGGGGTGTATCGAACTTGTGATACTTGTACTTTAGTCTCTCTTTTCTGAGGATTTCTATCTTCATTTGTGGGAAAACTGCACACCCCATTCTGTGTAAGACTTGAGCGATTGAGCATCTCTCTTTTCGAGCAAGCTTTTCAAACACAAAACATATTTTTGAGAGAAGCAAGTAATTCTTCTTTTCTTGCTGGTGGAAGGGTCGGGGCGNCTCTTTTCTGAGGATTTCTATCTTCATTTGTGGGAAAACTGCACACCCCATTCTGTGTAAGACTTGAGCGATCGAGCATCTCTCTTTTCGAGCAAGCTTTTCAAACACAAAACATATTTTTGAGAGAAGCGAGTCATTCTTCTTTTCTTGCTGATGGAAGGTCGGGGCCAACTGATAGCAGTCTGGAGAACATCTTCCTCACTATGAGCAGCGGACAATGGGTAAAACCCCGCTCCATCCAAAGAGAGGAGAGGTCTCAGGAAGTCCCATTTCCTCGGGCTCATCATTTTTATTTTTCTTTTTTCTTTAAAGCGGTAAAATTTTTCTTCCTTCTTTGAATGCGGGTCAGTAGCACAGACTTATAGCTGGACCCCATCTCAAACATAGACGGTATCAGAGCACAATCTCCTACTCTTTAACGACAGACTTCCCTTTGAGATCAATTCATGAGACTCAACGGTAGGGCGAACAATGACGGACAAGAGGATCCTCTTGACGTCGGGAGCCTTCTCAACTAGAGTCCTCTTTAGTGAAGGAAACTCTTGGTCAAATCACAATGTAAGGCGCGTTGCCGAGCACCACCCCAATTTCATTAAAATGAAACCTAAACTTAATTGACGATCCCTAGTAACTAACGAGCACTTTTGTGTGTCGGTAGATAAAGTCCTCCAGTAAATGATAAGAATTCAATTGATAATATACATTTAAGAAATAATTCATAATGTTTGCTCGTAATATTTTTCAAAATTGATCTGTTTAAACTAAATTAAATTTTGAATCAATCATCTTCATAATATCAAAAGATTAATTGATTTGATTTTTCAGAATTTAAATTCCAACCTCAATTAATTTAACTAATTAATAAATCGATCCATCCGATCCATCTGAAGATTCTGAACAATCCGAATTGATCCAATGCCGCCCACTAAATAAAGGAGAAGATTAACGAATTATTGGGCTGGGCCACCTATATTTTCGCTCACGGTCCTTAAAACACGAGAAGTTGCTTTCGCTCATTGAATCGCATACTCTTAATAATTACCACCAACGGATTTTGGAATATAGCGGCCGGCAATTGGATATNAATGTATCGCGCGTTGCCGAGCACCACCCCAATTTCATTAAAATGAAACCTAAACTTAATTGACGATCCCTACTAACTAACGAGCACTTTCGTCTCTCGGTAGATCAAGTCCTCCAGTAAATGAAAAGAATTGAATTGATAATATACATTCAAGAAATAATTCATAATGTTTGCTCATAATATTTTTCAAATTTGATCTGTTTAAACTAAATTAAATTTTGAATCAAAATCAATCATCTTCATAATATCAAAATATTAATTGATTTGATTTTTCAGAAATTAAATTCCAACCTCAATTAATTTAACTAATTAATAAATAATAAAGGAGAAGATTCACGAATTATTGGGCTGGGCCACCGATACTTTCGCTCACGGTCCTTAAAACACGAGAAGTTGCTTTCGCTCATTGAATCGCATCCGCCCCTTCTACTCTTAATAATTACCACCAACGGATTTTGGAATATAGCGGCCGGCAAATTGGATATGTTATCTCTTAAGAAACGTTATAATAATGTAAATAAATAAATAAATAAGAAGGAACCTACCGCTATTTCCGTCCGGTGGGTGAGCAGCCGAACGTTGAGGCGGTCAACCGGCCTCTTTCTATTATTATTATTTGTTTGGTTGCTTGGGTATTAAAATACTAATAGATATTTTGGAGCATTTACATCCATACACACAATTTTTATATATTTGCATGTTTTCGTGCATTCCATTCAATTCTTTCGCATCACATGCGCAATATTAATGCTATTAGCTTTTCGAAAATGAAATCTTGATACTAAAGTGTGATAAATATAAATATTAAATTTTAGTTGTTAGACATGTAAATATATAAAAATTGTGTGATATATTTGTAAATTAAAAAAAAAATAATAATTATCACATATTGACCAATCTACAACTACTAATTTTAATAGCAATTTCTGTTTGAGGGTTTGATGACATGATTTGAGATAGTTTATTGATGCTAACTTGAAATTGTCAAGATGAACGAGAATTTGTTAAAGTTATCGTGAGCCTATCAAGATTAGAAGAATCGAGGAGAATTCGCCTCATCATCTTCAAGCATATTATTCCTATAACATTCAGGCGAAATTCAAAAGCTACTCTCGCTCGTGTTTCTCCAACCAAGTTGATACTAAATCAACGAATTTATCTAAAAAGCAAGTGTGCATACCTCTGAGGTGATATGCCCACTCGTTGAGTTGGCATGTCATATTAATATGTTGAATACCAAGGGTTGAGCTCAATACAATCCTCATATAAGTTTTATTTGACTACACGCTCAATCACTCGCGCACACACACACACACATATATATATGCTATACACCCGACATCATGTATGTATCATTGATATATCGCTTATTAAAGCATTCACTATAGCATTATTAATGTGTTGTAAATTATATAATCATTATTAGAAAACTTTAGACTCCAAATCCTCTTATAGGTAGAGGATGTCAGGGTGAAATCAAGGCTGGATAAATTTATGGCCCCTTTTGACCCCAGTTTTTGGCTTCTCTTATAGGACTAGTTTAATACACTCTAAATTATTTTATTCTATAATTCTATAGTCTACTCTTCTCTCTTTTTCTTTTCCCCGTCTTTTTCAATGTTTGTAAAATTTGAGCATAATTAACAAACAAATATAAGTCTAATATTTTAAAATGTGTGATGAGCATTAACATATGTATATGAAGTTATGCATAAAGATTTTTGGAGGAATAACAAACATATTGCGTGAGGATTTCTCAAAAGAGATCTAGTTAGAAGAAATCTATTGAGACTAGCAGATCTAGTTTACTTGCTTTGTTGTCGTAAACCTCATAGATCAAGGCATCTATGAATATGAAAATAGTAACTCTCTTAGAATTTAAATAATTCTTTTTTTAAAAAAAATTCTATTTATTGAATGATGTAGGAAGCCAACGTAAAACTTGTTGTAGATAAAATCATGACATGGATCCTTTTGATCATTGTGTATGTGTTAGAGCGTTCCCTGAAAGCAACGAGCTTTATGGCCTGAATATAGTGAAAACCGTGCAAGGGTGGCTACACCGGCGCCGGATGTCGAGTCAAATAAGCAAGTGTTCCCAACGATATATATATATATATATATACATACATANTATATATATATATATATATGTATGATGTATTGCAACCCTCTGAATTGAAGGAAAAACCGCCTCTATTCTCTCGAAGACGCAGATATCTTTGCTGAACCTCGTTAAATCTTTTTATTTTTTTTGAATTTGCGTCGATTCTTACGTTTTTGTTGCCCTAAAATTCTCAACAATTACTGAAAGGCAGCTATGCATAAGCCGTTAGAAAAATCAATACAGAAATGTATAGCAATGTGCATATCTAGGCACATATAATTCCTAGTCAGGTAAGTCTAATTACAGAATTAATCAAGGATTAAGTACTACTAATTATGCTTCTGAAGTTTAAGTAATGATAAGAATTCATTTTAAGTTGTAAAGCTAAACTTGCTCCTTGTACTGGAAGCACATGGGGCCCTGCTAATTTTATAATAAGGTCGCAACCTAAGATGTTTATTATATTGATCTCAGGAGGCATGACTGAGGCATGAAGAACTGCAAGGATGCTTCTTGTTCCACTTAGCTATGCGTAAGCTTGCTTAGTTTTTCAGCATGCTGACCCCATGTTTCTGGAAATGAAGGCTGGAAGCTGTATTTTTTATTTCCTAAACTTATAGTTAAATGTAAGTGTAGAGCAAGTCATGTTTATATATACATCACTTGTATTAATATACTATTCAAGGTGAAAGTAGCATGTGTGTGTGTCTACATACATGCATACATGCATACATATATTTCCTCAATTTTTTAAAGGTTTCTCATGTTATTATGATCCAATATATAGCATATTAGTTAATGAGAAACTCAATAAGGAATTCCGATATGTTGGGTTCAAGAGATCTCCTTGCCTGAAAAAGGAAAAATAGAGCTCTCATGCTATTCTTGATTTGCCAAGGTTTAAACTTAGGCATGGTTTCGACCAAGTTATACTTTTGTTAGCATAAATTGGATTGGAGGTCCCAAAAGGCTGAGAGAAGCATGTGACATCCAAGTAATTTTCATTGTGAAATGTAAGCTTATTGTATACCTCACATATATAAAATTATTGTCATAGAATTTAGTTCTTAGTTTCACATTGTTGGGGTCATAAATGTCCTTATCTGATCTATCATAAATCTAGGGGTAAAAAAATTACATTAAAAGCGTCGCAGAAGAGCCAAATCAAGGGTTATTTTTTGTTGATTTAGCTATAGTAATTAATTATCACAAAAAAAAGAAAAAGAAAAGAAAAACACAATAAATCCCTAGAAAAGATCTACCACTTCAAATTAAATTTGTGAACACATGAATCAATGGAATGAAGGCCCAAATCATCCCAAAAAGGTTAAATTTGGTTGCAAGGTGCTTGTTTCCGGGCATATAGTAGTAGTTGTTCCCATGAAAGAATTCACTACAAGATTTTATGCAATTTTCGGTGGCCTAGACCTGAAATATTGATTTAGCTGTCGGATACTAATGTACCTGACTGCCGTTATAGGCCTCTGGTCCTAGGATCTTGAATTGTTATAGGAGCTCAGCCTCCAAGATTTGATGCGAGAATGCAATTCTCGATCTAATGAGGCATTTCAATACGACTAAAATGATGCGAGTCGATCGGTACTGCCTAGCCAACATTATCAAAAAATTGAGAGTCACTTTCCCTCTCCAAGACTGAAGGGACTCCTATCGTAGGGCACCGACAGTTCGCCCCAAAGTCATTGATCTTTCTCTCTCTCGGGTCNAAGATTTGATGCGAGAATGCATTCTCGATCTAATAAGGCATTTCAATACGACCGAAATGATGCGAGTCGATCAGTACTGCCTATCAAACATTATAAAAATATTGAGAGTCACTTTCCCTCTCCAAGACTGAAGGGACTCTTCTATCGTGGGGCACCGACCGTTTGCCCCAAAGTCATTGATCTCTCTCTCTCGGGTTAACGTGCCTTCGATGACGTCCAACATCTAATCCTTCAACGCTTGAATTTATTGAGCTACAATTTTTTTGGTTCATTTTCTTGGGAAACTCGTCTTCTTATTTGTTGCCTGATCCACTCTCACCATACTTTTTAGGATATTGATTCCAAATTTGTCTGTGAATCACAACCAATAAATAAAGCATAAGTATATATATATGTATATATATGTATATATGTATATGTATATATATGTATATGTATATATATATGTATATATATATCTTTTGGTATAATACTTTATTCATTAGTATTTGTAGGACCGAATCCAAGATTTAGTCCAACAACATTGAAACAATCAAATATGGTGGCAAAGGCAAACTTTGTTACTCTTCAGAAAACCTGATACAACAAGATTACAATTTGATATTGTTGTTTGGTGTACATCATGGAAAGCATGTGAATTAACATCTAGCTCTAAAGAGCTATCTTTGTCTGTTAGTCATCTGCCTTGTCTATCTTAGTTGTTTAGAACTATGGAGACTAACACTCTACTTCAGGTATACTCTAGGACAAAAATCCCTTCGTACATGATTAGACATGTGCTATCTCAAAACCCCAAAGGCTGTAGTCCCTCGAAATTCGAATCAGAATAGTAACCATATGGCACCTTATTGTCGTCCATCCTCCTGAAAGTGATAGACACCCTTCTTCATGGTACACCTGGGATGCAATGCTTAGCCAGGTTAGCTCTATTCCCCTTAAGTACCAAGACAGGCCAAATAGGTAAGGGAATCTTTGTCGGTCCTAGAAACTCACCCGGTCTGACGATATCCAAATTTTTTTTGAACATTATGTTGCATTTTGTGATGAATGACACTGTGTAGAAGGGTCTGGCAAAATCATGGTAATCTATGTGAGGCAGGATGAAATCCCCCTCTTTGTAGGTATTGATGATGCACCTATTGGGGACACAATCCGCTGGTAGGATGTGATAGGAGACCATTCTCTTAATTATCTTCTTTATTACGGAAGGCAATGGAACCACTTTATCACATCTTAAAATGATGGTGTTGGGATTGTCGATTTCATTATTTATTTTTAAAGTTGTGTATATATTTTTATTATAATTGTATACATTTTTTAGTTAATTTCATGATATTCTAAATTTTAGTGCAAAGAAATTTGATTTTATTTACGTTAAACTTCTTTTATTTTAATTATTTCTGTTACAAATCTTTTTTATTGGACCCAGTCACAGACAAAATCATCATGCCAACATTTCTAGGGGTTTAAGTATAATCTCTAAAGCTCAATCCCTTAAACATCATGTAGTGTAATACTTATTCAAATACTTCCCGTTGATTGGAAGCATAGGTCTTTCACCATGACAATCTACTAACTGGTGGGATCCTTTAGAGTAGACCTTCTTGACCATGAACTGTCTCTCCCAAGTTAATTCAAACTTTCTTCCTATCTTGGAGTGTGCAAGAATAGGTCTTCTGAGAATGAGAACAAGGTCACCAACTTTAAATGTCCTTGAGAGGACAAGCTTGTCGTGGACCTGTCCCATTGTGGCTTGGTACAATTCTAGATTCTACTTCACTGACAGTCGCTTCCCTTCAAGACTTTCTAATTCTTTGAGCCTGAGTCTGGCGTTCTCTTCTGTTGTAATCTTGTTGGTTACGACAATTCTTTGAGAGGGTAGCTACACTTCCAAAGGGAGCACGACCTCGGACATGTGCATTAGAGCGTAGGGTGAAAATTGAGTCGGAGTCCTGTTCATCGTCTTGTAGGCACACATTGCCTCTAGTAGCTGTTCATGCCATCCTTTTTTGTTTTCGTCCAATGTCTTCTTCAAAATCTGTACCAAGGTCTTATTGAAAGCGTCTGCTAGTCTGTTTGCCCTGGGGTAGTTGATTTTAGAATATCTCCAGTCTAGTCCACACAATCAGGTAGAATGATTCTCAGCCAATGGAATAATGAACATCTTCCTGAGTAGGAACATAAATAAGTCTTGGTGGAGACACGGTCTACACAACCAGATAGGACAGAGAAACAATTCTCAGCCAGTGAGACTTGGACATCATTCCAGGCAGGAACCGTAATAATTCATGGCCGGACATGGTCCACACTACCAAACAACAAAGAAAAAATGCTCAACCAATGAGACATGAAGATTAACCTAGGCCAGAAAAAAATAGACAAGGAAACCTATTGATGATGCCACTTTCGGAACAACAACAACCTATTCCTAGTCCGCCGAGCCTTTCTACCTAACTTGAGGGCGGGAGAAACCTCATAGTTACTAAAAATAAAGGCAGTTGGGACAACAACTATATCTGCTAAAGACTATGCTTTAAAAGCATTTCTAGTGCTATTAAATGATGTAACATCCTTTAGAATATAAATCTTCAAAAACATGAAAGGACCACCTGAGAGCTTAGAATGCTCAAAAGAGCTTTATAGCATATCATCATTTGGTACTGGCCTCTTCCTTGAGGGAAGAGTGGTATTGATATGAACAACTAATGTGGAAGAAGTGTCATGTGCACGATGCTTCTTCTTTGGAGGAGGGTATGTAACAAATGTCTTAGAGGTTGTAGGATTACCCAAGGTAATCTCAATTGGGTGCTTGAAAGGATCAAAAGTAATGGTATCCTCTTATGCATTGAGAACACTGGTATAAAGGAAAGAAAGTTTCCCTCAGATGTTTTGATTGTGATCAACCCTTGACTGACCATTTTTTCCAATTAAAAGGGACGTCAATCAAGCTTAAGAAAAGGTTAAAGAACCAATTAAAAAGAGCACAACAACATTGATGCACAAAATAATGCAACAACCAAAATGCTGAGGGCAAGAAAATGATATAATAGTGTCGAGTTGCTAATCATAACAATTGACACAAGGATTGAAATCCAAGATCAAAAAAGCTCAAATGGTGACACAAAACAGAAAATTGGGTCACAAATATATAAGCATGACTCTTAAACTGGAGAGAGAGTCTCTTTCGCAGTAGAGTAGCCAGTTTATTTTTTATTCTTTGTAATTGAAGTCATCAGATTGTCTTATTATCGTCTTAGGATTTCCTTTTCGAAAGATTCCTCTTACTTGAATTGTCGAAATAATTCATGGAAGATGAAGGATCAGAAAATGAGAAAATAAAATAAAAAATTGGCATAAAAATCTAGAAAGAATCATGGAAAGCTTTTGCAAAATAAATATCATCTGATTGGCCAAGAGTGTATGACTAAAAATGATTGGATTGATACACTTTGGACCGAATATTCATGAAAAAAAACCTACATAAGCTACCCAAGTAACCAAAGAACTAAAAAGAATATTTTTGTTCTTGAGTCAAGAGTACCACCCAGAGAGACACATCCTTTTGGTTAATTACATCTTGGGAGATACCCAAGAATACTCTCGATAATAAGGGTTTTGCTTACATTCGAATGACAACTAGTAAAAATAGGTGTCATAAAGGACGGTTATTCCATTGGAAAATATTGATGTTATCAAAGCTCTTGCTAAGCCATAGGGGCAAAGAGTGAGTCTCTCACATCTCACAAAGGTGACAGCTCATCGACAAACGAAGCCTATGAAAATAACCAAGTCATCCCGATAGGGTTCACATTAGGCTTCAAGGTCTAACTAAGCCATAAAGGCAAAGGGTGAATCATCGTATCTCAAACATTCAAGATCACATGGTTCCGTCATCCCGACACCATTGTTAGTTTTGAATTTACTTAGTCTAAAGAAGTTGTTAAACTTCTTTAGAACATAAAACTCTTCTTAGCAACAATGATTACATCATCTAAGAAATCCTCATAAATCCAAAAGGAAGAATTATTATGATTGTGTTATTTTTTTATTTTTTTAATATGGAGGTTATTATTATTAAAGTAATAAAAAGTGAGAAATTTTATTTCTATATTAAGAGACGCCGATCAAGTTCTCATGGTTCCATCGTCTCGACACCACTATTAGTTTTGAATTTATTTAGTCTAAAGAAGCTGTTAAAATTCTTTAAACCAGAGGACTTTTGTTAGCAATCACAGTTTACCTCATCCAAGAAATCCTTGTAAATTCAAAAGAATGAATTATTATGATTATTTTATTTCTTTTTTATTTATTTATATTTTTTAATATGAAAGTTAATTTATTATATTATATTTTATCTTATAAGTGGTTTTGGGTATATCGCACCGACGCGAAGTTTGATGTCATCTATTTTATTTGCTTCAACATAGCTTTTTTGAGATCATCTAATGCCTCGAACGCGGTCGGGTTTACCTCATAAAGGCTCACAAAGAAATTCGTATGAGAATTGGGAAGAAAATAGTGTTAAGTAATCATACACATGTTGGTTTTAATTTTTCTGGTTTTGAAAATAATTTAATTTAATATATGTATAATTTTGATTTTGAAAATAAAAATTAATTTTAAAAAATGAAACCGAAAAATTCTCATATATTAAATTGTTAAAATGATTGAACACGACCTTATAAGTAATATGTCACATTGAAAGATGAGAATATCATTTAATAATAGACTCAAGTATTCAAACTAAGAAATATATGATATTTGTTTAGTCTGTAAAATTTTCAACAAATTCATCCCCTATCTAATCCGAAAATTAGATATGGTTTAGATTAACTGGGATACCAATTCTCCTATAGACACAAGCCCCTACAGTTAATTACATGTTAAGCGACTGAAGTCACCTAAGAAGTTGTAGGGGCTTGCATTTATATGACTCTACAATCATGCAGACAACCTAAGAATATTGGAACTCTAGGACTTACATCTGTATGACATACAATCATGTAAACAACCTAAGAAGATTTAAGAATTTACGTTGTACCGAATAACGACCTCATGATTCTAAAAAAAGTTAGGGCTTATACTACAAGACATACAATCATATGAATGCTTAAAAGATAATGTGAGGATTTATGTCATGCTAGACAAACAACCTCAAAATTATAAGAGTTTATGTTATTTAAGTTTATGGAAAGAAAGAGAAAACCATGCCTCAGAAAGCCTACCCTAGGTTCTTATTGTTTATTTGGTTATTGTGAAATGATTTTTGATTTAATGTTTATTATTGAAGTGATTAAAGATGAGATTTTATTTTATATTAAGTGACGTCTGTTAAGATCTCATGGTTCCATCGTTCCGACACTACTATTAGTTTTGAATCTACTTAGTCTAAAGAAGTTGTTAAACTTCTTGAGACCGAAGAACTCTTGTTAGCAACAATGGGTTAGCTCATCTAAAAAATCCTCGTAAATCCAACAAGTCAATTATTAATATTATGTTATTTTTTAATATTCTATTTTATATGAATGGTTTAAATTGATTTGATAAAGTTTCAAATACTTGTGTTTTTATTTAACTAAATTTTGTTATGGGATTTTAAGAATTACTAAAAATTTATCAAGCGGATGTTTTGGTCTCGTGTTATGAGTTTTCAACATAAACATATGTCCTACATCCTCTATCCTAAGGTTTTCTTTTCATATGCTAGAAAATGCAATAAGTAAAATAAGAATAGCAGTATCATGTGTATAAACAAAGCATGTATAATCAAATGNTCCTCGTAAATCCAACAAGTCAATTATTAATATTATGTTATTTTTTAATATTCTATTTTATATGAATGGTTTGAATTGATTTGATAAAGTTTCAAATACTTGCGTTTTTATTTAATTGAATTTTGTTATGGGATTTTAAGAATTATTAAAAATTTATCAAGCGAATGTTTTGGTCTTGTGTTATAAGTTTTCAACATAAACATAAGTCCTACGTCCTCTATCCTAAAGTTTTATTTTCATATGCTAGAAAATGCAATAAGTAAAACAAGAATAGCAGTATCATGAGTATACACAAAGCATGTATGATCAAATACAGTATGAGAAAGTAGTTGAACGTACCTACCGCCTCTGATGTTATTTCAAGCAACACATTTTTTCTTAAAGAATCATAATATATATGACCCAATAACAAGTAAGTTATATATGCCACCTTTGGAACATAAATGAAAGGATAAAAATTATCACGTAGGGTTGCTAAAAGAAGCTACGAAAACTTCCTCGGTTGCACACTTAAACCGAAAAAAAAATTCTCGATTAAGGGTCGCCAAGACGTGTGCCATCTAGAAGGAGGGCAACAAGCTTCTTAAGTTCTTAAGCTATCTTACATGAAGCAATAACAAGAGGATTTACCTACAATCCACTCAATTCTTACGTGTCTATATATATTTCACACTTAAACGTTCATATATTTACACACACGGCACAAAAAAAAAATTAATATCATATAAAAAATAGCCCTATTTTCCATTTTCAAGTGAAATACATTTTTAATCTATAGATTGAAATTACCAAAGTGCCATGCATGTAGATATAAAAATTTAGGTGTGAGATATGTGAGTACATAACAATTGTGTACTATGTATGTAAATTCTCAAAGTCGAAGCAGTGATATATTTTTTTCTAGGACATGATTGATATAGGTGGTATAACTGTAAAAATGCAAAGTTTAGGAGTTAGACATGACATAATTTATATAGATATTTTGACATTTAAGTATCTTACATGCAAAAATATGAATATCTTGATGAAATTTCTACAGAGTATTTTCTTTTTTTTAATATACATATACATACACTCAGAAACCCTACAAAGTTTGCACTTAAATATACTTAACTAAATCATTTATATACGTAAACATGAATGATTTAAAAAANGTTTTTCAGCATGCTGACCCCATGTTTCTGGAAATGAAGGCTGGAAGTTGTATTTTTTATTTCCTAAACTTACAGTTAAATGTAAGTGTAGAGCAAGTCATGTTTATATATACATCACTTGTATTAATATATTATTCAAGGTGAAAGTAGTGTGTGTGTGTGTCTACATACATGCATACATACATACATACATATATTTCCTCAAATTTTTAAAGGTTTCTCATGTTATTATGATCAAATATATAGCATATTAGTTAATGAGAAACTAAATAAGGAATTCCGATATGTTGGGTTCAAGAGATCTCCTTGCCTGAAAAAGGAAAAATAGAGCTCTCATGCTATTCTTGATTTGTCAAGGTTTAAACTTAGGCATGGTTTCGACCAAGTCATACTTCTGTTAGCATAAATTGGANAATTAAAATATTAGTTACATAAATAGATTAAAAATTATATGGTTTGCAGTAATTTTGTTTTTTAGTAAACNCATTATGAAATGTAAGCGTATTGTATACCTCACATATATAAAATTATTGTCATAGAATCTAGTTCGTAGTTTTACATTGTTGGAAAAAAAATTACATCAGTACTACGCATGTAGAAGTAACGTGCGTAGCCAATGAAATCACGCCACGACACCCCACGCGACAGAAAAAAAAAAACGGCGCAGTAACACGGGGAATATTCCCTCCCGCGTTATTGATGTGTTATTCATGTGTTATTGTGTGTTATTGATGTGTTATTGATGTGTTATTGTGTTATTATAACACCAAGAATATTCTCAAGACAAAATAACACATGAATAACACACAATAACACCTAAATAACACGGGAAATATTCCCGACAGAGAAAAAAACGGCGCAGTAACACGGGAGAATATTCTCCCCCGTGTTATTCATGTGTTATTGTGTGTTATTCATGTATTATTCATGTGTTATTGATGTGTTATTGTGTTATTATAACACCAGGAATATTCCCAGGACATAATAACACATGAATAACACACAATAATACATCAATAACGCAGGAGGGAATATTCCCTGTGTTACTGCGGCGTTTTTTTTTCTCTATCGCGCAGGTGTCGTGGCGCGATTTCATTGGCTACGCACGTTACTCTATGTGCGTAGTACTGATGTAATATTTTTCCACATTGTTGGGGTCATAAATGTCCTTATCTGATCTATAACAAATCTAGGGGTAGAAAAAATTACATTAAAAGCGTTGCAAAAGAGCCAAATCAAGGGTTAATTTTTGTTGATTTAGCTATAGAAATTAATTATCACAAAAAAATAAAAAAAAACACAATAAATCCCTAGAAAAGATCTACCACTTCAAATTAAATTTGTGAACACATGAATCAATGGAATGAAGGCCCAAATTGTCCCAAAAAGNGTGTAGAGCAAGTCATGTTTATATATACATCACTTGTATTAATATATTATTCAAGGTGAAAGTAGTGTGTGTATGTGTGTGTGTCTACATACATGCATACATACATACATACATATATTTCCTCAAATTTTTAAAGGTTTCTCATGTTATTATGATCAAATATATAGCATATTAGTTAATGAGAAACTAAATAAGGAATTCCGATATGTTGGGTTCAAGAGATCTCCTTGCCTGAAAAAGGAAAAATAGAGCCCTCATGCTATTCTTGATTTGTCAAGGTTTAAACTTAGGCATGGTTTCGACCAAGTTATACTTTTGTTAGCATAAATTGGGTTGGAGGTCCCAAAAGGCTGAGAGAAGCTTGTGACGTCTAAGTAATTTTCATTATGAAATGTAAGCGTATTGTATACCTCACATATATAAAATTATTGTCATAGAATCTAGTTCGTAGTTTCACATTGTTGGGGTCATAAATGTCCTTATCTGATCTATCACAAATTTAGGGGTAAAAAAATTACATTAAAAGCGTCGCAAAAGAGCCAAATCAAGGGTTATTTTTTGTTGATTTAGCTATAGTAATTAATTATCACAAAAAAAAAAAAAAAGAAAAAAAAAACACTATAAATCCCTAGAAAAGATCTACCACTTCAAATTAAATTTGTGAACACATGAATCAATAGAATGAAGGCCCAAATCATCCCAAAAAANGATGATATTACATTCTGGTTCTTTTTTGGAAGTGGTTTGTATTAGAGTAATTCTAATATTTTACATGCATGGGCTTATCATCCAGCTGCTTTATGACTCAATCAATTAAGCTTAATTGACTTCAGGTCGATGACATCAACTCGATCGATTGAACTTGGTCGGCATGTGTTAGTTCTAGTTTAACTGTCAATCCTTAATTCCTAATGAGGAGCCTGTGGGTGTCCATGGGCTGGTTTGAGATAATGTGTAAATGAACGTTCCCTAGGATCGGCTCTGCTAAAGGGCAAACAATCGAATTGGGTTCTATTTCTTATAGTAGTTAGATTAGATGCTCTTTTGTCTCGTGTTTGACTGAATGAATGATGCTTGGATCACAACAATCTTCTTTTCTGCCTCGTGGTCCGGTCTGCTTTGGTCTTGTTAGCTTTGTTCGTATGACTTTGCTTAGTCTGTTAAGTAGGTCTCACTCTCTCTTGACAATTAGCCAATCTTTTTTTGTACTCTCTCCTTCTGAATCATGGATTTGATGTACACTATTGAAATATTTTAGAGGAGTTCTTAGAAATATCTAGAATAAATAATCAATGAGTTATGTAATATGTGCTGCGAGAGAACACATTGACACAATCATAAATAGGGTGCCAAAAATATAAATGGAGGTGATAATTTTTAGTTTATATCATAAAAAACAAATTACTAAAAATTACCATCCGAACAAGTAGTTTTCTACATTCTTCCAAGCCTTTTTCCTATCTTACAATTGTTCTCATTTCGGCAAATTATTATTATTATTATTATTATTATTTTTGTTTGGGTAGCCTCTCTCACTATTGATTCAATGCCTTCACAACACCATAGAAATGGGCCAAGAAGGAATGATGACAAAATGTGTTAGGACAAGGCCTCATTGAGAACAAGCTATGTGAGAGGTTGATATTTGATGTGGTTGATTGAAGGAGTTGTAGGAGGTTGTTTATTGAATGATGACTTTAGATGTGAAGAGAATATTTGGATAACAAGGTTACAAATTAGAGGAAGACGAACGATATGAGAGAAAAATATAGGGAATAAAAGAGGAGAATGAAAATTAATGAAGGGGGATTTTCTCAATTTATTTGCAAAGTTGTGATGAAATATATGTGGTATACAATTAACCAATAGTTATTGCAATTATAAGTTCTATCACAAATAAAATTAAATAAATTAGTGTTATTTAATATGTGAATAACTATAATGAGTAGACTAAGAGTCCGTTTGGAGCAACTTATTTGTCGTGGTGGCGTTTTGAAAACACACCTGACCTGTTTGGGTAAACTATGTTTTGACATTCCATGCATTTTCAAAACACTTAAAACAACATTTTCACACCGCACCTATCTAGGCGCGGTGACAGCTTTCTGGTTACGATTTGGCTTTTCCAAAAAAATAAAAATTTTCAATAGCCACCGAACCTATCTTATCAGTATATTATTTTTAATTAGCTTATCAACAGATTATTCAATAAGCTGCAACTGCCCCAAACAGACCCTCAGAGAACCCACTTAACCGACATATAGGCTTAGTAAATAGACTGAATACATAATTTTTTATGTATTGGTTGGTATATTGCCAATTTGGGCGAGCACATAGAAAATATTGATTTGAATACCTTTTGGTGTATAGATTAATCCATCGCCAAATTTTATTAATTGATCCTTGCTTGCAAATCTGATTTTGGAATCTGAAACATCAATAATCAACCAACCTCCTTAANATATATATATATATATATAGAGAGAGAGAGAGAGAGAGAGAGAGAGAGAGAGAGAGAGAGAGAGAGAGTCAAAGAGAAAAATAAATAGCAATCAACCATGTATTTTCATAAAATATTTTTCTTCTTTATAGGAAAGAGGGTACAATGATGATATTACATTCTGGTTCTTTTTTGGAAGTGGTTTGTATTAGAGTAATTCTAATATTTTACATGCATGGACTTATCATCCAGCTGCTTTATGGCTCAATCAATTAAGTTTAATTGACTTCAGGTCGATGAGATCAACTCGATCGATTGAACTTGGTCGGCATGTGTTAGTTCTAGTTTAGCTGTCAATCCTTAATCCCTAATGAGGAGCCTGTGGGTGTCCATGGGCTGGTTTGAGATAATGTGTAAATGAACGTTCCCTTGGATCGGCTCGCTAAAGGGAAAACAATTGAATTGGGTTCTATTTCTTATAGTAGTTAGATTAGATGCTCTTTTGTCTCGTGTTTGGCTGAATGAATGATGCTTGGATCACAACAATCTTCTTTTCTGCCTAGTGGTCCGGTCTGCTTTGGTCTTGTTAGCTTTGTTCGTATGACTTTGCTTAATCTGTTAAGTAGGTCTCACGCTCTCTTGACAATTAGCCAATCTTTTTTTGTACTCTCCTTCTGAATCATGGATTTGATGTACACTATTGATATATTTTAGAGGAGTTCTTAGAAATATCTAGAATAAATAATCAATGAGTTATGTAATATGTGCTGCGAGAGAACACATTGACACAATCATAAATAGGGTGCCAAAAATATAAATGGAAGTGATAATTTTTAGTTTATATCATAAAAAACAAATTACTAAAAAATTACCATCCGAACCAGTAGTTTTCTACATTCTTCCAAGCCTTTTTCCTATCTTACAATTGTTCTCATTTCGACAAATTATTATTATTATTGTTTGGGTAGCCTCTCTCACTATTGATTCAATGCCTTCACAACACCATAGAAATGGGCCTAGAAGGAATGATGACAAAATGTGTTAGGACAAGGCCTCATTGAGAACAAGCTATGTGAGAGGTTGATATTTGATGTGGTTGATTGAAGGAGTTGTAGGAGGTTGTTTATTGAATGATGACTTTAGATGTGAAGAGAATATTTGGATAACAAGGTTACAAATTAGAGGAAGACGAATGATATGAGAGAAAAATATAGGGAATAAAAGAGGAGAATGAAAATTAATGAGGGGGGATTTTCTCAATTTATTTGCAAAGTTGTGATGAAATATATGTGGTATACAATTAGCCAATAGTTATTGCAATTACAATTTCTATCACAAATAAAATTAAATAAATTAGTGTTACTTAATATGTGAATAACTATAATGAGCAGACTAAGGGTCCGTTTGGAGCAACTTATTTGTCGTGGTGGCGTTTTGAAAACACACCTGACCTGTTTGGGTAAACTTTGTTTTGACATCCTATGCATTTTCAAAACACTTAAAACAACATTTTCACACCGCACCTATCTAGGCGCGGTGACAGTTTTTTGGCTACGATTTGACTTTTCCAAAAAAATAAAAATTTTCAATAGCCACCGAACCTATCTTATCAGCAGATTATTCAATAAACTGTAACTGCCCCAAACAGACCCTCAGAGAATCCACTTAACCGACATATAGGCTTAGTAAATAGCTGAATACATAATTTTCTATGTATTGGTTGATATATCGCCAATTTACATAGGAAATATTGATTTGAATACCTTTTGGTGTATAGATTAATCGACCATCAAATTTTATTAATTGAACTTTTCTTGCAAATCTGATTTTTGAATCTGAAACAACAATAATCAACCAACCTCCTTAGNATATGTATATATATAATAAATAAAAACAATATATATATAGTTATATATTGTTTTTTTTTATTTTTTTATTTATCTTTGTATTTATATTTATATATGGTTTGTCTCTCATAAAGCGTTTGGTTTAACATCGTCAGCCTTACATACCATTTAATTAGTTGGGTTGACTTAACATTAAAACTTCTTTAAAATGTGGTAAGTGCCCTTCATAATAATGTTTTAATTGATGCCCATTAGTTTTAAATATCTTTCCAGTGTTAGGATCGTTAATAACAACAGTTCCATAATGATCGACTTTAATCACCTTAAATGGTCCTAACCATCTGGATTTCAGTTTTCTTAGAAATAATCTTAATCTTATATTATATAATAAAACTTCTTGTCCATGTTCAAACTTCTTTTGAATAATCCTCTGATCATGTCATATTTTCATTTTCTCTTTATAGATTTTTGCATTATGATATGCTTCATTTCTAATCTCCTCAAGTTCATTAAGTTGCAATAATCTTTTCTCACCAGCATCCTTTAAATTTAAATTAAATTTCTTAATAGCTCAAAATGTTTTCTGCTCCAATTCTACTGGTAAATGACATGTTTTTCCAAAAATAAGTCTATATGGAGACATTCGTATAAGAGTCTTGTAAGCAGTTATATATGCCCATAATGCAATATATAATCTAGCAGACCAATCCAATTTATAAGGATTTGCATCTTTTTTCTAAAATTCGTTTAATTTCATGATTTGATATATCTACGAGACCACTAGTTTTAGGATGATAAGCAGTAGAGAATCTATGCATAATATCATATTTCTTAAACAATTTTTTATTCTCTTATTCCTAAAATGAGATCCTTCATTTGTAATAATTACTCTCGACTTTCCATTTCTTGTAAAAATATTTTTAATTAAAAATTTAGAAACACTCCGAGCATCACATCTAGATACAACAATAGCTTCAATCCATTTGTCCAAGATGATGGTGGCGGGTGGACTTAGCAGCGCTCTGCTAGGGTTTTGGCTGTAGTGGAGTTGACAGGTGTTACTGTGGAGCTTGCTATAGGAGTTGGCCTTCTCTTGAAGGCGTTCATTAGGCTTGGTTTCAACCTTCAGCACTGTTTCCTTTGGTCTTGTTGGTGGAAGCTGAGGTTTTCTGTTGCTTTAGTTAAGCAGTTATTGTTTCATTGATTAGTTGAAGCTGCTAACCTCCTTACTTCCTTTTTGCTTGTGTTTATTGTTGGCCTGGGGACTATCTCTGCTGTATCTTTTTTCTTTATGAGGTTGGGCTAGGATCCTGCCATCTTTATAGTTTCCTTGCCTAGTGCCCTTTTTTGGTTTTGGGGGTGCTGGTTTGGTGAACCATGACCACCCCTATTGATATGGAAACTAATTTGCAATGGACTAAAGCCACCTATGCTGGGGTTGTAAGAAATCCCTCTTCCCCTTTGTTGGATCCTGATTTAATAGTCTTCCCTCAGGAATTTCATGACACTGCTGCTGGGAGAGGTTATGCCTCTTGCATTCATCCAGTGGGATCTAAAGATGGGGAACATGCTGCCATTTTCTCTGAAAAGGAGATTGCTGATTTAAACTTGGAGGTTCAATTTACTCTAATTGGTAAATTCAGCTTGGGCCACCCAAAAATGAAACTTGTAAGGAAATATTTTGAATCCTTGAAAATCTCAGAGTGGAAGCTAGGTCTGCTGGATGGCAGCATCTCCTAATACAGCTGACTAAGGAAGAGGACTATGCCAGAATATTTGTCAAACAATCCATCATCATAGCTTGAACAAAAAAGAAAATTTTAAAAAGGTCACCTGATTATGACCCATCACAAGAACCTCCCACAGTGTCTATATGGTTTAAGCTTCCTAAACTGCCTTTGCACCTATTTAAATTAAATGCCTTATTCAATATTGGGTGCACCTTGGGTACACCTTTGAAGATTGATACTGCTACTTTTAATAAGGCCAGACCAGCCAGTGCAAGAATTCTAGTGGAAAGGGATGTTACTCTTCTTGATGTCAAGAGAATCTGGATTGGGGACAGTCAGAGGGGGTTTTGGCAAGAAGTAATCATGGAACAAAGACCACATTATTGCCAACATTGTAAAATGTTTGGACATACTAGGGAAAGATGATATAGGTTGAAACCCCCCAATAGAAGGGTTTACCACCAACCTCAGCAGGACTTGGTTAATGCCAACATCAATCTCCAGGAAGTTGGAAGTAAAGAAGTGCACAAGAAGATATCTAATGTTGCAGGGACAGATGAGTATCTCATCCAACAGGATCTCTCCTTTGTGGTAGGGAAGTTGGAAATGGTAGCACTGTTGCTGATCAGATATCTATAAAGGATAAGAAATTGGAGATCCAATCAAAGGTTGAGACAGTGGGAGAGGTGATGCTTGCTCCCTTATCTCCCAGAAATTTAAAGAACCATTTGGTGGATTTAGTGGTGGATCCCTCCAGCCAGAAATTGGTAGAATC
This sequence comes from Phalaenopsis hybrid cultivar, assembly GCA_002079205.1. NCBI lineage: Eukaryota > Viridiplantae > Streptophyta > Magnoliopsida > Asparagales > Orchidaceae > Phalaenopsis > Phalaenopsis hybrid cultivar. The sequence continues at coordinate 190,661 of JXCR01147548.1, read as the reverse complement.
AATGAACAAAGAACTGGAGTCAGATTGTCAAATTCAAAAATCTAAGAAGAAAAAGAACTACAAAATAGAAGGATAAGATCTTGGAAAAGGAAAGGAGCTTCAAAGTTTGGATGCCCATATCAATTAGATTAAAATAGGCTCTAACAAAACTAGAGGGAGGACTAGGTCCACGTCCCAACCTTATTCTTCTCCCTCCTCCCCATGATCAACTTGCTGTGCTGGAACATAAGGGGGATTGCCCACCCCTTATCCTTAAAAGACTCAAATATCTTAATAAAAAACATAAATTTTGGTGCATAGCCATTTTGGAACCTATGGTTCATCTCAACACTTTGAAAATTGCCAAAGTCTTCCCTAGCTTCAATCTGTTCACAAATATCAGCAATAACATTTGGGTTTTTTGTAGGAAAGAAATGAAGTGCACTATCTTACTTAACCATATACACATGAATCTCAGCTTTATGGACATGGAGGTTTTGCTTCTTTTGTCTATACAGGTAGCTCTAAAGTTGATAGAATTGATCTTTGGGAATCCCTGCAGCTCATCCAAGGTTCAATTGATAAGGAATGGCTGGTGGGAGGAGACTTCAATTGCATTTCCTCTCCTGCTGAGAGAAAGGGAGGAAGACCTCCCAACCCCACCACTATATCATTCTTTAATGATAATTTCCAAAAAATTGGGTTATTTGATCTGGGGTTCAGTGCTCCTACCTTTACTTGGAGAAGGAAGGACATGTGGGAAAGGTTGGATAGAGTGTTTTTTAATGATAATTGGATCCAAAATTTTTTGCAGACATCCATCACTCACTTAAGCCTAGTTGGATCTGACCACGGTCCTCTACTGATCACTATAGGGAATAAGGTGACTAGCCAGAAAAGCTCTTTCAGATATCTGAATGTGTGGTCTCAACATTTGAACTTCATGAATATTAGTAAAGAATGACCTTCATCTTGTCCCATTCATCAACATGTGGATTAATCAAAAGAAGGTTGCCAAAGTCCTTAAACAGTGGAGCTGGAATACTTTTGGAGACCTCCTACTGATTGTTGATAAGGCTGAAAAGGAGGTAATTGATCTGGAGGAGGAGCATAGCAAAGGGAGGATTGATGAGGATTTCTTCTTGAGGCAAATGAGAGACTCTTAAATATTGTTCAGTGGCAGGAACAATTCCTACAACAAAAGGCTGCCAAAACCAAATTTACTAAAGGAGATAGAAACACTAAATTCTACTATGCTTTCATTAAATACAAGAGAAAATTTAACACTATACACTCTATCAAGGACCAGAATGGTATTTGGCTCAGGCAGGAGGAGGAAATTGCTAAAAGTGTTGTACAGTACTGCCACAACCTAATGAATGGGACCAACAGTGAAAGAGTGCACATTGATAGCAATTTGTTTGATAGCAGCAAGCAGTTCACTGCCAATCTGCATTTGAATGATATTCCTGATGAGGAGGAGATTAAAGTAGCCTTGAATTCCATAGACAGCTCTAAATATGCTGGACCCAATGGGTTTACTGCAGACTTCTACAAGAAAGCACGGGATGTGATCAAGGTGGAGGTGATCAAAGCTATCCAACACTTTTTCAAAGGAAACTCCCTACCTAATTATTTCAGTGCTTCTACTAATGTTTTCATTCTAAAGACCTCTATCAAGGATAGCTGGAATCATTACAGAACCCTGAGTCTAAACAATGGTATAAGAAAGACTATAAGTAAAATTATTGTACACAGACTCCAGCCTGTTTTACCTCAACTTGTCAGCACTAACCAAGCTGCTTTTGTGAAAGGCAGAAGCAATGGGGATAACATCCTCTTGGCTCAAGAACTTTTACAGGATTTGGAGAAACCTTGCAGAGGGGGAAATGTTTTTTTTAAGCTTGATTTGAAGAAGGCTTATGACATGGTGAACTAAGATTTCATTATTGAATGCTTGGAGGTTAGAGGTTTTTCCAGGGAGTGCTGTCAGATTATTAAAAGATGGCTTGAGGACAACATAAACTCAATTTTATAAATGGTAAAGCTCATAGATTCTTTAAAGCTACTAGAGGGCTCAAGCAAGGGGACCCTTTATCCCCCACCATTTTTATCCTGGTCTTGGACTACTTCTCTAAATTGATTGATTGCAAGGAAAATAGAAAAAGCTTTAACACTTATCACAATTGAGCTAAGATGGATATCAGTCATCTGATCTATGCATATGACATTCTGATGTTTACTAGGGCTTCTAAGTCTGCTACCAATTCCATTATGGAGTGCCTTCAACACTTTCAACAGGTGTCTGGTCTAAAGTTAAACAAGGAAAAATGTGAGATTCTGATCAGTAAAAGAGCCTCTTTACCAACCAAGCAATGGATGCACTCCTACACTGGTTTCTCTAGCTTGAGCCTACCTTTCAAAAATTTGGGGATTCACCTAACAAGAGGAAGAACAAAATTGATTCAATTTGATGAGGTTATTGATAAGATAACCTCTACTCTTCAGGGGTGGTCTAACTTTTATTTGTCCAATGGAGGTAGGATCACCCCCCTGAAGAGCATTCTTACCTCTATCCCTTTGTATGCTCTCCAAGTGGCTACAATGAAAAGAAGTACCTCTTTGGTGCTAGAAAGAACCTTCAACAGGTTTCTGTGGGTTGGGAACNGGCGGCTGGACCTAGCAGTGCTCTGCTAGGGTTTTGTTTGTAATGGAGTTGCCTGGTGTTGCTGTAGAGCTTGCTATAGGAGTTGGCTTTCTCTTGAAGGGGTTCATTAGGCTTGGTTTGAACCTTCAGTACGTTTTTTTTGGTCTTGTTGGGGGAAGCTGAGGTTTTCTGTTGCTTTAGTGAAGCAGTTACTGTTTCATTGGTTAGTTGAAGCTGCTAGCCTCCTTAATTCCTTTTTAGCTAGTGTTTGTTGTTGGCCTGGGGTCTATCTCTGCTGTATCTTTTTCTTTCTGAGGTTGGGCTAGGATCCTGCCATCTTCCTAGTTTCCTTGCCTATTGCCCTTTCTCTGTTTTGGGGGTGTTGGTTTGGTGAACCATGACCCCCCTATTGATATGGAAACTAATTTGCAATGGACTAAAGCCACCTATGCTGGGGTGGTAAGAAATCCCTCTTCCCCTTTGCTGGATCCTGATTTACTAGTCTTGCCTCAAGAATTTCATAACATTGCTGCTGGGAGAGGTTCTGCCTCTTGCATTCATCCAGTGGGATCTAACGATGGGGAACCTGCTGCCATTTTCTTTGAAAAGGAGATTGCTGATTTAAATTTGGAGGTTCAATTTACTCATATTGGTAAATTCAGCTTGGGCCACCCAAAGATGGAACTTGTAAGGAATTATTTTGAATCCTTGAAAATCTCAGAGTGGAAGCTAGGTCTGCTGGATGGCAGGCATCTCCTAATATAGCTGACTAAGGAAGAGGACTATGGCAGAATATTTGCCAAACAATCCATTATCATAGCTGGAACAGAAATGAAAATTTTAAAATGGTCACCTGATTATGACCCATCACAAGAACCTCCCACAGTGCCTATATGGTATAAGCTTCTTAAACTTCCTTTGCACCTATTTAAATTAAATGCCTTGTTCAATATTGGGTGCACCTTGGGTACACCTTTGAAGGTTAATGCTGCTACTTTTAATAAGGCCAGACCAGCCAGTGCAAGAATTCTAGTGGAAAGGGATGTTACTCTTCCTGATGTCAAGAGAATCGGATTGGGGACACTCAGGGGGGTTTTGGCAAGAAGTAATCATGGAGCAAAGACCACACTATTGCCAACATTGTAAAATTTTTGGACATACTAGGGAAAGCTGTTATAGGTTGAAACCCCCCAATAGAAGGGTTTACCACCAACCTCAGCAGGAGTTGGCTGATGCCAACATCAATCTCCAGGAAGTTGGAATTAAAGAAGTGCACAAGAAGAACTCTAATGTTGCAGGGAAAGATGAGTATCTCATCCAACAAGATCTCTCCTTTGTGGCAGGGAAAGTTGGAAATGGTAGCACTGTTGCTGATCAGATATCTACAATGGATAAGAAATTGGAGATCCAATCAGAGGTTGAGACAGTGGGAGAGGTGATGCTTGCTCCCTTATCTCCTAGAAATTTAAAAAACCATGTGGTGGATTTAGTGGTGGATCCCCCCAGCCAGAAATTGATAGAAGCAATGAACAAAGAACTGGAGTCAGATTGGCAAATTCAGAAATCTAAGAAGAAAAAGAACTACAAATCAGAAGGACAAGACCTTGGAAAAGGAAAGGAGCTTCAAAGTTTGGAGCCCCATATCAATCAGATTAAAATAGGCTCTAATAAAACTAGAAGGAGGACTAGGTCCAGGTCCCAACCTTATTCTTCTCCCCCCTCCCCATGATACCCTTGCTGTGCTGGAACATAAGGGGGATTTCCCACCCCATATCCTTAAAAAGACTCAAATATCTCAATAAAAAACATAAATTTTGGTGCATAGCCATTTTGGAACCTAAGGTTCATCTCAACACTTTGAAAATTGCCAAAGTCTTCCCTGGTTTCAATCTGTTCACTAATATCAGCAACAAATTTTGGGTTTTTTGTAGGAAAGAAATGAAGTGCACTATCTTACTTAACCATACCCAAATCTTACACATGAATCTCAGCTTTATGGACATGGAGGTTTTTGCTTCTTTTGTCTATGCAAGTAGCTCTAAAGTTGATAGAATTGATCTGTGGGAATCCCTGCAGCTCATCCAAGGTTCAATTGATAAGGCCTGGCTGGTGGGAGGAGACTTCAGTTGCATTTCCTCTCCTGCTGAGAGGAAGGGAGGCATACCTCCCAACCCTACCACTATATCATTCTTTAATGATAATATCCAAAAAATTGGGTTATTTGATCTGGGGTTCAGTGGTCCTACCTTTACTTGGAAAAGGAAGGACATGTGGGAAAGGTTGGGTAGGGTGTTTGGTAATGATAATTGGATCTAAAAGTTTTTGCAGACATCCATCACTCACATAAGCCTAGCTGGATCTGACCACAGGCCTCTACTGATAACTATAGCGAATAAGGTGACTAGCCAAAGAAGCTCTTTTAGATATCTGAATGTGTGGTCTCAACATTTGAACTTCTTGAATATTATTAAAGAATATTGGAAGAATGATCTTCATCCTGACCCATTCATCAACCTGTGGATTAATCAAAAGAAGGTGGCCAAAGTCCTTAAATAATGGAGCTGGAATACTTTTGGAGACCACCTGCTGATTGTTGCTAAGGCTGAAAAGGAGGTAATTGATCTAGAGGAGGAGCATAGCAAAGGGAGGATTGATGAGGTTGTTCTTTTTGAGGCAAATGAGAGACTCTTAAATGCCGTTCAGTGGCAGGAACATTTCTTACAACAAAAGGCTGTCAAAACCAAATTTATTGAAGGAGATAGAAACACTAAATTCTACCATGCTTGCATTAAATACCATAGAAAATGTAACACTATACATTCTATCAAGGACCAAAATGGTATTTGGCTCAGGCAGGAGGAGGAAATTGCTGAAAGTGTTGTGCAGTACTGCCACAACCTAATGAATGGGACCAACAGTGAAAGAGTGCACATTGATAGCAATTTGTTTGATGACAGCAAGCAGTTCACTACCAATCTGTATTTGAATGATATTCCTGATGAGGAGGAGATTAAAGTAGCCTTGAATTCCATAGATAGCTCTAAATCTGCTAGACCTGATGGGTTTACTGTAGACTTCTACAAGAAAGTGTGGGATGTGATCAAGGTGGAGGTGATCAAAGCAATCCAACACTTTTTCAAAGGAAACTCCCTACCTAAGTATTTCAGTGCTTCTACTATTGTTTTCATTCCAAAGACCTCTATCAAGGATAGCTGGAATCATTACAGAACCCTGAGTCTAAACAATGTTATAAGCAAGACTATAAGTAAAATTATTGTACACAGACTCCAACCTGTTTTACCTCAACTTGTCAGCACGAACCAAGCTGCTTTTGTGAAAGGCAGAAGCATTGGGTATAACATCCTCCTGGCTCAAAAACTTTTACAGGATTTGGAGAAACCTTGCAGAGGGGGAAATGCTATTTTTAAGCTTGAGTTGAAGAACTTAGAGGGAAAGGGGGAAATGCTTATGATATGGTGAACTGGGATTTCATTATTGAATGCTTGGAGGCTAGGGGTTTTTCCAGGGAGTGTTGTCAGATTATTAAAAGATAGCTTGAGGACAAAATAAACTCAGTTTTTATAAATGGTAAAGCTCATGGATTCTTTAAAGCTACTTAGAGGGCTCAAGCAAGGGGACCCTTTATCCCCACCATTTTTATCATGGTCTTGGACTACTTCTCTAGATTGATTGATTGCAAGGAAAATAGAAAAAGCTTCAACACTTATCACAATAGAGCTAGGATGGATATCAACCATCTGATCTATGCAGATGATATTCTGATTTTTACTAGGGTTTCTAAGTATGCTACCAAGTCCATTATGGAGTGCCTTCAACACTTCCAACAGGTGTCTGGTCTAAAGGTTAACAAGGACAAATGTGAGATTCTGATCAGTAAAAGAGCCTCTCTACCAACCAAGCAATGGATGCACTCCTACACTGGTTTCTCTAGCTTGGGTTTACCTTTCAAATATTTGGGGATTCACCTAATAAGAGGAAGAACTAAATTGATTCAGTTTGATGAGGTTATTGATAAGATAACCTGTACTCTTCAGGGGTGGTCTAACTCCTATTTTCCAATGGAGGTAGGATCACCCTCCTGAAGAGCATTCTTACCTCTATCCCTTTGTATGTTCTCCAAGTGGCTACAATGAAAAGAAGCACCTCTTTTATGCTGGAAAGAACCTTCAACAGGTTTCTATGGATGGGGAACAGGAAACAAGTGGCTTGGGCAAGCTGGAAAAAAAGTGGCTAAACCATGGGAGGCTGGGGGCTTGAGATTTAAAGGTTTGCACCAGATGCAACACATCAGTCTGTGTAAGCTTTGGATTAAATTCAGACAAAATGAAATCTTATGGGCCAATTTCATGCAGGCCAAATACTGCAAATTTGATCACCCTGGGGAGGTCACTAGAAAGGTGGGTGACTCCAAAATTTGGGTTCAGATGCTTAAGGCCAGAGAAGACATTGAAAAGTTGCTAAGATGGGAGCTGGGTCAAGGGGAACTTAATTTTTGGAAAGAAAATTGGTGTCCTACTGAATATTTGGAACCTTTGCAGGAAGAAAAGGAGGGGGATTTACTGGTCAAGAACTGTTGGGATGGTAATGTTTGGTATGAGTACTTCTTGAGAAGTTTATTAAAGGAGCAGTCTGTCAGCTCCATTTCTGCTATCCAATTTGACAGAAATAATAAGGATCAACTTAACTTGACGAATAGGACCAGGGCTAGTATCTTACAATATATCCAGAATAATTTGTACAGCTGGGACTCCTGCCAGTGGAATGTTTCCTCTTGCCAAAAACACATTACCTCTTCCATGCTGTTCTTTTCTTGGAGTGCTCTTAATAATCTTCTTCCTACTGATGATATCTTGAAACTAAAAGGCCTAAAAGGGCCTTCTAGATGCCATATATGCAAGCTTAATCAGGACTTAAGGGATCACTTATTCTTCAGGTGCAAATTTGCTAAGGAGGTTTGGAATAGATTGACATCCCAAATGAATATTAACCTGATAAATATTGGTTGGGACAACATTATAGATTATATTAAAGATTGGAAAGAGATTAACCTCAAGCCAATCCCCTTCATTGTTGCTTGGTTCATCTGGATGGCTAGGAATATGGCCAAATATGAGGAGATGGAGGCCAGTGCTACAAGGGTGATGACTAACTGCTTGTCTTACCTAAATAAGCTGATAAATTGGAGGAGGTTCCCCAAGATCCTACAGACTATACCTTCCATGGGTGCTAATAATATTAAAATCATCAAGGTTAGTTGGGAGAGACCTCCTTACCCTTTCATTAAAAGCAATACTGTTGGAAGCTACACTAACAAGAGAGCAGGTATTGGGGGAATTTTTAGAGATCACACTGGGCATACTTTGTTTTTCTATAATGCCCCTTATATTGCTGAAGATGCTTGGATATTGAAGCTACTGCTCTATATTGGGCATTAAAATTTGCTAAGGAGAATAGGTGGCAGTGGATTGTTGCTGAAGTGGACTCCTCCCTGCTGGTGGAGCTGCTGAACTTTAAGATGTCTTCCCCTTGGCATATTAATCAATGGATTCTCAGAATTAAAAAGCTTAGCCTTGAAAGTATGATTCATTTCTCTTTTGTGTATAGGGAAGCTAACAGATCTGCAAATTTCTTGGCTATGGAGGGTGCAAATGCTGAACATCCTGAGGTCTCTACAATCCTCTCCCCCCCCCTCTCCATTTATTAACTCAGGGGGACAAACTCCAAATTCCTTACCTAAGAGTGCAAAAATGAATGATGGGTCATTGTTTGTGGCCATGATTAGCCCTGGTCTACCATAGAGGATGTGCTACTTGTTTGTTACTTGGTGTTCAANTCACTAGGAAGGTGGGTGACTCCAGAATTTGGGTTCAGATGCTTAAGGCCAGAGAAGACATTGAAAAGCTGCAAAGATGGGAGCTGGGCCAAGGGGAAATTAATTTTTGTAAAGACAACTGGTGTCCTACTGAATATTTGGAACCTTTGCGGAAAGAAAAGGAGGGAGATTTACTGGTCAAGGACTATTGGGATGGTAATGTTTGGTCTGAGGACTTCTTGAGAAGTTTACTGAAGGAGCAGTCTGTCAGCTCCATTTCTGCTATCTAATTTGACAGAAATAACAAGGATCAACTTAACTTGATGAACAGGACCAGAGCTAGTATCTCAAAAGATATCCAGAATAATTTGTACAGCTGGGAATCCTGCCAGTGGAATGTTTCCTCTTGCCAAAAATACCTTACCCCTTCCATGTTGTTCTTTTCTTGGAGAGCTCTTAATAATTTTCTTCCTACTGATGATATCCTGAAACTAAAAGGCCTTAAAGGGCCTTCTAGATGCCATCTATGCAACCTTGATCAAAACTCAAAGGATCATTTATTCTTCAGGTGCAAATTTGCTAAGGAGGTTTGGAATAGATTGACAGCCCAAATGAATATTAACCTGATAAATATTGGTTGGGATAACATTATAGATTGTATTAAAGATTGGAAAGAGATTAACCTCATGTCAATCCCTTTCATTGTTGCTTGGTTCATCTGGATGGCTAGGAACATGGCCAAACATGAGGAGAGGGAGGCCAGTACCTACAAGGGTGATGACTAATTGTTTGTCTTACCTAAATAAGCTGATAAATTGGAGGAAGTTCCCCAAGATCCTGCAGACTATACCTTCCATGGGTGCTAATAATATTAAGATCATCAAGGTTAGTTGGGACAGACCTCCATACCCTTTCATTAAAATCAATAATGATGGAAGCTACACAAACAAGAGAGCAGGTATTGGGGGAATTTTTAGAGATCACACTGGGCATACTTTTCTCTTCTATAAGGCCCCTTATATTGCTGAAGATGCCTTGGATACTGAAGCTGCTGCTCTATATTGGGCATTAAAATTTGCTAAGGAGAATAAGTGGCGGTGGATTGTTGCTGAAGTGGACTCCTCCCTGCTGGTGGAGCTGCTGAACATTAAGATGTCTTCCCCTTGGCATATTAATCAATGGATTCACAGAATTAAAAAGCTTAGCCTTAAAAGTATGATTCATTTCTCTTTTGTGTAAAGGGAAGCTAACAGATCTGCAAATTTCTTGGCTATGGAGGGTGCAAATGCTGAACATCCTGAGGTCTCCACAATCCTCTCCCCCCCCTNACAACCAAGTTTCCTATGAGCGCGGGAGGGTTACCGACCAACCTAGCAGCACGGGACGGATGAGTGGAACTCGCAGTATCAAGAATGTCGATGTTTCAACCTCATAGATGAAAGGTTCCATCGCAGGGAGGCGACCTGGTATGAGTATGCTCACACAGGATATTTCCTGTTGTTGTTGAAATTGTGGTAAGTAAGCTCTATATGGCTAAGGGGAACAACAACTTCCGAGCCTCACATTGGAGTTGAAGGACTCATTCTGATACTCTTCCATCCCACACACCTGATTCTCCAAAGAGGTCCCCTGAGGCGCCTTTGCCTGTAGGATAACATTTTCCAAGGTGTGGAGAGGAATTGCTTGCTTCCTTGGATCCATGATTGTCCTATAGAATAATGGGTACTAGGGCGGGATGCTTCGTTATTATGAGTATTATGTTTGGTGGTCATTCAATAAGTTTCAAAAGTCATTAAGTGGTGGGATTATTGTTCCAACAAATGACGCTAAACTATTGCATACCAGAAGATTCTCGACAAAAGAGCAAGTATTTAGCGTTTTAACATTATACAAAAGTCCAACACAAACATATGTATTAAAAGTGATAGACAGACATATCAGATATTTTTATGTGGAAAACTCGAAAAGAAAAAAAATCATGGGGTCTAAACTATTTAGTGATCTACTATAAATTGGCGAGTACACGTACAAAAACTTGTCCTATGGAAGAGAAAGGATAACACCATTCCTCAAAGTACAATGTTTGCATGCAAAAGGTCCCTTTGTATAATAATCAGGAGTGATTGCAATTGAGAGTAGTTGTCTAGACTTCACTGGTTCATCTTTGAGGTGCACCGCTGCATAGTTTTCATAATGATGTGTTGCTCCATAGGGTGCTTTGTTACATTGTGATGCTAGTCATTACTTTGCAAGGCACTTCATTGCAACGAGCAGGGAGCCATAGACAATGGTCAACGGTGACCGGATGGCAGTGGTTAGCGACGATCGTCGGTTGAGGGAACGAGAAGTGTTCGTCGGGTTTTTGCTTCTGAATGATGTTGGAATTCAGCTCCTTCTCTATTTGGCTCTCGNAGTCCTATGGCTAGACCTAGGCTACTAAAGAAGTTTTCTAGACCTCAACCAAAAGTGAGGTCAACAGGTACTTCATTGCAACGAGCAGGGAGCCATAGACAATGGTCAACGGTGACCGGATGATAGTGGTTAGCGACGATCGTCAGTTGAGGGAACGAGAAGTGTTCGTCGGGTTTTTGCTTCTGAACGATGTTGGAATTCAGCTCCTTCTCTATTTGGCTCTCAATCTAACTCCACCTTCATGAAGAGGTAGCGCCCATTTATAGAGTACGAGAGTGGCCTTCCCTATAAAAAAGGAAGGAATATGTGCCACTCTATTAAACCACTAGATAGATTGCCACAATCATATGATATTTTGTGGACATTTTAGTGCCTTAATGATTTTGGAATTGAGTGATCTTAGACTCGTTGGATTCTTCTCATTAAGACACTTGATTAAACTATAAGCCTTTTAAATTTGGAATTTATATGACCTTTAACTTAGCCATCCAAAGTTTTAAAAGTGGTTTAATGGGTTAATCTAGGTTTATTTTGAAGCAGATTGGTCAATTTTGCTGCTATTTAGTTCTTCTCATCGAATCAATCAATTTGATTGTTAGTTTGCTAAAATTAGAGTCCAGAAGGATTTTAATTTGAGTTTGAAGGTTTATAGCTCAAAAATGCTCTTGGATTTGTGGCTTGCCTTGAAATTTGTGCCAAATGATGAAAATTATAAATGATGTATCAGTTGTTATAACAAGCAGCTTCCTTATTGCAATTAACAGTAGGATATATCGTTCTAAAATCATCATTAATGCTACGTAAATCAATATGTTCTATTATTTTCTTTTACAAGTGTTAGACCTAACAAGTATTTCTAAATTATTCTTAAAGATTTTCATGTTCTTAGATTTATGATGATTAACTCATCAACCTGAAATTCACCTAAGTGATACCAGTGCAATTGCTAATCCTTGTACACCGAAGAAACTTAGCTTCACTTAAATTGTGGAGTGTGCTTTATTTTTATCTAATTTAGAGGATGTAAATTTGACTAAATATTTAATATAGGTAATGGCCACANGAGTGATCTTAGACTCGTTGGATTCTTCTCATTAAGACACTTGATTAAACTATAAGCCTTTTAAATTTGGAAATTATATGACCTTTCACTTAGCCATCTAAAGTTTTAAAAGTGGTTTAATGGGTTAACCTAGGTTTATTTTGAAGAAGATTGGTCAATTTTGCTGCTATTTAGTTCTTCTCATCGAATCAATCAATTTGATTGTTAGTTTGCTAAAATTAGAGTCCAGAAGGATTTTAATTTGAGTTTGAAGATTTATAGCTCAAAAATGCTCTTGGATTTGTGGCTTGCCTTGAAATCTGTGCCAAATGATGAAAATTATAAATGATGTATCAGTTGTTATAACAAGCAGCTTCCTTATTGCAATCAACAGTAGGATATACCGTTCTAAAATCATCATTAATGCTACTTAAATCAATATGTTCTATTATTTTCTTTTACAAGTGTTAAACCTAACAAGTATTTCTAAATTATTCTTAAAGATTTTCAAGTTCTTAGATTTATGATGATTAACTCATCAACCTGAAATTCACCTAAGTGATACCAGTGCAATTGCTAATCCTTGTACACCGAAGAAACTTAGCTTCACTTAAATTGTGGAGTGTGCTTTATTTTTATCTAATTTAGAGGTTGTAAATTTGACTAAATATTTAATATAGGTANTATATATATATATATATATTCTCAAATGAAGGCATAAATGGTCCCATAAAATCTAATCCCCACACATCAAAATTTTCAGCTTCTAATGTGTAATTTACTGGCATTTCATTTCTTCTAGAAATATTTCTTACTCATTGACATCAATCGCATGTTTTAATATTCATTAACATCTCTAAAAAGAATAGGTCAATAAAATCCAGCTTGCAAAATCTTATATGCAGTTCTATTCTTTCCAAAATGTCCTCCAAATTCACAATCGTGGCATACACCTTCTAATAATTAGATCTTTCCATTGTTTATATAGATACGGGTTATCCCAAAAATAGAATTTTGAATCATATATAAATTTCTTTAATTGTTGATTTTTGATATCAGGTGGTAAAATACCACTTACAATATAATTTACTATATCGGCATACCACGGTACATTCATTTCATCAATACTATAAAATTGTTCATCTCAGAAATTCTCTAAAATTTCATTTACAAAATTAGTTAATATTTCTCTTTCTAGTCCAGACAAATGATCAGTTATTTGATTATCATTTCCCTTTCTATCAACTACAGTAAAATCAAACTTGTAATAGAAGTATCCATCTAATTAATCTTGGTTTAGCATCCTTCTTTTGCATCAAGTATTTAATAGCATAGTGATCTGTATGCACTATATATTTAGTTTCAATTAAGTATGGTTAAAATTTATCAAAGACATAAACAATAGCGAGTAACTCTCTTTCAGTAATAGTGTAATTAATTTGAGCATCATTTAGAGTTTTACTAACATAATATATTACTTTAAAAAACTTTGTTGTGCCTTTGTCCTAACACAGGCCCAATAGCATAATAACTAGCATAGCACATTATTTCAAATGGTTTCTCCCAATCCGGTGGAACTAATATAAGTGCAGTGTTTAGTTTTTCTTTCAATAATTCAAATGTTTTTATGCATTCCTCATTAAAATCAAATTTCATGTCCTTTTCTAAAAGTTTGCATAATAGCTTAGTTATTTTAGAAAAAAATTTTATGTAACGCATGTGGAAACCAGCATGTCCTAAAAAGCTTCTTACCCCTTTAACATTAGTCGAAGGTTGTAATTTTTCAATAACTTATTTTTTTGCAGGATCTACTTCCATGTCATTTTTAGAAACTTTATGCCCAAGAACAACTCCTCCTGCAACCATAAATTGGCATTTTTCCCAATTTAGTACTAGGTTGATTTTTTCACATACTTCTAGAACTTTTTCCTAAATTATTTAAACATAATTTAAATGAAGTTCCAAATACCAAAAAATCATTCATAAATACTTCCATTCCATGTTCAATAAAAATGCTAAAGATTGACATCATACATCTTTAAAATGTTGCAGGTACATTGCATAGTCCAAAAGGCATTCTACGAAAAGCAAATGTTTCATATTTGCTACTAAATGTTGTCCTCTCTTGATCTTCTAGAGCAATTGAAATTTGGTGATAACCGGTATATCCATCTAAAAAGCAATAATATTTGTTCTCAGCTAATCTATCCAACATTTGGTTTAGAAAATGTAAAGAAAAGTGATTTTTTCTGGTGGCCATGGTTAATTTTCTATAGTCAATACAAATTCGCCAATCAGTAACTTATCTTATTGGTATTAATTCATTTTTCTTGTTTTCTTTAATGGTCAATACTCCTTTCTTCGGAACACATTGAATTGGACTTACCCAAGAACTGTCTGAAATATGATATATAATTTCAGCATCTAGTCATTTTAAAATCTTTTTTTTTTACAACTTCTTTCATTATTGGATTTAATCTCCTCTGAGAATCAGCTTTAGGTCCATATTGTTCATCTAATAGAATTCTGTGCATACAAATAGAAGGACTAATTCCTTTAATATCTGCTAAAGTCCATCCAAAAGCCTTTTATATTTTTTAACATCTTTATTAATTTTTGTTCTTGAATTTCTGTTAATTCAGAAGATACAATAACAGGTAATGTAGATGACTCACCTAAAAATACATGTTTTAAATGGGCAGGTAATATTTTCAGTTCAAGTTCAGGTGGTTTAATACTTGAAGGAATAAGATTTTTATTATTGTTTTCCAACAAGTCTAAAGTTCCAAATTTGCCCTAAATATAATCTAAATCTTCTTCTTTTATTTCGTTCTTGTTTTCAAAAAATTCTCCTTCTTTAATTTGTCTTCAAACTCATTCTTGAATTGCTCATTACTCAGATAATCAGTTACTTCCATCCTAAAACATTCATTATCTTTTTCTATTGTTGGATATTTCATATCTTTTGCAATATTAAATGTTTTTTTCTTAATCATTAACTCTCATTATTAATTCCCGTTTTTGCACATCTATCACAACTCTCCCTATTACAAGAAATGGTCTCCTCAAAATAGTAGGAATTCTTTATCTTCCTCCATATCCAATACTATAAAGTCTACATAGAAAATAAATTTATCCACTTTTACTTATACATCCTCTATAACTCCTTTTAGATAAGTTACTGATAGATCAGCTAACTGAAGAGTTACAGTAGTAGGGTAAATCTCTACCAAATCTAAACGTTTAAAGATCGATAAATGCATAAGATTGATACTCGCTCCTAAATCATATAAAGCTTTTCCAAAAAAACTTTTTACCAATAGCACAAGGTATAGTAAAACTACCAGGATCTTTTAATTTTTCATGAAGCTTTTTTTGAATAATAGCACTACACTCTTCACTAAGGGCAACAATCTCATGATCTGTAAACTTCATTTTCTTGTTTAGTATACCCTTCATAAATTTCACATAACCTGGAATTTGCTCCAAAGCTTCAACAAAAGGAATGTTTATTATTAACTTCTTAAGGATTTTCAAAAATTTTGTAAATTGTTTATCTTTGTTCTTCTGCTTTAGTCTTTGAGGAAACGGAGAATGGTTTTTCAAAAGGACCTTGTGTTTGTTCATTTTCATTTTGGTAACTTTCTGTTGCTTCCTTCTCTTCATCAACTTCAGTTTCTCTTTGGATCCTTGTTTCAACTCTTTTCCACTTCGTAACTGAATAGCTTTGATTTGCTCCTTATTTTGATCTTTTCGGTTAACGTCCATCGTACTCGGAAGAATTCCAGAAGGTCTATTAATGAGTGAAGAAGCAATATATCCTAATTGATTTTCAATATTTCTAATAGCAGCCCCTTGATTCTGTATTATATTTCCCATGTTTAACATTACTTTTTCCATTGTCAACTTCTTTTCCTTAACTTGTGAGTTAAGATTAGAGTTAAATCTGGGAGGATAATAAGGTCGATAACTAGGATTTCCTTGGTTGTTCAAATTTCTGGAGGAATTCCCCAAATTATTATAATTATTCCAACTAAAATTAGAGTGATTTTTTTATCTAGAATTATAAAAGTTAGAATAGGGATTGTTATTTTGATTATTTATAATATTTAATGTTTCATAAGATGATTGAATATCAATGGTCTCTCCTAGTGAATTTTCCTCTAATACTAGGACTATTTGAGAATAACTCACTCCTATTTGATCAATCTTTTTTCAAAATAGCAGCAATTTGAGATGCCAAAATAGACATTACATCAGAATCATGAATACTAGCTACTCTTTTAGGATTTACCCTTTCATGGTGTCATTAAAAATTATTAGTAGTCATTTCTTCAATTAAAGAATATGCTTCATCAAAAGGTTTTGACATTAGTGATCCACCCTCAGGAGTATCTACAATAGATTTAAGTGATCCTACTAAACCATTATAAAATATTTGAATATTAACCAGTTTGGTAAATTCAGTCAAATGAAGAAAACCACCAAATAACTATCTCTGGCTCTTAAGCGCGGGGCTTCTAGCGCTTAGGCGAGGTCTTTTGTGTTTCACCGGCGCTTAAGCGCCGGATCTGGCACTTAAGTGCCAAAACATTTTAGCACAATTTTCACTTTTTTGCTCCAAATTAAATCCTTTTTCACTCCTTTAAGCATTTTTACCTTTTTACTTGTACCTGAAAGAGCACACAAATATCTTCCATTAAAGCGCAATATCTCAAAAATAGGTATAAAAATGTGTCTAAAACATAATATAATTTAGGTGTATCAGTTTGCTTTTTCACTTCTTTGAGCATTTTTTCCATTTTTACTTGTATCTGTAAGAAAAACACAAAAATTCCTTCCATTAAAGCGCAATATCTCAAAAATAGGTATAAAAATGTGTCTAAAAATACTATATATTTTAGATGTATCACGCGGTCAATCAGATTGAAGAGAAATACTCATCGGGCTGGTGTGGTGACAGCGACCTTTTATATACCTAAAAATATAAGAATTTGACACCACTAATAGAAGATTTAAACCCTCAGCAATGACGCCAAAAACTTGATGCAACTTTTAATATGCAAGAATTTATAAACCCAGATTTATATATTTATATTGATTTTGTAAAGTCACAATTTCAAACGTAAGTATACGTATCACTTAATTAATACACGACTCTAGTGGAGTCCCGTTTATCGATCCCATAAGGAAGCGAGGTAAGAGGTCCTTAGTCAAATTCTAATATACTACTATTAGTCCTTAGTTTGGAATGTCAATTAAAATGATGTTTGATCTAGCAACTACTCTTAAATGCAAGTGTTAAATGTAAAAATAGTAACTATAACTCAATGCAATTATTAATTCTAAAGAGACACCTTTCAAAAGGAATTGGTTTGGAGAATTTTACGATAATAAAAACTAGTATTCTTATGCAATGAATCGGATAATGTAAAGGAATGAGATGCATTAAATATTGTTTGTGCCAAATATGAGCAATCTTATTCCTTACCGTTTGGTCCAGGCATAAAGAACATTGACTAATCATATGCTTGTTTACTAAATCCGTGGCTAGGCTGCGAGGATACCTGCTCTCACTTTGGAGCTCCCACGTTCCCCTTATCTGAGGGCCAACATTTCTGCTTCAGTACTCAAACAATAGGACCGAATTGGGGATTTTAGTCTATCACTTTAAAATCTCAAATTCTACGCCATCAAAGTATATTTCCCTATTTATTTGCATTCAACTCCCATGAACTTAACCATTCATGGAATCTAAATGTGGTTCTACTTTGTTGAGAATTGCACAGCCCTCTCGGGTCTTAATGCAATTACAATGAATTTGAACATTACAACAGGCCTTTATTGTAATGTAAATAAAGTACAAGTAAAAACCATCACATTGATAATTAAATCCGCTTCTAACATGCATCACAAAATCCTAAACATGAATTATACTCATTACAAAAGAAAAGTGAAATGAAAACAATTACATAATCTTCTCATGCCATTATTTTCAAATAGAAACACATCACAAAGCACGAAGAAAACACAACGGAAAACTTCATTTCATCAAAGCAAATCTACTAGATCACAAAGCACGAAGAAAACACAACAGAAACTTCATTTAACCAAAGCAAATCCACTAGATATGAAGAACAAAATACTTAGCTTTTTCCCTTGAAAGAAGAAAACACAATGGAAACTTCATTTAACCAAAGCAAATCCACTAGATAAGTGTTTACAAAATAATCTTCTCATGCCACTATTTCCAAAGAAGAAGAAAGAGTAAAAGAAGCCCATCACAAAGCACGAAACACAACGGAAACTTCATTTAACCAAAGCAAATCCACTAGATAAGTGTTTACAAAAATTAAAAAATTATGAAGACACAATACTTAGTTTTTTCCCTTTGAAAGAAAGACGAATATCTCTCCCACAAAGTCTCCCGGCGATCCATGAAATGCTAGGACATCTCCTTACAATTTCTCTTAAAATCTCTTCTCCAATCTCTCCAAAAGGATAGAAATCTACATTTCTACTCCTATTCTAAAAACCCTAAGCTTTATTCACACTTTTCCTAACATTCCTCTCACAAAGAACCACCTTTTTCTAACCTAAATTCATTCTTTTAAAGTGTAGGGACAAAGTTTGAAGAGTTGCCACAAGAATCCTTTCAAAAAGCATCCAAATACATTGAATTTGGGCCCATAACCACCAAAAGTCGGTCCATAGTCATCTCGGGCGCTGTCGGGGAGCTTTTCTGTCATTTTTTGGTCTTCTCGGGTAACTCTCGCCATTTTTTGGTGCCGTCGGCAAGCATATTGCGCAGCTCTACCTTTTTCCTCCATTTGGCTCCATTTTAGCTCTGTTTCCCCCAATTTCAGTTGTGTTGTGTTCCTAAAACATAGCCCTACAAAATAAGCATGAAAACAACCTTTCTTTAAAGTGTAATATCATTCAAAAATATGCAAGAATTGTAAAATATATTAAGCGTCGAAAGACTTACTGAAAGGTGACAGGGTAAAATTTCATTTCTTGCTCGTTTTTGCTCCAAATTGCACCGTTTTTGTTTCTTTTTCTTAAAAAGTTCATAATTCATCATAGCTGCAACAAAACATCAAAAATACCCTTCTTTAAAGTGCAATATTATCAAAATTAGTGTAAAATAATTATGAAAATCTCAACATATTTTCCTTTGGTCAAAATCCCCCAAACTTAACTATTATTTGTCCTCAAGTAATTTTAGTGCTACATAAAAGTTATGATCTATTGTAGTAAACTTTTAATTTAGAAATACTATAAGTTTGATTTAAGTAAATACCATAGTGTGATTTTCAGAGGGTAAAGTTTTAATGCAGAAATACTATAAGTTTGATTTAAGTAAATACTATAGTAAGATTTTCAAAAAAATTTCAAGCATAAGTCTTATTTAGTAAATACCATAGTGAGATTTTTAGAAAAAATTCAAGTAATTAAATTAACTCTATAGGTACATGATTAGATACCATAGTGAAATTTTTAGAAAAATTTCAAGTAATTAAATTAACTCTGTAGGTACAAGACTATCTAGTCATCAAGTTTATAAAGTTTTAATTCAGAAATACTATAACTTTGATTTAAGTAAATACCATAGTAAGATTTTCAGAGAAAAAACAAGTAATTGAATTAACTCTGTAGCCACAAGATTATATAGTCATCAAGTTTAAGAGTTCTAGTTTTCTTTTCTTTGATTTAAAGATTAGATACCATAGTGAAATTTTTAGAAAAATTTCAAGTAATTAAATTAACTCTGTAGGTACAAGACTATCTAGTCATCAAGTTTAAGAGTTCTAGTTTTCTATTCATTTCAAGAATGACTATATATTGTAATATCAAGTCACTTGGAATATTCAAATGATAGAAACTTCATGAGAACACTACTAGTAAAAAATGTTTATCCATAAATATAAGTTCACGAATGTATTTAGGTTTTCCCTTTAGGTGGTCCAGTGAAGCCAATTTTTTATTAGGCATCTCCTCAAGCTTCTCCTCACTTTTATATTTTTTTTCTTTCTTTTATTTTCTCTTTTTTCATTTGGATTGCTTTCAATCCTATATATTTTTCTTTTCTTTTCAGGGATTGTTTTCAATCATTTATTTTTTTGCTTTCAATCCTATATATTTTTCTTTTCTTTTCAGGGATTGTTGTCAATCTTTTCTTTTTCTTGCTTTCAATCCTATATATTTTTCTTTTCTTTTCAGGGATTATTGTCAATCCTTTCTTTTTCTTTTTCAAGTGAAGATTACTATATCTAAGGCATATCCTCAAGCTTCTCCTCACTTTCATTTTTCTTTCTTTTTTTTTTTCATTTGGATTGTTATATTTTTCTTTTCTTTTCAGGGATTGTTTTCAATCCTTTCTTTTTCCTTTTTCAGGTGAGATTTTTCTTTTCTTTTCAGTGATTGTTGTCAATCCTTTCTTTTTCTTTTTCAAGTGAAGATTATTATCTGGATAGTCTTTAATGATTTTGAACTTCACTTTTCTTTCCCTAAATTTGAAACTCAAAAATCTGGATAGCCTTTAATGATTTTGAACATCACCTTTCTTTCCCTAAATTTGAAACTCAAAGTATTTCTTTACCTTCTAAATATTTCATAGCTTTTGCATTATTAAGCCCCAATCTCTTCTTCTCAAATGAATTTCCAATATTCTTAATACTTCAAAATATAGTTTCCCTTACTTTAAATAGTAAACCATAGTCTAATTCTCTTATACTAAATATCTTAATCTACAAAATTAATTTTCATTAGAAAAATATTCCTTTAAATCTACCATAATATTTAAATATCTACAAAATATAGTTCTCTGAATTAAATTCACTACATAAAAT